>CM076584.1:696767583-697357324 GCA_034641835.2 Pinus albicaulis
AGAAGTTTTGATGTAGGAGATTGGGTATTTTTACGGCTACAACCATACAAACAAATGTCCCTCAAGCAAGCAAAGAAGGATAATAAATTATCGCCAAAGTACTATAGTCCTTACAAGGTGTTGCAAAAGATTGGTACTATGGCATACAAATTGGAGCTTCCTGCTTCTTCGCGAGTACATCCAGTTTTCCATGTTTCATGCTTAAAGAAGGTTATAGGTGAAAATCTTCCAGTTCAAACAATATTGCCAGAACTTGATGGGGAAGGGAAAATCATATTGGAACCTGAAGCAGTCATGGAAAAAGAACTCGACAACTACGGAATCGTTCAATTTCAGAGTATCTCATCAAGTGGAAGAACTTACCCACTGAAGATTCTACATGGGAGGATGAGAATTTTATACAGAAGCACCCAGAGCTACTCGAGTGTTGAGGACAACACTTTTTTGAAGGAGAGGGGCATGTTAGGTCCCTATATTACTAGTATAGTCCCTTATTGTTGTTAGTGTAACCCCCTTATTGTTATTATTGTACCCTTGTAACCCCCATTTTGTTATTATTGTGCCCTTAAATTATTATTGTTAGGTCAGCTAGGATTACATTGTGGCCCACCAGGATTACATTATGGCCCCATGGACTCCTATATATAGAAAGGAGGTTTTGTGAATTGTATCATCCAAGAATTGATCATTCATGTAATGTATTGGAGGTTGCCCCCTCGAAGTGGCTTATTTCTAAGGCGTTGATATCTCATTTCTTCTATTTTTGGAGTTGGTTACATAACAGAAGACATATTAGAAATGAAATAAATAATAAAAGTCATATGAGAAAAATAAAATAAAATTACAAATTCACAAGTGTATATATTACTCAAAAATTATAAGTCATCATTTATAGATTAATTAAACACTAATCAAAATTTGCCTTATGGGATCAAGTGGGGCATTACATTCAAACTTGTAAATCAATTCAAACGTCTATGGTGTGTTATTTTTTGATGACAAGTACTTGGTGTTACTTGTGGGATGGTGCTTCAATAGGTGAGAAATCTTTTTCTGGTAAAAATAAAGAGTGATGATGCATGGCTTCCCAAGGACACTTAGGTTCCCTCATGGCTTCTAGAATATATTCATTTGAATGAAAAATATTTTTGAATGGTGAAAGTGGTCGCGAGGGGTCATGAGGTTGGGATTGACCCCTAGTGGTGTTGATTGACAAGCATGAAAATGATTCAGCGGTCGTTGTCGTAAAACCCAATGATGTGGAAAATGCACAGAATGAATGGGCATACACATTCGTGAGTGTTGCAACCTTCGCAATGGGCGAAGTAGTCTCGACACCAAAAAACAATGATCGCACGACATGAATCAGGGTTCTTATGGATGAGGAAATGAAGCATATATGGTTTTGGGTGTCATCAGCACCAGGTGGTGGGAGAATCTCCCTGATGGATTCCTGAGGGTATTCAAGGGAAGGTACCAATGTCCTGGGAGCCAAGCAAGTTGGCTTGCCAACACTTGTGCTACTGTGGTATATTGTTTGTGTCGTAGCATCTCTCGTAGATGCTAACAATGGCAATGGTGGGGTGTTGGTGGAAGGCACATGCCATTGACTGGTCTCAGGCTGAGCATAGACCTGAAAAGGGGTCAAGGTTACAGAATCGTGGTACTGTGAATAGGCCCATGCCTCTTGAAATTGGCGGAGGTGTGGGAAAAACCTAGTATGTTGGTTTTGCATGCAAATGCGACAATTGTTGTTTTTCAGCCTAGGTTTGTTCTTATGGACAACCTGAGGAATATGGTGCCACTTCTTAAGTTCCCGCAAATAGGAACATTAGTTGATCAAATTTCCAAGTTCATCACATGAGGCACAAGTGAAGGTAGGTTGAGGTGGTATTGATTCTGGTTTCCTCCTTATATGATGGGAGGTTGTATAACAATGGGTGCAAGGGGAATATGAGCGTGAACCTTCTTCCTCAAAAACACAATAGATGGTCTAATACACATCATCTACCATTGGGGTGTTGGGGAGTGATGGTCTCACAGTATTAGTTTGGGCGAGGGCTCCCAATGCGTATCAACGGCGAGGGAGTTTTGGACAGTGATGTGTATAATGTATGTATTGTGCACATATAGTGCACGGATGGTTGGTACGTAATTCCTTATTACGTTTTGGTGTGGGCTTATCTCCCGAAGGTGGAGGTGAGTCCACTAGTGCCTAAGGGGCATGAAGAAGGGATTTTATCTCTTCCAATTTCGCGCATAAATTGGTAGGATGCCTTGATACCTCGCATAATGCACATTGTGGAGGTACCCTAGAAGATGAATTAGTTGGGGTTTTGAGCTTTTTATCTTTTTGGTGGCCTTTGTAGGTGTCTCCATATGTATGGTTCCTTGAGGTGTGGTTAAAAGGATGCTCATTCTAGTTGAAGTGATACTTGGGGTTGTTGACATGGTCTATAGGGACAAATAGAAAATAAGGACTGCGAGAGCCATATTGTGCAAGGTAAGTGTTTCCATGACTTGGTAGGAGACAAAACCAAGTGGGGTATACAAGAAATGTGTCTGGGTTATTATGTATGGCACGAATTTTTACTCAACAGTCACAGTGTTGGGTTTTTCTTGAATCGGTTCCTGAGACTAGGTGGTATTTAATTAACTCATCATACACATCGGGGTTGTGGGTGCAGGATCAATTAGAGGTGTGCCTCGTAAGTATGTTCTTAGGAGTGATGATGATTTGAATACCCCTGGGCCTTCTTCAATGTAGGAAGGGATGGACTTGTGGGATGTTATGAGAGGTAACACACCATCAAGAGTTGTGGGTGTTTGTTTCTCATACTATGTGATTTAATCGACAGTGACGATATTTCCCTCGTGAGGAAACATCATGATGTAGAATATTTATGATGCTATTGTGGTCATGGCATACATGTAGTTGCGAACTAGCAATATAGTGTAATCTAACAATGCATCAAGGACTTCGATGTCTATGACCATTGTTATACCAGCAAGCTTCACCGGGATGTTTTCAAAAACTATGATGGGTGCAGAGGTGTGTCCGTCGTAAGCCTTTAAGGTAATGGGAGAATTATTACATTCAGGGGATCCTATTTTCTGCCAAATTAATTTTGAAATTATACAAGTGGATGCCCCCTCATATACGATGCATCTATGGATGGTGATGTTCTAGATGGTGACCGGTATCTGAAAAGCAACGATAAATGGGTTTCATAGTGAAGTGTTGTCCAAATCAAAGGCCATCAATCATGAATTAGAAGTGTCTATTGTGCCGAATGAAGAAAGTATGGCTTTTCATTGAGTTGAGAATGCCTGCAAGACCTCCAATTCTGGTATAACTAAAGGATATTGTGCTAAATCATCAACTATGTTATAGTTGTTGGTTGTCTTTGAGTTATGGGCATTACGAAGTAATGGCCCTTTGACCATTCATGGAATGGGTTCAATAGGGAGCCTTGGTATCATCAAAGGTGGTGTAGAAATAGTTTTAGATGATGTGGAGGGGTTGGTTTCTGGGGGAGTTTCATAATCTTGGTTTCATATTTGCAGGAGAATGTCTTTCCCTTCCATGAAAATGTCGCTATTGGTTGGGTCTTGAGAACTGCCCCCATAAGGGTTTTGGTACTAGCGAGAGGAGGGCTCGTGTTGCGTGGCTACTTCCCCCTAGTGGGGGAAAGGGTTATGCATTATTATAGGTTGTTGGGTTGTGCCCCCATTCCCCCTAGCCTCTCTCATCCTTTTCAACTCTAGGATTTGAGGACAATTATGGGTGTAATGCCTGTATTCCCCACAAATAGCGCATGCATGGTTGGTCTGAAGTCTAGAATTTTTATTTGGATTATGTGGGTTATTAGTACTTTGATTTCGAGTTTGGTTCCAATTAGAGTGATAACCCCCCGATGTTGCAGGCTTTGGTTGGTTATTACCCCCTTGTCCAGGTTCCCCTTTTGGTTTTCTCTTTCCCTTCCTCTTGTTGGTGTTTGAAGGATTGATAATGTTGAGGCTTTCAAATGTCTGCTACTGTTGGGGGAGAGAAGGTTTCACTATCAACCCCTGCATTAGGCTGACGTGAGGAGTTATTTTGTTGCAGTGTAGGAAAATTGTAATAATTATTTCCATGTACTGGGTTGATGTAACGGTTTTGGAGGTTGAAACATCCTATGTGTGCATGGAGGATACTAGATAGCTTGTGTGGGAGGGTAATGGTTACTCGGTATAGTAGGGTACCAGTTCCCCTACATGGGAGGATTTTGGGAGTGCACTAGATGATTAGGATAATATATCGTGATGGTTGGAATTTGGGTTGCAGGTGGACCCCCAACATTGGAAATGGGGTGGTCCATTGTACACATTTCCGTACTATTGGAACGCATTACTAGATTTATTTTGGGAGATGATTCCAATCAAACTGTCTCCAGAATTTGATGCTCCTAGCTTGTCTTGGGAAAAGGTAAGAAAACAGGGAGCATGAGGTAGGACCGTGTATAGGTATATTAATTAAGTGTAGATGATCTCAAACTGTTTAGCTTTGGTGATAGCTTCTTCCTCTGTCTGAGGCATGGTTGTAGCCACGTCTTTTACAATTGTTGGTAGAAGAGATTTCAAAAAGAAATCTAGGTGAAGGTATTTTTTACGTTGACTCTACAGAGGTTACAATGCTTTCACCACTCATGGATATGGTCTAAATTATGAGTGGAGGTGGTTTGCAGAAAGTGGGTCAGCATTTCTAGCTCGGTGTCATGTCGCACTCGGAGTTGGAAAAAGGTGAGGAATGAATGAACTAGGGTTTCAAATGTGCGATGGGAACCGGCTGACTCGCTCACATACCATTTTGCGGCAAGGCCAGTGAGGTTGCATTGAAATAGCCTAAGACAAATTGAGTCTTCAATGATATTGTTAGATGAACACCAAAAATGATAGGTGGTGATGTGGTTAGCGGGATCTTCCCCCTACTTGACTTCAAACTTGGGAATGTTTGAAGGCATCTTGGTTGGAATGGAAGGAAAAGTTTGATTATGGGAAATTGGATCAATGGCGAGCTTAGTTAAATCTAGTAGGTTTAAAGAAGCAACAAATGGGATCTTTATGTTGTTGGCCATATTGGTATGACCTAGGGATGTAGCTTGAAAAAATTTATCTTGAGAACTAGTAGGGGCGGCTTGGGGGATTAGTGTGTGGAATCCCTACAGGGGTAGCAAAAGGGGTTACTTAATGGGGAGGTGTCCCCAAAAAGGTTGTTCTAATAAAGGATGATCCAATCATAGTGGTTGAATGGTGCATTCTACGCCTCAATGGCGAGAGACCAAGCACACCTCCTGGTAAAGGGGGGAGGTTTAGAATGCGATGAGAGTGATAGGTAACCCTTAGTTCCCCTATAGTGCCCTTTGTGGGTGAATGTTACTTTATATGGTGAGATGGTTTTTCAAATAAAATGAACCACATACATAAATCAAAGTGAAAATGAAAGGTTAATTATCCCTTTAACTTTATGCTACGTGGTGAATCAAGAAAAAAATGGTTTTGTCTTGTGTGCGTATGATAAAAAATCCTAGAAGACTTATGCGTCCTTTCCACTCAAAAGTAATTGGCATTGTGAGGATTTTTATGGAAGGGTATTGGGGCCACCTCCCGAAATTACTAGTTCTTCTTCCAACAACCAACAATAAGCCAATGTATCGATAGGTTTTAGTGCTTCCCGCACCTCCACCTATAGGGAAATATGCCCTAAAATTTGGCCACTAAGGCTACCTTCATCCCATGGGGGCAGTCGAGTCTTGAGCTTCTTTGTATTCAGTCAATAATGTGGAGCCCTAGATGAGTTGGGTATCCTCGTAGATAATTGCACTCACTGATACCTAAGCCTAACCCCCTTCTAAATCGGGTTTCTAGCTTGCCTAGGTATTCTTTTCCGTGGGATGATGAAGGATTTTAAGCACCCTATAAGAAAAGTATATGTTTCATAATGTAAACAACCATGGTGCTTATGTGATGCCTACCCCCATGTTCCTAACCTAAAATATAAATTCTTTTGTGACCCATATGGGTAATTTAGTATGTTAAAGTGTTAAAGTTGATTTTAAAAAGGCTTATTCACTTAGGGCGTGAAAAATATAAGCTTCAAATAAACTAAGTATCAAGATTCCAAAATATGGATACCCTTGATACAAATTTTAGATGAGCTTAGTGTGTGAGGTTCAAGTGTGTGTAAGTGAACTATGAGCATACAAGAGTGTGAAGCAATATGGATATGTATTGATCCTTTACAACTCCCATAATTATGTTATGTTATGATTGTTCCTTACAAGAAAAGAGATCATGTGTGTATAATGGGCCACTTACTTCTTTCCTAATTACATTATGTGAGCATATAGGGAGATGGAAAATGAGTTTTTTGAGAAAGACTTTAGATGCAAACCCAAGATCATCACAAGGATGCAAGGAAAGCAGGGGCTACTCCCTTTCTTACTAACATCGAGTCCTAGTCCCGATAACAAAATTTAAAAAAAAAAAAAAAAAATGAAAAATTTTGGTTAATCAAAAATAAGTGTGGAGAATGGGCCACTTACTCTTCTCCTAATTAAACTATGTGTGATGATTGAATTAAGTAAAACAAGATATAAAATATGTGTGAATTAAGTCCACTTACTTTCCCCTAGTTAAGCTATGTGAGTTGAAATTTCTCTAAGTAAAAATAAGAAATTACCTTACTAATGGTGGTTAGAAAAGTAATTAAGCACCCTATCTAAACTTCTAAAAAATATAGGAGTGCAAGTAGTTCATTAGGTGTTGCCAAAACTCTCGGAAATAAATTTATTATGATTTTTTTGTCTTTATGTGAACTGTGTGGGTTATTATCTTCACACACGCACCACATGCGTGTCTGTATATGGGTAAATCCATGAGACCGGATTGAAAAATCGAATTGATGTACTATTGGCGGTGAATAGATCTAAGTGGGACCTGCAAAATTTCAGATAAATTATGGATGCTAAAAACAATGAAAATGCAGAGAGAGAGGACCTGCAACACAACCAATTATATCAAAGAAAGGCACAAAGTATGGTCCCAATTTTGTATTTCATGTTTTGATGATCAAGGGTCCCAAAACACCTTTCCTTGTAATTTGGTTGTCACCAACAAAGAGCATACAAAAAATTGGATGATGTTAGTGGTTAAATAAGAACCAACAAATCATGGAACGTGATAAGAAAAATGCATGATCAAGGTTAAACAAAAACTAAAACAAAGAACATGAAATAATGCTTAAATGAAGCATAAACACATCAACAAATACATATGAATAGAATGCCCTTTATTAATTGTTGGTAGAAGAGCTACAAATGAGATATCAAAACACTTGAAGAGATTTTCTTGAGAAATGGTGCTCAAGAGAGCTCAGCAAGGAACTCCTTTCTTCAATATCCTATGCAAATTCACTCTCTCTCAAAGAAGCTAAGAGAAATCTCAATGATGATGGAACTCTCTCAAAAATGAAATGCAGGATTGCCTTGGGGAAATTTTTCCAGCATAAAAATGCTCAAACTTCATCTTCTCTTGGTCTTCCACTACCTTCTTTCTACAAAATTTGAAATCCTCTTTCCCACTCTTGGCTCATTAATGAGAAAAACACTTGATAGAAGGACAAGAGGACTTCCTTAGGGGCTGCATATCTCCAGGAAGGCTCTAAATCGCTATACTTAGGCAGTACATGTCAAGATTATTTATCCCAAATCGTGTGGAGTGGTCTCGAACTGTTGACTAGACTTTCGGGCGACCTGCATGGCTATCGAATAAATAGTTGCACGATATTGAATTTCGGCCTTTTAATAGCCCATGTGGGTTGATTTTTTAAATTTAACTTTAGAAAACCTTTTATTTTTTTATTCTTAAGATGTCTTTAGCTGGAAAGGATTCACCTGTACATGTTGTTGTCTGACTCTAGGTGTCACCTAACCTGTACAAATGTGTGTATGATTTTTCCATATTAACATATATCTTCAAGCTATTTGTGTTTATCATCTTATATATTGTGGTAAGATTGTAGGTTGGATAGAGCAAGCTTTCAAAGCACACCTTCATGCTTGCAACCTTCACCTTCATTATTACATACAGGTAATCTAGGTAAACATCTTTATTTTTGTACATTGTTCTATTTGGCTATAATTAATCATTCATATCTTTCATATTACGGGTCAGGAACAACTTTTGTAGTTGCATTGGAAATTTCACTCCACCTAGCCTTGACCTTCTACCCGGTTAGGTTAGGTTTAAGCTTAGGTTCATTTCAGTTTTCCTTTTGCATCGTGTCATCCTTGCATTATTTTTTTCATTTTAGTCTTTACATTTAATTTGTTTTCTTATTTATTGTCTTGCTTGTTATGTTCTTTTCTTTTCTCTTTGTTTAATAAGACCGTGCATGAAAATTTCTTTGTTTGGCTTGAAAAGAACCATGTGGCGAATTTTTCAAAGGGAAATTGTGACAATGAACAATGCTTGGCTAGCTTGTGATATCCTTCTTTGATTAGGCTTACATATTTTTAAGGTAAATGATGCATGTATGGAAAATACATTTCATCTTAAGTGTAAATCCTTAGTGAATCTACGATGCTCGTATCTATAATAGGATCTTTTTTCCTTGAATCAACCATTTATTGATGGGTTTTTAACATGTCAACTCAGCCAAGTATAAAATGGAAAAGAGAAAACTTAAGTGAGCAAGCTAATTTTAGAGGTACATATGAGTCTTTTTAAAACAAGGAACAACTTCTCTTTCTTGTTAAATAAGTCATGATCCCTCTTTTGTCCTTAGCAAAATAAATGTTGATTAAAATTCCAATGAGCATAATGTAATAAATAAATGAAGGGTGAAAGAAGATAAAGGCTTCCTCCGTAGAGAGGTGAATCAAGCAACTTCATCAGGGTACCAAACAAGCTCACTAGTAGTGAAGCAATGCTTGTGACTCCTTGAAGTGACTCTGTCATGGTACTGAAAAAACTTGTTGGTAGCAAAGAAACACCAGAGATGATATTAAAATTGTGATTATCTTAAACTTGAGGAACTCATATACTCCTTCTCTCTAATCGAAACACTGAAGTTTTTCTATTGTTGTGAAGTGTGTTAATCTGACAAGAGGAATAGAAGAAACAACTCTTGTAGCTAGGCTAAGTAAGGAATCTAGGGTGATCAAAAGGATGAGGCAATATTTCTAGAAATATAGACCTTGTGCTTAATTTTAAACCTAAACAGAGAATTTTTAGTTCTTATAGTGTGTCACCAAAGTGTTCTCCATGCAATAAACACCCTCCAAAATTTTGCGTGCATCCAAATTTTGGAGCCTCCTTATGCTCATGCCATATTTCATTTTAAGCCATTAAGTTTGTGCTCGGCCATGTTGTTCTTGTGTTCAAGTCTCCCTTTAAGAATTGTAAGTTTTGAAATGACCTGTGTTTAATTACATGCTTATATTGTGATTATTGCACAGTGAAATTCTTCTAAGCAAGGCTACCAGTCAATGTGTATCCTTGGAATTCAAGCATTACACAGTCCTTGATGACAGTGACTACGCAGTTCCTAGTGATAGTGATTGTGCAATCTCTAGATATGGTGACTACGCAATCCTTTATGACAGTTCTTGTGTAATCCTTGTGGATATTTCTTGTGTAGTCCTTGATGCTAATGATTGCGCAATTCTTAGGGATAGAGACAACGCAATCCTCATGAATAATGACAGTGTAAGGGCATCCTTTACATATGGTGGTTGCACACTCTTTTTTTATAGTGAGAATGTATTTCTTCAAGTTAGTGAATTCACACTTGGATCCTATTTTTCCGACATGCACTAAGTGCACTCACCAATCTCAACCCTAATTGCATGTTTTCTCTCCTTGTATAAAGAGTCCAGTCCACAGATCATCCTTATATTTATCTTTCACTTTTTAGATCTATGCATTGTTGAGGTATAAGGAGTATTCTCTCACTCATGGTTGTAAATGCTTCATCTTCCAGGTGAGTTTCTCAACTGTCACTTTTGCTTTATTTTTCCCTTATATGTGTTATTTTTGCTTTCTCTTTCTTTCGCAAGTGTCATTTTTGTAGGCTCTCATTCTTGCATGTGTCACTTGTGTTATTGTTGTGTTTGCATGCATCGCTTTCACTATTGATTGTGTCACTTTTGCATGTTTTCACATATATTAAAAGCACCATGGCACACCTTGTAGAGGCATCTTCAATGCACTCTCTTGCACTAGTTGATGTTATTTTTCATTAGAACATGTGTTGGGCACATTCTTATGGCATAGCACACCTTTTGGCTACAGACGACTCTTGTGTCGTAAAGGTACATCTTAAGTCTCGCACTTGGAGATAAGTATCACTCTACTATCATTTCACTATACGTTAGTTGGTTTTGGGTACTATGTGTCTTGTTTTCATGTGCTTTGTTGTATGTGTGTGTGTGTGATCATGTTCGAGACCTGTTATGTTATTTTAATCTCTTGTCTCAATGATATCACACTTAGTCAATTTTTGAGTCCTCCTTTGTCCTCACATCTTGCACAAGTCATGAGCACACTCAATGTTCTAGTCAACTGATGAGCAGACTACACAGTCCTAAGCCTTAGTGATGACACATTTACCTCTTGGACATGTGCATTATTCCCATCTTGAGAACAATCTCCTCCAATTGTGCATTGAGAAACTTCATAGTACATACCCTCAAACTTGTTGCTTACACTTTCCCACTACGTAGACCTTGATCCATTTTGCCTTATATTTCATATTATGCAGTCGTAGTGGATAGTGGTGTCATCCATGAACTGTTGTAGTGCTTAATTGCATAATCCCAAGATTTTCCTCCTCAGCTACTACGCATTGTGCAGTTACAGTGCCCAATCTTGTCGTTCTTGTCTCCAACAGAGCTCAGCTACGAAATGCCTCAGCCAACCTTTCCCTTATTGTTGTACATTCATAGTGGACAATAGGGCCATTCTTCGGCCCTTATAGTGCTAAAATACACAATACATGGATCCTCTCCCTCAAGCATTGTGCATTACACATTCGCATTTCCTAAGCTAGTTATCCTTGCCTCATGTACTTTCCCAATGCATAATTCATGTCTTGCATCTCCCTTTCCACTACGCATTACACAATCATAGTTCCCAGTACTTCACTCCCTCCCTATTGACCATGTGCACGATGCATTCCCAAGCCTCTCTCTCAATTCTTGTGCATTGTCCCATCACAATCAACTTCACATGAGTAAGTAAAGATAGAATGGGTGATTTTGGGGCTGACGTTATCCAATCATGAGTGAACTTCATTTGTAGGTGCTATCATCGTTTCATGTCAATATGATTCTCAAGGGGCGTAGCAATCAGAATTTACAAGAAGGACAATCGTGGAGACAAGACACAAAGATGTTATCATGCAAGGGTAAAGCAATTTTAGACAATGACGAAGAGTTGGAAACTGGTGTTGACTTGGGAGGTTCCCATGTTATAGCCAAACCCTTTGGAAGGCGAAGATGAAGTACACACAAGATCAATCATGAACTAAAGAAATAGAAACAAAGAAAGGAACTTGGCATTGATACACTATGATCAAGTCTTATGTCACGGTCGCCAAACTATAATTTCTCAAATGTGAACACAAGATTTTATCTTGCTCCATTGTATTTTGCAACATTGTTGGAATGTAGTTTTATATTTCCAATAAATGAGAAATGTAAAATATGTGGAAGCCCAAGAGGCACACATGGAACATGAAGAGTCACTAAGAAGTCTAAGATGTATGTAAGAGCTCAAAGGTCACATAGAAGCTCTAGAGTCATGAGGGAGGTGAAGAGTCACATGGGGAGGTGAAGAGTCACCTCATTTGTTATAAATATACCCTCATAACTCAAGCAAAATGACTTTTCACCTTGGCTTCTCTAGCTTGGCATAGGAGTGAAGATCATTCTTTGGAGGAACAGTTGTTGACTTAATGTTCCACTATTAGGGCTAGTATTGCATCGTTGTAATTGTGTATCTTGGAAATTTCACTTAATATTCAAAGCTCTCAAAGCAAGTGCACTTTCATGCATGTATCGTGGATGTTATAAGACTATTCTTTTACTATTTGTGGTATATGATTTTTTTTCATACATACTAAAGGAAATGAAATATTTTGTTGGCTTTGGTATGCATCTTGGCGAATCAGCATAGTTATTTTATTTTATGGTTGTTGTTATCTTGTGAACTACTTTGAAAAATAAATGACTATTTCTATGCTCTTATATGTGTCTTTTAGTATAGTAGTATCAATTTTCTTCTAGAGGCTCACTCTTTCTTTCCCTTCCATGAAAGTACCTTATATACATTACAATTGTATGCCCCGCAGTGTCAACTTTCCTGTTTAAAATTTTGTTTGCACACTCTCTTATGTTTTTCATTGTAGCTAAAGAAAACCTTTAATTTATGGCGGGTGGGCCTATTACCCGAATGGGAATCCTACTCCAAATGGTGTGAGGTCTAGTTGAGACTTTATATTGGGGAGACCCCCCTGTGTTGGCAGAATTATAGCATTGTCCACATCCCCCTTTCCAATTCTTTTTAGTCTCCTTAGAAGCATATTTTTTCTCCTTCTACTTGGATCCACTTGATTTCCCTTTCTTCAACCCTATGTTCTCTAGGTTATGTGCATGTACACAAGCCTCGTATATTGTTCTAGGATTGAACAACATCACTTTGTTTTTCAAATGACTATGTAGACCGCCCAAATACTTGAGTTGTACACATGGCTTCTTTGGGGATATACCCAACATTGTGGCCATCTTTCTGAACTTTGCGGTGTACCCTTGTACACTTTGCCCTTGATTTTTCCTAAAGTAGTGTTGACAGATCCACATTTCCTCTACATACCTAATAGGGTAAAATTGTGATTTTATGAGGTTTTTGAAGTCCTCCCACTTAGTCACTAGAGGTTCTCTCTCCAACCTTAGGGTCTCTATGTGGATTTTCCATGAAGTGAGGACATGCCCCTTTAATTTCAACCACGCAATTAAAATATTATATTATTCCTAACATGATGGACACTGAAATAAACTTATAATCATTACAACCATTCATTTACCTTTGGAGCATCAATCTCACCTTGTTACGGATTGATATTGGCCTTTGCTTCCATTTTGAAAATGGATTATGAATGATTCATGGCACTTGAATTGGGTTGATATTTTTCAGGTCCTTTCTTCAGTTGCTTCTCTGCTTCTTACCAGTATTTTAATTTCCCCTCTGATATGTCCCCTACATTATAACCTCCATCTTCTCCATATATCCCAAGCTTATTTCTGAGATCTAACATGAGGAAATTCATATTGCAGCTCATATATTCAACTTGTGCTTCCAACCACGAAAACCCCTCCTTTGCAGGATTACGAGGGTCATTCACAGATTCATCAGCCATGATTAGGGTTTTATGAATTTTGGCCTATCCAATATACATCCCCTATAAATATCCACAATATGCCCAAATAATTCTACTCAAATACCAATATTATCTGTAAATTGTCATGGATATTCCACTAGACAATTCATCACAACATATATGATAAAACTATATTTAAAAATCTGAAATCTACACTATTAGTATTTTATTTCCCTTTATATTTCATGACTTGTCGATTACTGTTAATTGTGTATGCATGCAAATTAAAATTATGCAAAAAATAGAGAACAGTGAAACAAAAACTTACAAACCACAATTTGACACAAGATATGTTGAAAATTGTAACTAGGTTTGGTCTTCGTAATGACCTGATTGTAATCATGAAACTGTACATTTTTAAGAAATAAAGAAAAATAAATTATATTTTTAATTTTTTTTATGGGTTTCATACTCAAGCTTGATTCAAAAGCATGTTCTTCATGATTTTAGGTTTTCTAGGTCTTTCTAGGATAAAGAATAATATTGGTCATGTGTCATAGTCCCATTTTGACTCATTATAATAAAGAAAGATATTTATTTTATCCAGAAAAAAACCATTTTGTATCCTTAGGCCAAGTTGACCCCAGAGCAAATCAAGTCGACTAAAGGGATGGCTATACGACCCCTCAAGGAGACTATAAATACAAGGAGATCGACCTCATTTGAGAGACTCATCCAAGAGAAGTTCAATCTGCAATAGAAAAGGAGAAGAAGAGCTAGAAGGAAAAGGGAAGGAAGGAAGAATCAAAGTTTCATGGGATAAATCTCTCTCTCTATTTGTCCACGTGTGCGAATTTAGGGTTCCTGGGAAGTTGCAGTTGCAGGAGGCCGAAATTATGAGTAGTTGCAGGGCCGAAATTATGGGATGAAGTTGCAATAACTTGAATTTTGGAAGTTGTCTTAGAGAAAATCTTGCTAGGGACTAAATTGGTGCTTGTTAAGGTTGTTGGCTTTGGTCTTTGGGTTTTGGAAGTCTCTTTGTAAGTAGATTATATATAAGAAGAGAAGCATTTTTTGGGCTTTCCCCTTGGAAGGGTTTTCCCTTGGCTTGGAGCCTATATCTTGTGTACTATGTCTTGTTGTGATCTTAATTTTTTTGGTACTTGCTTGACGAACAATATCTATAAAGAAATAAAATGCTAACATACATCACAAGTAATTATCAAGTTAAGGAAAATATGTATAACATCAAAGTCTCATGATTTTCCAACATGGTTTCAGAGCTAAGGTGAAAAAAGAAGACTAGATATTGCATCTTAGTTGGCACTATGACAAGGGTTATAAGGAAGGGTATCAAATTTTCTCTACATCTCTCAAGGATTGCATACTTAAGATCATCTCCAAGATTGTGAAGGAAGTAATAGATGGAAATTTGTTCTTCGCTTTATCTGACACTTTCACAGACGAGAATGTATGGGTTATTAACAATGGTGCCTCCAAACATAAGACGGGAGAATGAAGTCAAATTCAAACCCTATTAAAAGGAAACTCCACTCTATCAATCAAACTTGGAGATAAGAAGAACTATCTAGTGAAAGGAATTGGATCTACTTCAATGGAGCTCGAGTCTGGTGGAAGAATTCACCTCAACAATATTTTATATGTTCCAGGTTTGAAGAAAAACTTACTTTCTATTTCTTGTCTAGAGGACAAGGATGATAGAGTTTCTTTTTTAGATGTCAAGGTTTTGTTTTTGGGTAAGGACTTTAGTATTTATGATATTATGGTGATTTAGATTCGTGAGGGGACATTATATAGACTTATTACACCTCTATCTCATGCCCTAGTCCACTTGGATGTGAGTCATTTTGAACTATGGCATAGAAGGTATGGACACCTTCATTATAATATAAATCCATATCTAAGTCAAATGGTCATTGGCATCCCTGAATTGAAAGAAGAACATGAAGGGACCTGTAAGGGATGTGCTCTAGGAAATAACGTGAAGAATAACTTTGCAATAAGTGGTACCCGATCTCAGGAATTTTTAAATATCATACACTCAGATGTATGTGGACCTATGGAAATTAAGTCTCTTGGTGGCCATCAATATTATGTAACCTTCATTGATGATTTCCCAGGCAATACATGGTTAAACCTTCTTAAGAACAAGGACAAGGTATTCAAAAAGTTTCAGGGGTTCAAGAATGAAGTAAAGAACCTAATCAAGAGAAAGATCAAGACTCTTATGTCAGACAATGATGGCGAATAAACTATGACTATGAAAATTCTTAGCAAGTGTACCAAAAATGTTTCACTTAAAGTGTTGGTGGCATGCAGACCTAACAACAAAAGTATGGTTGTGTTTATGCTTCAGATATACAACAAAGCATGAGAAAAACCCTACAACAAAATATAATATGCAAATAGAAGCATATAACAACAAACAAGAAAGTGTAACAACCCAATGGATAATATGAATAAGCATTTTTTATTAATCAAAATGATACACCTAGTGAGGAGAACTTGTAATCTTGGATCTATAGATCACCCTCCGTGGGATGGGTCTTTCTTGACCTTGTGCTTCTCTCTCTCAATATGATATGAGCAGGAGTAAAAAAAAAAAAAACAAAACAAAACAAAAAACAAAAAACGTGCTTGAACTCAAGTGGGAGCTCAAATGCTACGAGACGATAATGGGGATGATGAAAATGGTCATGGTGAATAATGGAGAGAAAACCCTCTATTTATAACAAAATATCGCAATAGATTGAGAATTAAAAAATAATAAAATATTATTGACTAAATCAAAATTTAATTGTTGTGGATATTTTATTATATTTTTTGAGAGGAAAAAGATATTCAAAATGGTCAAATATCTTTATTTAGAAAGTGGTTTAAGTAATTAAAAAATAAAAATGATTTATTAACCACTTTGTGAGAATTAAGAAAGAAATAATTATTAAATAATGGTTTAATAATTATCTCATAAAGAAAATAGGGGATAAATAAGGAATAATAAATAAATATTTATTTATTTAATTATTTTCATGGAGTTTTTGGATTTTAATGAGAAATAATTTTGAAAAATGGTTTACTAGAAAAATGGTTTACTAAATTATTTCCTCTGGTGAAAGTGGGTTTTACCAAAGTAAAATTAATCCTACATGGTGTATTTTGATCCACCTAGTAAGAAGTGACTAGGTGAACATTTTTTGGGTGATAACATACACCTCCAAATAATTGAGAAATTTCTGCAAGGAAGCAAGGATCAAGAGGGAGCTTATTGTTCCTTATAATCTTGAACAAAATGGTGTGGTTTAAAGGAAGAATATAACTATTCAAGAATGTGTAAGGGCCATGCTACATGATCAATATCTCCCTCAAATCCTATGGGGAGAGGCATGTATGAAAATTGTTTACTTGCAGAACCAAACTCCTAACAAGATTCTCAACAACATGACTCTCAAAGAAACATTCACGGGAAAGAAAACAAGTGTGGATCATCTTTGGATCTTTGGATGTCTTGTGTATATTCATATAACCAAGGAAAAGAGAAAGAAGTTGGATCCTATTAGTTTGATGGACATATTTGTTGGGTATAGTGCTTCATCAAAGGCATATAAAATCTGTATTAAGGAGGATCGTCGAAATAAAGTAAGCAAGGATGTCATTTTGATGAAAGTATAACTTATTTTGGTTGACTCTGATGAAGAAGATATACCTCTATTTGAGGATATCTCAACGGAAAGTGATGGTCAAGATCATACATCTACTCAAGAAGATGTTGAAGGTCCTGGTGATCCTATTCAACAAGTGATTGTTTCGTAAAATTGAAAGAGGCCTACTTGGTTGAGAACTACTCTACAAGAAGCAGAAGGACATACAACATCAGGGACCTTCAGGGAAAGTAAAAGACTGAAATGATATTTTGGGTATGTTTCAAATATGACAAAGCTTATTGAAGTAGAACCTTCCTCCTATGTAAATGCAACTAAACATCAAGAGTGGAGGAATGTTATGTAGGAAGAATACCATCCCATAATGAATAATGGTGTCAGGGAGATTGTCCCTAGGCCAAGTGAAAAATATATTGTCACTTCAAAATGGATTTACAAGATAAAGCATGTTGCAAATAGGAGAATTGATAAATGTAAGCAAGTTTTGTAGCAAGAGGCTTATAACAGAAATAAGGGATTGATTACGAGGAAACCTTTGCTCCCACAGATACTTAGACAACAATAAGATTGCTTTTATTGTTGGATACTACTATGGGATATAACATCCATCAAATGGATTTCAATATAGCTTTCCTGAATGTGACCATTCATGAGGAGGTTTACATTAAGTAGCCTTAAAGAATTGAAACTCATGCTTGTAGGCTGAAGAAATATCTATATGGCTTAAAACAAGCACCTAGAGCTTGGTATGTAAGAATGGATGCATAACTATTGAGAATTGGTTTTACCAAGAGTATTGCATATCCCAAAATATATATCAGGGTGGTCCACGGTGAACCAAATATCATACTCTTGTATGTGGATGATCTACTAGTCATAGGTGTAGAGCATCAGACTCATGAATGCAAGAAGCAATTAGCAAACAATTTCGATATGGAGGATATTGGGATTATGCATTATTACTTGGGACTATAATTATGTTAGAATCCATGTGAGATATATATTGGTCAAGGTAAATATGTGATCAATATACTTTAGAAGTTTGGCCTGATGGATAGAAAGCCTATGATGACTCCTATTATTACCAATTTATAGAAGTTGAGGAGTTAAGATTTTATTCCAGTTGATTCTACTTACTACAGACAGTTGATTGAGTCATTGATATATCTGGTAAATACAAGACCATACATTTGTTTTGCATTGAATGTCCTCAATCAGTTTCAGATGGAGCCAAAACATGATTATTGGATTGCAACCAAGCATATCCTAAGATATTTTCATGGAACCATGCATCACTTCTTTCGGTGTACTAATAATGAAATCCAACTCATGGGATATAATAATTCAGAATGGGGTGGTAGTGAGACATATGGAAGAAGCACAACAAGTGGATGCTTCAACCTAGGGTCTTCCATTGTCTCATAGATGAGTAAAAAGCAGGATACAGTTTCTTTGAGTAGTGTTGAAGCAGAATATCTTACTGCAAGTGAAGTCTCTCAGGAAGTTGTTTGTCTTAGGAAGTTATTATCATATTTTTTTTGAAGGACTGATTAGCCCTACCCATATACACTATGACAATGCCAGTTATATAATATTGACAGAAGACTCAATATTTCATGATAGGATGAAGCATATAAACAACAAGTACCACTACGTCAGAAGCTTGGTACGAGATGGGGTCGTGGAGCTGTACTATCTACCTAGAGATGAATAGGTCACATAGATATTTTGACTAAAGTATTACCAAACAAGAAGCTTGAGTACCCAAGAGGTAAGCTTGGTTTGGTGGATATCTCTTCCATAATTAAGAGGGAGTGATATTGGATAGTTCTTGTTTTTATGGGTCATGCACTAGACTAGGACTAATAACCGTAAGTCTTATTGCAGGCCATAAATAAAGAATGGAGTCTAAAGGATTGGACAAGCATATAAGATTGGAACTTCCTATGGATTAGAGAATCTAGGAATAAAAGTTATTAACTAATGAGGTATGGCATCTAAGATAAGAGTAGTTTGTTAAAAACTGTAACACCCTCTTCCGACATCTGCGCAAGTAACCTGCCAACCAGGGTAAACATGCGATGAGAGGCTATTGATATGAGATTCAACCTCCTATATGACATGAAGGAAGTAGAACCGACAAAAACTTGACAAAATAACCTTCCACAACATCAACAAAACCTTCAGGAGGTAACCCAACCTCCCAGACCCTTGAACCCTAAGGGGGAACTAATTTTTGACCCTTTTGAGCCTTAGCCTCGAGCATGCCAAGGAAAGTTCGTGGCCAGGGCCCCAAAAATTCAGTTTTGTGACTGCAACTCCAGGATTTGTGCCACCTTCTTAGCCCCAGAGCCCAGGTCCCTGCCCAGAACTTCATGAAACTTTAGGAGAGGATAAATAACATTAAAAAAAAGGTATGGAAGCAATCAAATCATCAGGAACTCATCTGGACCCCTCCTAGTCGTGACAGGAATTCCTTAAAACATGTCACAAACATTGCATCTATAGGTATAAACATCGGATTTAAACATGGGGGTATCTTACTTATATGAGAATAGTTAAGAAGCATTGCTCCCCTACATCATAAGCTATAATACAGTCTATTTTACCATAGATACATTTTGTAATCATTTACAGGTAAAAACATGGATAGAGCCATACATCATCATTGATCGAATACATGCTTATAACCAACATAATAAAAAAATATATACAATGAATACAACAACAATAAAATCCACATAATAACCATTATATTTTCATACCAAATAGCAGAGGAATGACCTCTTCATTACTGAATGTAAAAACCAACCAGAGATAGGACTTCCATGTTCCACCCAACCATAGATTGGTTGAGCCAAGTCTCACTTCAACCAATCACCCCCATGCCATATTCCAAGCATGAATGTGGGATCTCATAAAACACATCAATCACAATCAATCCAGGGAATCCAAAGGCTAAACCACCTCAACCCTCAACCAGTGATTCCACCTCACATTCGGACATCACAAGCATCATGGATTGGTCTCTATCCAAGTTGTTCCAGGGCTCCAGAGTGTTTTTTCCAACCAAGGCTTCTAGGACTAGTAACTCAACCCCAACTTTTATAGGGCTTCCAGAGTGTTTGTTCAACCAGGGCTTCTAGGCCTAGTAACTCAACCCACCTAGGGATTCTAGAGCGTTTGTCCAACCAAAGCTTCTAGGACTAGTAACTCAACCCACAGTTGTCCGCCTGGCTTCAATAGAATTTGTCCACCCAAGGCTTCGAGGAACTAAAACTCAACCCACAACTAAGGAATAATGAGAAAAAACAATAAATGGAAATAAACCCACAACACCATGGCTATCCAGGAAATGGAAAGGCTAGGAAAATCTACATGCATACAGCATGCATTCCAAAACTAGTGAGGAAAACATACATACAATTCGATACCTGGACTCAGAATTTGTTGTATATGTTGATCCTGATGTCCTCTTACGCTTTCTTGTTGTTCCTTTTCCTTCTTGCTCCAAGGATCCAAGTATGCCACACTCTCCAAGAGTGCTCCAAGAATACTCTAAGTGCTCAAGAGTATGAGAGAGAGAGAGAGAGAGAGAAAGAAAATGAGAGCTCCAAAACTAAACTAAACCAAAAGCTTACCAATTGATCCTCAGAAGCCTTTTATCAACGCGGACTCTATTTTATTCAATTTCCATTATTTTCTTCATTTTCCTCCTCACATGCAACTTGTGACCTTTCACCATCCTTTTCTCTTATTTTCCATTATTTTCATAAATAAATGACAATAAATGCCACTTTTCCTTTCCAAAGCTTTTGCCATTTCCTTTGCCAATTTCCTTAGCCATATTAACCAAAATGAACACCCTCTAGGATGTTTTTCCCACCATTCAGCTTGGAATATGTGTCCCATCAATCGTGGTCTTATATATTTTTACATGAATTTTTACCAGGTTTGTTACAAAACCCTCCCCCTTCGGGGAACACTGTCCTCGTTGTTCAATGACACCTATGAACCATAAAATTGCTAAAAACAAAATGTACTTCCTATGGAGCTTTATCACATAGCACGTTTCATTATTTACAATGACCACTACTGAAAACATGACAATCATGTCATTTACTGGAGCTTTATAACACAACTCATTACGGTATTTACAATAACAACCACATTTGCTTCAACCAACAAATAATCATACTGTCTATGGAGATTTATAAATCCAACTCGATACAATATTTACAATAATATACACATATACACATTTTCTCAACCAGCAAATAGAAGGATATGATTCTCGTATCAGCAACAAGGAATCCAGAGGCTCACACCTCCACCCTTAAGGTAATACCAAGATTCACCTCCTTTCTAGGAAGTCCAAAATCCACTGTCAAAGTCAAATCTGCATCCAGTGTCCAGTGCTACAATCTTGCGCCACTACATAATGGCTCATTGTTTTAGGGAACACCCCTAATGTGCTTATGATTACATCTAGAAATGTTAATGACCAAAACAAATCCATCCCCCACCTTTCCTTATCTGTTACGTAGTCCCTCAGGAAATCTGGTCACTCCCTTCTATGTAGTCACTCACCTTCCAAGTTCCACTGGCACCCCCATCTTGGGAAATCCATCCCTTGGAAGGGCTTCCTCGCATCGGAAGATAAAACAACCAAGGCATATACCTACCTCAAAACCATCACACCGGTCATAGCATGCTCATGGAAATCAATGGACATTATTGGGTACCAATGTCCCATAATGGCCCTAATCCTAAAGTACTTTACCAACATACTATTGCATGTTCCAATTCCTTTTACTGACGTTGCTAGTTCTTGCAATCGGTTTCAACCACCCAATCGGGCATTCCATGATTTTTGTACCAAGCACATAATTTCCATTAGATTCAAAATAAACTGAAATAACTTCAAACCATACCTCATTGGTAGCTCATCAATAAGGTACACTTGAAATCATGTTTACTTCATGTCACAATAATTCAAACTGGTTTTTTGATCAAATCATCGTGTATAAACAGATCACATCCGATTATATCAAAGCACAACCGTCATAGGAAAAATAATGAAATCATCATAAACCATAATCATAGATCACATGTAACCATCATAAGTCAGAATCATAGATCATGTGCATAATAAAACTAAAATAAAATACTGATACTTATCCTTCATCGGTCCTTACTTCTGCCTTTGTTATTTTGTACTCATACCGAATCTGTTGCCACACCTAGCAAGCACCTAATGCCCTTGCTTCTCTTTACTCATATACACATACACATAATGTACATCACAATACATACATCCATACAAGGCGTACAACACCACACAATGCATACACCCACATTCGGCACACAGCATAACACATACACCTCCACCTAGTGTACAACGTGACACAATACATACGCATACATATGGTGTACAATACAACACAATACATACGCCTACACCAACATACAACGCATACACCTACACCTGGTGTAACACCCCAATACATATACATATACAGATTACAACACAATGAATACATATGTCACCATACCACAACTACACCATGCACACACATAGTACCGCATGCCCGCAACACAGCATGTACGACATTCACACAATACCACATGTATACTAGTACCATATGCACAACATGTACACAGTACCATCTGTACACAACACTAACTGCATGACATGTGCACTGCATCACGTGTACACGACACCACCTGCACAACATGTACACAATGCCAAATGTACATCACACCACCTGTACAATGTGTACACAATACCAAATGTGCATAGCACCACACGCACGATATGTACACGACACCACATGTACACAACACCACGTGCGCGACATGTACACGGCACCACCTGCACACAACATCACAAGTAAAACAGTACATAAATACCACATGCACACAACACCATGTGTACAATCATGCACCTAACACCATATCTACATGGCATCATATGTACGACACACATGCAACACCATATGTACATAACACTCCATATACATGTACATAGCACCATACGTACAAAACACTACATATCCAACATGTGCATAGCACCATCTATACATAGCATTGCATATGCAATATACACACAACACCATATATACAACAGGCATAAAACATTATATGTACACAATACTACATACATTACATATACACATCACTATAGATACAACCACATAATATACAACATGCGCAACATATATACAACAATAGTATTGCACATCCATAGACCACACACCGACCCCACAAGAAACCTTGATTCTAGTGTCTTTCCACTATCCATGGTCACCCTAGCATGTCGCAAATCATACTACTTTCATTCTGATGATGTATCCCTCAACCTTACCTGTCCATAACATAAACATTTACATAGTACAATAATATGATATCAATTCATGTACACATGATATTGACCTCATATATCAGTGAAAGTTACTTTTACCACTTGATTCCTTATAAGAACAAGAACCTCTTGATTCCATTCACCTGTATAAGCAATCATTCCTCCATAAGAATGATCCTTGAAAACCCTGTCATACAGTGGCATAGACACATACATACATACATATATATAATCATTAGCATAAAACAATCATGATCCTCTCAGACAATGACATAAATACAAGAATATATACATATAAACATTTAGTATCAAACAACCATGATCCATGACGACCCTGTTAAACATGACATACATACATACATACATACATACATACATGTATACATAGATAAACACCAACATGATCATCATCACGTCATAATTTCCATATAGCATAAGTTCTAGGTTAAGGGAACTCCCTTTATGCATGCATAGTATGCACAACATTGAGAACAACATTTCCCAACATAGCCAAGGCATATAACACCTCAGGTATATTCACTTTACGTTTTTTGTTACCTTTATCGTGATTGTTTTGCCACCCTCCATTTACCACAATGGACCCAACCAGTCCAACTGACTATCATAGTCTTACCTTCTACTGCAATTACTCATGCACGAAGCTTCATCAGTGTCTTACATTACCTTTTAGGTACCAAAGAGCTCTCCCATAGCTCCACCAAATCTCATCTTTCCCAAACCAATTCCCAATATTCAAACATAAAATACAAGGACAAGAATAAGAAACAAACAAGAAGAAAACAAGGAAAACCAATAGCAATAAGACACCAAAAACAAAGTGGTATGGCCATACACTAGATGCAATCAAAACCGCAACAAAATCAGAAAATACCAAAGGCACAAGACTTTACAACAAACACCATGACTCAAACCCCATGGTTCCCAGTGCCTCCAAGTGAGATCTCAACTCGAGATTTCTTTAAGATTTCATGGCAAACTTTTGCCATGTAATACCTACGTCATACTGCCATAAACACATAACTATCAGTGCATAAATAAACATATAACATGTTATTTACCTTACCTTTTTGTGCGAAGCATGCTGACCTGTAACTAAACACACATGTCAACCATATGTACCAAACATCAAGACAACATATCTATCAATTCAAAATCAACTTTTACCAAGACTAACAACCATGTCATAAACAACAATCAGCTCACACTCATAGGTCATAATACATAATGCTACAACTATCACCTACTTAATACTGGCTATCTCAGCACATATGTGTTAGCACAACCATATTAAAACAAGATCATTCCTTCATGCAATATCACGGACACATGTTTATATCATAGAATTAATCAAACATTCAACAAACTATAAATGTATCATGTTAGATAAGTCAACTAGGCGACATAATGGACACCAAACACTCAACACCATATAGATGACATAATCAAACAATTAATAATCAAGTATACGACATAAGCAACTCATACCTTAATTTATCTCAAGGGAGGCTATCTTGTATGCACAATCAATCTATATTAGAAAGATACAACTTCATAATATATCAACCCAATCATAAATAAGGCCGTGATATCCATAACAGTGTCTAGCTAACATGTTCACATCATAAACCCATAAGAAAATGTCATTCATCCATACAATCACATATGCACAACCAGTCTAGAAATAATACAACACACTATTATAAATAGGTTGATTCATGCCTGAATGTCATAACCCTAACCATCAAGTCATTAGCATATAACAACAACAAGTTATATATCATGCTAATCAACAACAAGTAACCTAATCATCAAGCTAACTATACAACAACAAAAAGTTAACCTATAACCTACTCATCAACAACATATAAGTTATCTAATATAAAACAATAGCAATGCACACCACCACAGGTTGCTATCATTCATGACTATCCGACACATGTACATATAATCGCACTAATCAACTAACATCTATAATGTATGTAACCATAACATCAATAGAATGAAATGAATACTCATAACCATAATGCATATAACAATCATTAACCTACATACCTACATGCCCAACATCCAAACCTATATGACGACATGCTCTTGCCCTGAGGTCCAATGCTACAACTTCACTTTGATGGTGTGCATCTCCTACTCTATCTTAGCCAACACATTAGCATCATAACATACCAATATCCTCATGATAACCTAATTGCATACAACGACCTTAAGCACAACCACCTTCACAAAGCCAATGCAAACTTGACCATATGCACCCACTTGACATGTATAACCAATCATGAACGACCAATGCATGTCCCACATATAACATCATATAAGAAAGCATACACGGACAACACTAAAGCATGACAAATAAGTAACCATATCATAAGCAAGCCATGCATGTACAATATGTAACAATATGTAAGAAAGTGTGCACGAATAATACACGAGCATGAGCAACACATAACGAGTCATACACTTATGACAACATGTTGACAACAACACCATCAGCACTTCAATGGAAACACCACTTCCACCATGGCCAACACAACACGGATGCAACAAGAACATACACCACAAGAATACTAAACACATGTGCAACCAACATAAATGCGTGATCAACACACTACCCATCCAGTCTGAGGGTTAAACCATGCTCTGATATCACTTTATAACACCCTCCTCCCACATCTACCCAAGTAACTGGCCAACCAGGGTAAACATGTGATGAGAGGCTACTAACATGGGATTCAACCTCCTATATGAACTTAAGGAATTGAAACCAACAGAAACCTGACAAACTGACCTTACACAGCATAAACAACACCTCTGGGAGGTAACCCAACCTCCCAGACCCCTGAAATCTGAGGGGGAAGTGATTTTTGACCCTTTTGAGCCTTAGCCATGAGAATGTAAGGGAAATGGAGTGGCTATAAGCCTATATTCATGGGCATGCCAAGGGTGGGTCGCGACCAGGGCCCCAAAAAGTCAATTATGTGTCTGCAACTCCGGGATTTGTGCCACCTTTTTAGCCCCAAAGTCCAGGTCACTGCCCAGAACTTCACGAAACTTTAGGAGAAGATAAATAACATTAAAACAAAGGTATGGAAGCAATCACATCATCAGGAACTCATCCGGACCCCTCCTAGCCATGACAATAATTTCGTCAAATATGTCACAAACATTGCATCTACAGGTATAAACAGCAGATTTAAACATGAGGGTCTCTTACTTATCTCAGAATAGCTAAGAAGCATTGCTCCCCTACATCATAAGCTACAATAAAATATATTTTACCATAGATACATTGTGTAATCATTTACAGGTAAAAACATGGATAAATCCATACATCCTCATTGATCGAATTCATGCTTATAACCATCATAATAACAACAACAAAAATAATGAATACAACAGCAATAAAATCCACATAATAACCAATATATTTGCATACCAAATACCATAGGACTGAGCTCTTCATTACTGAATGTAAAAACCAACTAGAGATGGGACTTCCACATTCCACTTGACCATATATTAGCTGAGCCAAGTCTCACTTCATCTAATCACCCTCATGCCATATTCCAATCATGAATGTGGAATTTCATTAAACACATCAATCACAATCAATCCAGGCAATCTAGAGGCCAAACCGCCTCAACCCTCAACCAGTGATTCCACCTCACGGTCGGACATCACGACCATCAAGGATTGTTCTCTATCCAAATTATTCCATGGATCTAGAGTGTTTTTTCCAACCAAGGCCTCTAGGACTAGCAACTCAACCCCAACTATTACAGGGCTTCCAAAGTGTTTGTCCAACCAGGGCTTCTAGGACTAGTAAATCAACCCACCTAGGGCTTCTAAAGAATTTGTCCAACCAAGGCTTCCAGTACTAGTAACTCAACCCACAGTAATATGTCGGGCTTCTAAAGCGTTTGTCCAACCAAGGCTTCCAGGAACTAATAACTCAACCAAAAACTAAGGAATCATGAGAGCCGACTAGCTAAAAAAAAAAAAACGGAAATAAACCCACAACAACATGGTTATCTAGGAAATGGAAAGACTAGGAAAATCCGCATGCATACACTATTCATGCCAAAAATAGTGAGGAAAACATACATGCAACTCGGTACTTGCACTCGAAATTTTTTGTAGATTCTGATCTCGATGTCCTCTTGCGCTTTCTTGTTGTTCCTCTGCCTTCTTTCTCCAAGAATCCAAGTATTCCACACTCTCCAAGAGTGCTCCAAGAATACTCTAAGTGCTCAAGAGTATGAGAGAGAGAGAGAGAGAATTAGAGCTCCAAAACTAAACTGAACCAAAATCTTACCAACTAATCCTCATAAGCCTTTTTATCAATGAGGCCTCTATTTTCTACAATTTCCATTATTTTCCTTTATTTTCCTCATCAAATGAAACTTGTGACCTTTCGCATTCCTTTTCTCCTATTTTCCATTATTTTTATAAATAAATGCCAATAAATGTCACTTTGCCTTTCCAAAGCCTTTGTCATTTCCTTTTCCAATTTCCTTAGCCATATTAACCAAAATCAACACCCTCTAGGATTTTTTTCCCACCATATAGCTTGGAATACGTGTCCCATCAACTGTAGTCTTATATATTTTTACATGAATATTTACCAGGGATATTACAAAGACAATGGAAATCGGGACACTACTACGAGGGGGGGGGGGGTGGGGGGGTGAATCAATACTGTGGCCAAATTATACAATTTTCACCAATTATACTTTTCAACCACTTTTGCAATAATTTATGAATCAACAACACCACAACTCAATCATGTAAAACAACATCATAACCATCATTAAGCACATGAGAAAGATATACACAAGACATCAATATTCTTTTTATTTATTTGGAAAATACAAGCTTCAACTTGATTACATCACTATCCCACAAGCTACTACTTGTAGGTTTATCAATTGCTACTAAAAGGAACTTCTATCCCCTTTTTTTTTATCAATCTTCATTGAAAGGGACTACTTCCCCTACTCGTTTATCAACCTCTATTGAAAGGCTCTCTTACACCTACTCATTTATTAGTTACTATTGAAAGGGAATTCTTCCCATTTTATTTTATCAACCTCCGTTGAAAGGGACTTTTGCTCCTATGTAATATTCCCTTTCTTGATCCAGTCAAAATGGATAGAATCGATCCATGGTACTTACCATGGTATTTTCCCATGGTATTGATGTTGGGTATGTGTTATATTCTTTCCACGACTAAGCACGCGCGGGGGGGTAAGAGGGGGGGCGATAGCCCCCCCCTGTCGGGGTTTGGGGCAGCGCCCCGGCGAAAATTTTTGGTCCTTAATTTCTGGCGGGTAGTCCACGTCCATGGTTTTGTGCATGGTTTTGCACATGGTATTGGGGTACGATGGTTTTCGGCCCCTGGTATTTTTGTAGATCCGGTCAAGGGAACTACGGTTATGTTCTAATCCGGGGTTTATGGATTGGGGTTTATGTATGCTTCGGCATGTATATATATGTGTGTTGTAACACTAAAAGGAATATAATGAAAAATCAAGCTGGTCGTCCCGATTTGGGATCCAGGGGAAAATCTCTGTGTTTATCTGTTTTTTGTTTTATGCTCTCGCTATCGTTTATTTTAACATTTATAATATTCATTGTGTGAATAATTTGCATTCGAGTTAAAACACCATTTGGTATAAGATATGAAGGCTTCAAGGGGGCAGCACTTCATACAGGGTTTTTGCTTGGGCCTGGGGGTAAACTGATTCGGTGGGAGATGCTTGGGATCGATTCTTGCGGTGAAAGAAGATGGCGAGCGGCGAGAAGATAGAGATCGAGAAATTTAATGGTCAGAGTTTTGAGTTGTGGAAGCTCAAGATGGAGGATCTGCTGGTGGATAAAGATCAGTGGATCGCGGTAGATCTAGGTACTAAACCAACGGCAATGTCAGATGAAGACTGGAAGAAACTGGATCGAAAGGCTAAGAGCACAATATGGTTGTGTGTCTCAGATTCAGTATTGTTGAATGTATCTGGGGAAGCTACGGCGAAGACCTTGTGGGACAAGCTAGGGACTTTGTATCAATCTAAGTCTCTGGTGAATAAGTTGTTCCTACGGAAAAAGCTGTATAACATGAGGATGAAGGATGGAGACTCGGTGACAGAGCATCTGAACGCCTTCAATACTGTGGTAAGTCAGTTGTCTTCTGTTGATATTAAAATCTCAGATGAAGATAAGTGCATCAGTTTGTTGTGCTCTCTACCAGACTCGTGGGACAGTCTGGTTATTGCAATAGGTAGCAATACAACTACCTTGAACTTTGATGATATTGTCTCAGCCTTGCTGTCGGAGGAAATGAGATGGAGAAATATGGAGATGCCTTATCTGTACGAGGAAGGTCCCAGAATAGAAACAAGAATAAGGTTTCGAGTGGGAGATCTAAATCTAGAGGGAGATCTAAATCTCCTGGAAAGTTTGTAAAGGTGTGCTGGAAATGTGGAAAGGAAGGACACTACAAAAAGGAATGCAGATCTAAAGCTCCTGAGAAAGGAAAGGGATCTGATGAAGGTCCTTCTGCAGAGGCAAAAACCACCTCGGATGAAGGTGGGGATGTATATTTGGCTTCTTCTTCAAATACACATGTAGATCATGAGTCATGGTTGATTGACTCAGGTGCATCCTTTCACTTCACTCCCCATAGGGAGTGGTTCTGCGAGTATGAGAAATATGATGGTGGTGATGTCTTCCTAGGGGATGATAGGAAGGCTAGAATCATCGGACGTGGAAAGGTCAAGCTGAAGCTGCAAGGTGGAAGGATTAGAACACTTCCTGGTGTTCTGCATATTCCTGCATTGGCCAGAAATCTGATTTCTGTAAGCAAGATGGATGATGCAGGTGTAAAAGCAGTGTTCGAGAAAGATGCCTGTAAGATGGTTCGGGGAACACTGGTATTAATGCGGGGAGTTCAGATTGGAACTCTGTACAAGCTACAAGGTAGCACTGTTATTGATGGGTGTAACAGTTCTATGGTTCCTGAAAGTGGAGCGGAAAGCCTAGTTGTCTCTGGAGAAAAGACCATGCTATGGCATCAAAGGCTTGGACATATTGGAGAGAAGGGCCTTCGGATACTGCATAGAAATGGTATGGTAGAAGGTATGTCTAATTTCTCTATAGATTTTGATTTCTGCGAACATTTTGTATATGGGAAGTATAATCGGGTGAGTTTTCCTTCTGGTGCTAAGAGGGCGAACAAGATATTAGAACTTGTGCACGGTGATGTGTTTGGACCTGTGTCAGTTCCATCACTGGGAAAGTCTGTGTACTATGTTTCATTCATAGATGACTTCTCAAGGAATACATGGATATATTTCTTGAGGAAGAAATCTGAAGTCTTTGACAAATTTAAAAAATTTAAGGCTCTGGTGGAAAACCAGACAGAGAAGAAGATAAAGGCGTTGAGGACAGATAATGGTGGGGAGTTCTGCAAGAAGGAATTTGAAGAGTTCTGTAAGAAGTGTGGTATAGCACGGCAGAAGACTACTCCATACACACCTCGGCAAAATGGAGTTGCAGAAAGAATGAATAGAACACTGATGGAAAAGGCAAGAAGCATGCTCAGTGGTACCGGGTTAGGACAAGAATTCTGGGCAGAGGCAGTGGAGACTGCATGTTACTTAGTTAACATATCACCTTCATCGGCGTTGGAGGATAAGACCCCACATGAGGTATGGACTGGTAAGAAACCCTCTCTTTCACATCTAAGGGTATTTGGATGTGATGCATATGTACATGTTCCAAAGGAGAAAAGGAGCAAGTTGGATAATAAATCTGAAAGGTGCATCTTTATTGGGTATAAGGATGGTTTAAAGAGTTACAAGCTTTGGAACCCAGAAACAAGGAAGGTTGTGTACAGCCGAGATGTGGTGTTTAGAGAAGTGAAAGATGTTGTTAAACATGAAGTCCTACCAAAGGAACCTGAGAAGATAGAGTTTGAGCTAAAGGAGGATGAATTAGACTCTACAACAGAAGAAGACTCGGAAGATGAAGAGCCACAAACTCCAGCTTTGAGAAGATCAGTTCGGGAAAGAAGGCAACCAAAAAGGTATAGTCCATCTGCTTTCTGTTCAGGTTTTGCCTTAACTATAACTAATGATGAACCCAGAACTGTGAGGGAGGCAGTAGATTCAGAGGATGGAAAACTCTGGAAGGAGGCCATGGTTGATGAAATGGCATCCTTACACAAAAACGATGCATGGGATTTGGTGGAGTTGTCGGCTGGAAGGAAGCCCATTGGGAGCAAATGGGTGTTTAAGAAGAAGATGAATGTAGAAGGCAAGGTGGAGAAATACAAATCTCGGTTGGTAGCGAAAGGTTATTCCCAGGTGCCGGGAATTGATTTTGGTGATATTTTTTCTCCTGTTGCCAAGGTTACTTCTATTAGATTACTTTTATCTGTTGCTGCTGCATTTGATTTTGGGATAGAACAGATGGATGTGAAGACATATTTTCTTCACGGGGATCTAGAAGAGGAGATCTACATGAAGCAACCTGAAGGCTTTATGGTGAAGGGTAAGAAAGAACTGGTATGCAGGTTGAATAAGTCTCTGTATGCGTTAAAACAGTCACCAAGGATGTGGTATCAGAAATTTGATACCTATATACGAGGAATTGGCTTCACCAGAAGCAAGGAGGATCACTATGTTTATTTTAAATTAATTGGTGACCGTGTTATTTATTTGGTCTTGTATGTGGATGATATGTTGTTGATTAGAAATGACAAAGAAATTATCCAAGATTTGAAGACCCAACTATTCTCCAAATTCGACATGAAGGATATGGGTGCTGCAAACTATATTTTGGGCATGGAAATTAAGAGAGATCGGGCAAAGAGGAAGCTCTGGTTAAACCAGAGGAAGTATGTCGAGACTATATTGCAGAGGTTCAATATGCAGGATAGTAAAGCGGTGAATGTTCCTATTCCTATAGGTGTAAAGCTGTCTGTTGAACAGTGTCCCAAGACACAAGAAGAAGAGGAGTATATGTCCCGTGTTCCATATGCAAGTGCAGTGGGTAGCCTGATGTATGCAATGGTCTGTACCAGACCAGACATTGCACATGCAGTGGGAGTATTGAGCAGGTTTATGTCAAACCCAGGGAAGGAGCATTGGACAGCAATGAAGCGGGTTTTCGGATATTTATGTGGCACTAGTGATTATGGCTTGTGCTACCAGGGAAGACCAGGATTGGAAAGAATGTTGGACATTCGTGGTTTTTTTGATGCAGACTGGGCTGGAGATCTGGACCAAAGAAGATCTACAGTGGGTATGTGTTTAGCCTATTTGGAGGCGCAGTTAGTTGGATGAGTAAAAGACAGTCTGTAGTGGCTCTTTCAACTATAGAGGCAAAATACATAGCAGCCACTCATGCAAGCAAGGAAGCAATTTGGTTGCAGAGATTGTGTTCAAGTATGGGGTTGGTACAGCAAGCTATAAGGATAGACTGTGATAGCCAAAGTGCAATTTTCTTGGCTAAGAACCCTGCTTATCATTCAAAGACAAAGCACATTGATGTTCAATATCACTTTGTTAGAGATATGGTTGAGGCTAAAAAGGGTGTTGCTGGTAAAGGTGGACACTTTGAAGAATGTTGCAGATGCATTGACGAAGTCTGTGAGCACTCAGAAGTTCTCTTGGTGTAGAGAAACAATGGGTGTTGAAGAATTGGCCAAATGACTAAGCTCTCCTGTGGCCCCCCATGGAAAGAAAAAAACAAGTGGGAGAATGTTGGGTATGTGTTATATTCTTTCCACGATTAAGCACGCGCGGGGGGGGTAAGAGGGGGGGCGATAGCCCCACCTTTGCGCTGGGCGCAACGGGGGGGGTAAGAGGGGGGGTGATAGCCCCCCCTGTCGAGGTCCGGGGCAGCGCCCCGGCAAAAATTTTTGGTCCTTAATTTCCGGCAGGTAGTCCGCGTCCATGGTTTTGTGCATGGTTTTGCACATGGTTTTGGGGTACGATGGTTTTCGGCCCCTGGTATTTTTGTAGATCCGGTCAAGGGAACTACGGTTATGTTCTAATCCAGGGTTAATGGATTAGGGTTTATGTATGCTTCAGTGTGTATATATATGTGTTGTAACACTAAAAGGAATATAATGAAAAATCAAGTTGGTCGTCCCGATTTGGGATCCAGGGGAAAATCTCTGTGTTTATCTGTTTTATGTTTTATGCTCTCGCTATTGTTTATTTTTTGTTATAAGATTCGTGTGTAGATAATTTCTATTCAGGGTTAAAACCTACAATTGACCCATGGTATTTCTTGTTGGTATTGACCCATGGTATTTCTTGTTGGTATTGACCCATCAAGACTATAAAAGGGGAGAGAAGATAGGCATTTAGAGCATTCTGGATTATCTATCTTATTGTGTTTGGGTTGAGAACCTGGCCTGGCCAGTTCTAGCATTGATCCCGGGACGAAAACCCCGCAGTGATGTTTATGTGGTGGATCCATCCATGATTCACAAGTGGGATTCAATTTCTTATATTTGTCATTTTCAAGTAGCTATGCATGCCATTTGTAGGATTTTATGGTCTGGGCATGTATTTTACTTTCAGTGAATAATAATATAAATAAATGGCTACATTTCTTGTGTTCTGGTTCTTGATGAAAGATTATATTAAATGAGAACACTAAGATGTTCTAGATCTATCAAATTTTTTATTATTTGGAATCTTACAATGGTATCAGAGCTATGCATCCTACCAGTCTGAGAGCTTCGGTGAAATTTATTTTTCACCCTAGCCAGCATTTCTCACTTCGGTGATATTTATCACCCTAGTTGGATTTTTATTTTTTAGTAAATTATTTTTATTGGGAGACATAAGTGAAGGGAAAATCATTTATAAGTCTGGGTTAAATTTGTGAAAATATTTGAAGGCATGATTGACAAAATCTTCCTATGAAAAATTAATATATTCATGTTTGGGTATGGGAGAAGATGGACCGTCTTGAAGAAATTTTGAAAAAGAACCAGAAAATTCTTGATTTACTAGTGAGGTTATATGGTCCTTTAAGTAGCCATATCTCTATAGACCAAAATGATAATCAAAGCAATAAATAAATCTGCAGCAAGAATAAACTAAGGAGGAGAGGACTATGCTTTATCTGCAAGGGACCTTGGGCCCTTAACCATTCATGTCCAGGTGATAAGAAGAAGGCAACAAAGACAAAAGAAGAGGATATTACTTCAAATCATGGGGAATATTTTGTAGATAGGTCTATTTATCTTCAGGATGGTGAGAAAGATCATGACATTATTCAAGGAGGCTTGCAGGATGACAAACATTTGGAAGTGCGTGAGGAAATTCTACCTAATGCCATCGATGAGTTTGATTCCTATACAATGGAGTTCGTAGATCCCAGGGGAATATTCATGAAGAATATGAACAATCAAGTATAGATAAAATTCCACCAATGCATCTATGTTTGACAGTTGAAAGGGATGAACAGATGATCTCCACAAGTGAAGGAGACTTGGGAGATTTGAGTGAGGATCCAGCCATAGTGAACCAGCATGATGAGTATGATCACGAGGAGCAACATGACAAACATAATGTGCAAAATGGGCCATTCCTAGAGAGTTGGTCAAAGGCTGAAGTTGAAGATGTGGTCATTGGGCATCGGGTGCAAACAGATACAAAGACAGTCAGCACGGCACTAAAATTTCCAGTAGAAGACTTTCGAGAGAGGATCAAGCATTTCAAGACAAATCTTATGTTGTTGAAGCAGAAAGTCTGGACAGTTCGATACATTGCCTTACAGGAGAACAGAAAAATTGAGGAACTCATAGGGGTATGTGCCGAATCAAAGACCAAGTTGTCTACTGTTGAAGAACGACTCAAATCCCTCATAAGGCAGCAAGAGGAGTGCGATTGGGAGTTCCAGAGTAGCCCTCTACAGGAGTACATAGATAAGTCTTGCAACACTACCAACAACCCACCTTTATACATTGGGAAGAGAAGGGAAGAGTTCTCCAAATGCATCATGTTGGGTAACCAAGTAGAGAAGCATGAATTGAGCATCAAACAACATCAACATAGTAGATTTGTAGATATTCATCCCTCCCCAAGTATGGATTGGCGAGAGATTATGAGTTGGTATTATATTGATGGGTTTATTATTTGGAGGATATCCATAGCCAAGGGAAAATTACATCTTGAACCACTTGGTGCAGACAACGATGGAGGGTTGAAATGGTACCATAACCCACAGGTCCCAAGATTTAGATGGCATTGGGATCCAGGAGAATCCATTGGGGAAATGATTGGCCAAAGGATTTTTTGGGATCCAGGTAAATCTATTGAGGGAAGGATTGGTCAGAGGATTGTTTGGGATCCAGGTATTGAAGGATCCATTCAGGACCATTCAACATGGAGGGCGCATCGGAATGTATGGGATCCTGGTATTAATGTACAAATGCTTCTGTTGCGGATAGAAGTGGATTACTTGAGGACAAGCAATCTTTGGGCGGGAGGATTTGTAATATTCCCTTTCTTGATCCACTCAAAGTGGATAGAATTGATCCATGGTACTTACCATGGTATTTTCCCATGGTTTTGACCCATGGTATTTCTTGTTGGTATTTTCCCATGGTATTGACCCATGGTATTTCTTGTTGGTATTGACCCATGGTATTTCTTATTGGTATTGACCCATAAAGCCTATAAAAGGGGAGAGAAGCTAGGCATTTAGAGCATTCTGGATTATCTATCTTATTGTGTTTGGGTTGAGAACCTGGCCTGGCCAATTCTAGCATTGATCCCGGGACGAAAACCCCGCGGTGATTTTTATGTGGTGGATCCATCCAGGATTCACAAGTGAGCTTCAATTTCTTATATTTTTCATTGTCAAGTAGTTGTGCATGCCATTTGTAGGATTTTATGGTCTGGGCATGTATTTTACTTTCAGTGAATAATAATATAAATAAATGGCTGCATTTCTTGTGTTTTGGTTCTTGATGAAAGATTATATTAAATGAGAACACTAAGATGTTTTAGATCTATCCAAATTTTTATTGTTTGGAATCTTACATCCTACACATTTACTAGCACCTACTGGAGGGAGCTACAACCCCTAATCTACAAGCTACCACTTTTTGGCCCTCTTGATTCATCTTTCATCCATTTTCAAATTAGAACCAATAGACCAATTACCTCATAAACAAACAAATTTTCTTACTGCAACTTCTCACCAAAACCACCTTACAAACACCTTCAACAATCTTTGGTTAGTGATAAAATCACCATCAAAATCTCCTTTAGAAATTTCTCAATACTGAACACACCAAACAATATCAGCAACATCAATACTTCCACCAATCACCAATGCACTATTTGAATCTATATAAAACCTTTCATATACCAAATCTGATCACTAATTCACCCTTGATGCATACCACCACTATCCATCTCGTTGCACCAACAACCTCTCATCACACACCTTGGTTGCTCGAATTTTGATTTTAAAGAATTCTTTACTGATATTTTGGTGTGATACTTTAGTTAACTTCAGGTCTTCCTCCATGCATAAACTCTATATTTGTCTTTCTTCTGCTTCAGCTAAATCTTATGTATGTCATATGTAAGTCTTCAAATACTTTTCTATTGTTCTTAATTGCTTGAACGTTTAACTACAACTTTAACTTATTCTTCTATTTCACTTTTATCTTTTCATGAATCTCTTATTTTTTCCTTTCTCCTGCTTAACTAATCCTTCTAGATGTTTTCTTCAATTTATCCTCCACCAGTTTGTTGTTTTAGGCTTAATCCCTGATTTTTTATGTCAAATTTGATATTTTTGAACATTACAGGGTTTAGTAGCAGTTGTAGTTGCAGTTCCAACTTTAATGCCATTATATTTTAAAATAATGCCAAAAACTCCACCTAACACATTCATTCCAATCATGACAACCTCTAGCCCCTTTGTTTCCTACTTTAAGCAATTTAGTGCTCGTTGTTATGTTTGGAATAACTTCTTCACTCAAATTTTTCAACTCATTTATCCAAAGCCTTTGATCATGGCCCAAGAACTTTATTCCAAATCACCGCCATATTAAGTTGTCGACTCATCCATATAAACTACCACATATATTTGTTGAGTTGTTTCATTCGAAAGCCCAAAGTTTTTCCATTAATAGTGCTTCCAAATATCTTTTCAGGCCCATTGGTTTTTATTTTATCCCCAAATCAAGATTATAGATATGTTTACAATGGTTACTAAGCACTTTACATAGGTTGAAGCCTTTTAATAAAGCGTCGCTGCAAAACACTGTCACCATATAAGTCTCATCCTAAGAACTTACACTACCAAAATATGAATTCGTCGTCTTATTTCTCTTTAAGCCCTAAGGGCTTATTTTACACTGCAAATTCCTCCGCGCCCTCAGTCTTTTAAATGCACAGGACTAGGTGTTGATGCTTGGTTCCCGACACTTTTACCTTGACGCTTTTATTTTTCACCCTTTTAAATCATCCGAGCTCCATTGAGCAGTATGAGGTGTCAGTGGGGTCCATCTAATGAATTTTTCATTGGTCGTTGTTGACCACCGTACTGCCTATGTGTCCCAACACTGTACTCTCGGCGCCTCTGATTTTTGCCTTAAATTTCTCTGAGATGATGTTCGCAGCCTTGCGTATTGCATGGGACCGTTATTGTCTACATGTGCTCTAATTAACTACATGTTAGGTTGAGTTGTCTCTTACACCTGCCAATGGGATGATGTCATGCTTACATCACCTTTTCCAAGTGACGCTCTGTGAGTGGTCCATGTGTCACCCAAAAATGGCCCACTTGGGTGCCTAAAGACCCCAAAAACATCTACCATGTGTCCACCTCCCACTGGGCCAAATCACTGCTAATTTTATCATCTACCTTTGCACCTTCATCATCCCTGTGATCCAATCTTATTGCTTCACTTGCATACTATCGAAGGAGAGAGAAAGGGGTTCATTTTTAACATTTTGTTGCCTCTCTCCATTCACCACATCACCTAGATTGTTCCACTGCCATGAAACCACTTGTGGCTTGAATGCACCCCTTCATTTTTTTTCTAGTTTTGAGGTGTTTGGGGGGGGGGGGGGGGGGGGGGGGTTGGTTGGTGGGTAGTGCAATCAACCACAACCGTCGATCTAATATCAACAGTTTGGGAAAACCACCCATTGCATGACCCCATGCATGTTAACTCTCGAATGCACTTGACCCTACACACTTATGTCGGTCGGGACTTGTGGTGCCAAATCCACCACAAAACATGCTTTTCATTTAAACTTGGCTTGTGTCATACCAACCCCTCTTCCTTGTGCACTCATTTAAATTATCGGGGTACAATCGTTGGGAAACCACTATCGAGATGAGCTTTCAAGTGGGATCCCCCATGAGATAATAGAAAGCCTTTATGTTGCTACTATCAGGCCACATTTTCTCAGTTGACATCATCCCTGGTGCTCCTTTAGCTCTTTGCTTAAGGTTCTTTCAGGGAATCTGCATCGGGATGATTTGTGTTGTATGGGCTCCACCAACGGCCAATAGAAATGGTTTCTCTTGCTACGCTATCTATTCCATGTCAACCTGGATCTCTTTTTTTCTGCTCCGATAAAAAGAGATTGTTAGTTTGTGCACACCTTCAAACTAACATGTGCTCCAAAAGGATCTCCAATCACTTTAGCTCAGTAAAGTTTGACTTTGGGGTCCTTAGCTTTGACTGGCTCTAACTTTCAATCCAAGAGGCCATTTTAAAACTTCCACATACCACTGGAAATCTCATTCATATCTCTTTCCATCTAAGTGGGTTTCACCTACAGTGGAGATGATATACTCTCCAATAATTTACCTCAAATTATCTATACCTTATTCATCCATATTGATCTTCATCCTTCTTGTAACTAGCCTTGAACACTTGTGTCATCCTTTGACATATTTTACATCCTTTCATTTGCCAAAAATAAAAACATCATCATTAATGCATTGCAGTTTCCATGCTTTACCTTGTCCATCAATGACAACATCATCATCAATGCTTTGAAGTTGCCATGCTTTGTATTTACCATCAATGACAACATATTTCCAACAATATCCCCCTTTGGCATTGATGGAAACACCATGATCAAACAAAACAACATCACTAATTATCAAGAAAGTAAAAGTGTACTTCTCTTCTTTGTCTCTGATGCTTCTCCTTGTGTTTTTCTTGAGGCCCTTCTCCCCCTTTGTATGAGGTTATGTTCCATATTTTTTATAATCAACAATTTCTCCCCTTTTGGAATTAGTGGAAAAGATACTAACATGCTCCCCCTGTCAATTATCTCCCTCTATTTTTCTGATATTGTGGACCTGCCAACTACTTCTTCTTATATTGAAGACCTCAGGTACCTTTGATTTTATCCAAGTAACTTCCATTGTGTCCTATGAAGAAGATTGAGTTGAAAGGAGAGGAGTAATTACTCCCAATATCTACCTCAAGTGGTCAAGAGGTATCTCTTGTTAATGCATTCTTAAACCTACATCTCATGCTCTACTTGAGAAGTATAACAATAGACTCATCATATAATAAGGTAGCAAGACCTAAAGAACAAGGACTGGAGCATCTAATCTCTACATGAAATGAACAATGTGATGCCCATGAGGCACCAATCCATACTCCCCATAACATAGCACAAGGCACATCATAAACACCTCCAAGTTGATCATAATTCCAACAATGGATGGTTGAATCAATTAAGAGCGAATGAGATTCTCCCCCTGAACACATGCCATCTCCAACAACATCTCCAATCTATGATGAACCACTTCCGCTCTAATCATTGCTTCCTTGCCACAAGATAGAAGCTCAATATGTACCAAGAGTCCATATGACCATTGTTGTGGAGGTAAATCCCCTCTGCGGACAGAGGCGATCCCTACTAGCCCAGACTGGGTCTAGCAACAATCGTTCACGCTATAGTGCAGGTTCCTAATTGCAAATAAACCAACTAGTGATGAAGGCTTACCTGGAATCTAACATTGTTGCTTGTAAAAGAGGTAGCGCTCCCATTCCTTAGCCCTGGCAGATCACGATCCCCACGATCTTCGTGATGGACACCTGCATGTGCGAGAAACAAAACAAACGCAAGCGTAAAACCCAGTAGATGCAACTATATGTCAGTCAGAAAGGACATAACTCATCATTATAAACAACAACAAGAGTGGAACCATAACCAATAGTCTCTTATCATTAATCAATCAAAGAAGAATACAACCATAGTTCTGACGCTGAATTCTCCTTCGGAGGGTCGCCAGCAGAACACGTCTCGAAAATCCTGTCAAGGATGGGACAAACCTCTCTCATCGGATCTTGATAATGATCTCCTTGCTTGGATTTGGCCTTAAGGGAGTTATGGAGGCTCTTGCAGCATAAGGCTCTTGGGAATTTGGGAACTTGAAGACTCGTTATTCAGCCATTCAGCCCTTTAGCTATTCAGTTGTTCAGCCCCTTCATCAATGGATGAAGGCTATATTTATAGAGGAGAGGAGGAGGTTGGGATCCCTACAATAGTGGAAGGGAGGCCTTATCCCTTGGGAGGTTCCCCATAAGGTGGAAACAAGAGGCCAAAGGAGGAATGTCATGGTTATTCAGGCGAAACTACTCCTGATGACTCACCCACGAAGTTGTTGTAATCGAAACTTTGCCTCTTTTTTAAAAAATCTTTCCAAAAGAAGATTGGCGCGGGTGCTTAACTGGGACAGAGCGCCAGTTGGCGCGGGCTCAGTGTTAATTTTCCCCCATTGGCGCGAGCACATAACGGGCTACCAGCGCCAAGGAAAAAACAGGTGTTTTTAGGGGTCTGCTCAGGAAATGATCAACAAAAGAATTGTTGTCCTCATGGAAAGGGATGCAAAGATGGTATTTGCAAGGCATGACACTGCTTATTGGTCACAGAAACGACCCTCCAATGGGCGAGATGGGAATTGCAGGGACGGTGAAAAATTACTGTGTAACAACCATGAATAAATGAGATATACATTTCAAATACAAGGTTGAAATAATAATCATATAACGACCTACACATGGCTAGTCCAAGTCTCAAAACACCTTTGTGCTTGGTTGTACAACTTTTTAACCAACTGTCAGTAAATACCAAGAGCATATGTATGGCATGCATAACTCCTCATGAGCTCAATATACCTCCAATAAGTAAGTTGATCCTGTGGACCTGAACGTGGATGAGGCTCAAATGAACTCATCATATGTTGCCTCTATAACTCATACTCATCAAACTTCCATGCTTTTGTCATACGCTCCCTCTAAGTTTATGCATCTCTCATGAACTCTGCATTCTACTAAGAAGATGCATGACGTAACCATGGAGTGCAAAGGGGGGTTGATCTCACTATTTCATGAGTTGTTTCTCCTTCTTCCTCCACACAATATTGTATTGCTTCTTTTCTTCCTTCTCAAGTTTTATGCTTGGCCCTCTCTAAATTCGCTACTCTAGTCAGATTTTCCTTGGAGAACTAGGAAACATATAGTATCTTGCCATATGGAAAAAGTTATGACATGTGTAACACTCCACATGGCTAAGGTATGAAGCAAGAGAATCAGCTCTCTTTTTACTCATGCTAGATCTATGCCTCACATGATATGTACCTCTCCTCCAAGGTGTTGTGGTTCCTGTGATTTGGCAGATCTGGAAATACCAAATGACAAGACAACATCAAACCACTTTGGGATCTCAGGATCTAGCCCTCCTGGATCCAGAGAGGGATCTCTCTATAAAGGCAAAGAAATGTATATCTTTGAGGTTTAAATTAAAGTATTAGGCTAGTTATAGGGCGCAAGGGTTTATGATTTGTTTTTTTGGTTGGGAAGCATGAAATAATGGTTCGATGTAAGGTAAAGAAATGAGTAGAGAAGGATTTATGGCAATGGGGAGATAATTCAAAAAGAACACAAGTCTATTGGGCAATGGGGTCATAAAATGATTTACTTACAATTCAAATATCCAAGGCTTTCAAAGGGCTAGTCATCTAAAACAGAGGATCTCTTAAGATGATAGTGTGGGATGAAAAAATAAGGAAATGAATTGGAATGACAAGGAAAACCTTCCAAGGTGACCACTTCAGAGTAAATCTAGGGACAGGTCATGCCTTAACCTCTATGATCTAAACTCCTAATGAGGCTAACTCTGAAGACAACAATCCAGCAGTCCTCCTGACCACTTTCAGACAATAGAAAACATTTAAGTTTAACACAGAGTGAAGTCTAAGATCAGAGAAAAACTTTTAACCTTCTCTGCTTTCGGCATTCAACTCACAGGGATCTTAGAAAGGCTAACTGTCGGAAAAGGAACCTAGTGGGACAGGGCTAACCCTAAATCTCCCAGTTTCCTAATTCTTTCAGCTAAACCAAACAAGAAAATCTAAGAAACAAACTCTAAATTCAAACATCAACAAGCATGGACAAACCAACTTCTATACTGGTTAAATTATGTTGAATTTGTTGTTAGATACACAATTAGCAGAAAACATAAAAATAAGAAAAATCAATAAGCATTAGGGTACTTGCAGCAGTATATCCTAAGCTAAATTCACTGTTTTCTTATCAGAAAAGATGAAACATGATGTATAATAGAGGGAAAACAATAACAAAGATAGAACACATCACCACTGATTTAGATCAGGATCCAATGAACATGCTTGTCATATTAGAAGAGCAAACCAGTCACATAAATCCTTGTCCAATAGCTTGATATTATCCAGAAATCATCTCCCAGCCTATTTACGACTACTACTCACAGAACTCTGACTCAGTAAAACAGCTTACAATCAATGACAATATCCAACCAACCAACATTTACAATGTATTTCTCAGGAGTTCTTATAGGTGAAAGAGTGATAGTAGTGGTAGATAGAACTTAAATTTTTCATCAAAACAGAGGGAGAAATGTCTTTCAAAGCCCATTATGTTTTAATATCTTTACATTAACTTTTCGGTACCCTTTGGATGAATTTGGGGTCTTCTTCAATTTGATAATAACTCCAAGGGTATGTTCCATGAAGTACTTTCTGGCTGTAGTACTCTGTTTGTACTTTGAGACAAGGAATGCGAAGATTTGTCTTTCAGGTCTTCCATACTTCATAACTAATGCATTGACAGTTTTTAGGACTTCTTGTCAGTATAGTAACTACTCTGGAGCTCGATGAAGAATAGAGAATGGGTGGTAGTGTTTTGGTCCTTTCTTCAGTAAAAGGAATGTCTTGCTGATATATCCTCTGCGATGCTGCGATCAATGATTTGCATTTAATCTGTGCTAACTGTGGATTAGGCTTCTTAATCTTCAATATTATGCCTTTAACCCTTTTCAGATATTTATTCCTCTGCAATCTTGGATATGTGATAGTCTTTCTGTGCCAGGGCCATGACTGTGAAAACAGTGTGAATTCACCACTTTGAAACCTACAAAAAACGAGAAACATGTTATAAAAACCAGGGGGAGTGAGGGAGGACTGCTTCAGAGGCTCGTGGGGGTGAAAGGGCAGTGAATTGAAAAGGTGTATGTAGCGGAAAAATGTCTTAAAAACCATGGCGGAAGGTGAAAACAGGTTTGATAGGAGCTTGGGGCGTCATGGGTTATGGGTCGTTGGATTAGATCAATCAATGGTGATCTATGGTTGAGATTTGTCGATGAGGTTGTTTGGAGGATGGATGAAAGAGTAAGTGAACAGAGTCGAGATTAAATGTGGACTGTTCGATTATAACAGTCAACGGTCAAGATATTTTGATGGAGTGTTTCGGGAGGTTAGATGGTGGACAAACAAATGGGAGTGAAATTAATTCAGGACCGTCCGATCTCAGGGATCAACGGTTGAGATTTAATCTGGAGTTACATTGCGGAGGGAGGTAAGGCGGAAAACCGGAATGGTTTTCGTGCAACAAAAAGGGGGAAAGCGGAAATGCCCAAAAAAACGCGATTCCATACACGGATCACCACGTGGACTTATAAAACCACCCATTTCGCGTTTTTTTGAAACGTTAACCCTCGAGCGCAGAAATTACGCGATATACATTTTCAGTCGTTGGATGAGGGGCGGAAGATCTGACGGTGCAAGTGAAACGCGATATGAGGTTAGATGCACGGGCGAAAGGAGGCGGGGTCCATTGATAAGGTCAATGCGAGCCGTTGAATCGTGAGGATCGACGGTCAAGATCTGTCGATGGGGGAGAATGAGAAAGGCAGGGTGTGAAGAGCGGGAGTAATGTGGACCGTCCAATCTGTAGGAATGGACGGTGGAGATCTATTCGGCGATCAGCGGAACAGTAAAAGGGAGAAACGGAAATGTGGGGCGCAATGAGATCTTGGTCGTTGGTTCCTGTGGATTCAACGATCTAGATCAAATCGGGGAATCGGGCCATCAGAGGAAACGAAAAAATGGAAGACTGTGTCGGCGCTATGCGATTAAGCGTTGGTCGTTGGATCAGGGGGAATGAACGGCTGAGATTAAATCGCATCGCAGAAAAGGAGAGAGGCCAAAGCACCGGTGTCTTTGATTTTGTGATGTGCGATTAAGCACTGGTCGTCGAATCAGAGGGGAGATCAACGGTCAGGATTGAGTCGGCGAGTGTGATGTCGGAGGACTATGAGTGGAGCGCGATTGAATCCTAGTTGTTGGTTCTTGTGGATTCAACGGTCCAGATCAAATCGGCGGATGCAATGAAGGGGGCTGTGAGCAAAGCGCGATTGAATCCTGGCCGTTGGTTATTTTGGATTCAACGGTCAGGATTAAATCGGAGGATCGGAGTGATGAGTGAAACGAAGAACCAACGGAGCGATGCGATGGAAAGCTGGCCGTTGGATCTGAAAAGATCAACGGTGGAGATCTAATCGGCGACCGGCAGGAAAAGGGCTCATCACGTCGGATTTTTTGAAATAAACGTTTTAACAAAGAAACTATAAACCCCGATTGCGATTGCGCGATGGGGGCTAACTCCTGGTTGCGGGATGAGGTCACATGCAGAAAAGGGGCTAGGGCCAGGGCCGAAAGGGGCTTAAGGCCTAATAATGTAAAAAGATTGTTTTAGGCCCAAAATTAGTGCTTTTTAAGCCAAACTGAAGGTTCCGATAGGAAAAAGAAGGGATTTTTAAACCAAATAAAGGGCAATTATAAGGTTTAAAAGGGAATTTAGGAAGACTTAGAGGTTAAATGAGGGTGTTTCTTGAGGGATTTCATGAAGGGAATTAGGATGAAAATGGGGATTTTGTGGGAGTGAAAAGGAGAAAATGGAGGCCTTTTTTAGAACAACTTCTTTCACAAACAGCAGGGCTCATTAATGGAAACAGCAGTGAAGACTCTTTAAAGGATAGAGGACACATGGAGGCTTCAAGAATGAAAGATTTATGAAGGAAATGTTTCTCTTGAAGGCTCAAAAACATATTTAGCCACCTGTTTGCTTTGACAAATATTATAGGTGGCTAACAGTGGCTCCACATGGGGATGGCATCTTCTTGAAGATGTCAAGAATCTCATAAATAATATTTGGAAGTAATTCAGATGCCTGGTACCTGACCATCCTTTCCTTCTATGATCAGTTGTTACAAACATGATGGATATTATATCAGCGGCACTACTTCCCCAAACAATCTACCTACCCATCCTACTGTCCTAACATTTTTTCTTCAAGGTGCATTTAGACTTGCAGACCTTCTTCATCATTATTTTTTATTGAAAGCAAAAACTAATCTAATTCTACCCTTATTCCTCCATGAGACTAGATTAAACAGTTGGACTCATAGCTTCTCTACCTAAACTAATATCTGCCAGGATTAAACTGTCTGACAGATTTTCATTCTCTATATTCTAAAACAGAAATTGAAACATAGCCAAACCAAGATTAGACTGTCTGATTTGTTGTGGGTCCATGGCATAAAGACAAGCTGCACATGAACTGAACTTTGCAGAAAACTGAAACAAAATTGTGGAGGCTTGAAATTCTGAAAATTAAGAGCATCCTTCCTTTTTCTTGTGACTCAAATTTTGAGCTTGTTAGAGTCACCTTTCTTTCTTCATTTCAACTATGATTTTGACCTTGCTTGAGTTGTTTCTTCTTTCTTTCTTTACTGGTTCAAGTTTTGAGCATGTTAGAACAAGCCTTTCGCTTTCTCTGGCTCAGGTTTTGATCTGATTTGAGCCATTCTCTTGGAACTTCATAGGTTCAAAATTTGAGCTTGTTTGAACCTTTCTTCTTATTTTTTGTATTTTTTTCTTTTTTCAAACAAAACAAGGCAATGGTATTTACAATGGAAGTGAAAAGTTTAATCTGAACTTCAGCAGTAATAATGCTTGAGCATCCTACCATTGACAGGACCCCCAAACAGATCTGTACCATCCAATTCTTGTAGAAAAAATGCATTAGGACCAATTGCAGATTGAATAATGTAAGGACCTTGCCATAAGTTGTCAAACTTGCCATGCTTACCCTTATCTTCTCTCCTAGAGTCCCAATTGAGCACCTTGTCCCCAATTTTGAAATCACAGGCCTTTGTCCTTTTATCAAACAACTTTTTGATGTTCTCTTGCACTTTTTGAGCTCTATTGTAGACTTCTTCTCTTGTTTTCTAGAGATGTATGGTCTGATTTATTCTCCTTACCATGTTGTCTTCTTCTGATTGTATTTCTTGGACCAATTTTATCACTGGTACCCCCAAACTGGTAGGGAATACTACATCTTCTCCATAAACAAGCTGATAGGGAGACATTCCGATAGATTTCTTTGTTGTCAATCTATCTGCCCATAGAGCATGCACTAACTTGTTATGCCATGATTTTTTATTATCTTCAAGCAGCTTCTTGATGATGGTCACCAAACTCTTATTTGATGATTCTGCCAGCCCATTACCTTGAGGGTAATAAGCAGTAGAATGACCAAGTGCAATCTAATACCTGTGACAAAAATCAATCATCTTTTTAGAACCAAATGCAGCAGCACTATCAGTGATAATTTTCCTAGGGCAGCCAAATCTGGATAGGATATGGTCTTCAAGGAATTTTATGATAACAAAGTCTATGGCATTCCTAGAAGGGATGGCCTCTATCCATTTGGTGAAATAGTCAGTGGCTGTGAGTATCCATTTATGTTGGGCAGATGAAGCAGGATGGATTTCCCCTATGAATTCTAGGCCCCACTATTGAAAAGGGGCTTCAACAGTGATTGGTTGCAAAGGTAGAGGAAGGAGTTTTCTTTTTCCCTCAAAGATTTGGCATTTGTGGCAGGCAACTATCATCTTGTGGACATCTTGGAATAGGTTGGGCCAGTAATAGCCAGCTCTAAGGATTTTATTGGCAGTGGTTTTCCAGTAGAGATGGCCTCCACACTCTCCTTCATGAAACTCATGCTTGATTCTATCTGCATCCACTTCAGGCAAACATTTAAGCAATAAACCATTGGAATTTTTCCAATATAAAAAATTAATTTAAAATGCAATAATTTCTAGCTTTCAACTTTAAAAATCTTGCCTTTGTCTTTGATGAATCAGGAGGAGCATTAAATTTACAAGCACATACAAGATATCAGCATACCAAGGTGAGTTTTGGAATTGTTCTTCGACAGTGGGAGCTGTTAATCCTTCATGTTCATCCAATGCATCTACCATTTTTATGTCAAGGGCTTGTAAGTTAGATTTAGCCATTAATTGTGCTAAGCCTTGACCCTTGATCAGTTTAGTGGGTTTGATCTCCAAATCATACTCTAGTATCGCAGCAATCCATTTGCCTCTCTTGCCATCTGGATCTTGTGACAAGATGTCTTTCACCACTATACTAGGCACAAAGGCAATAATATGGGAATGTAAAATATACACTCTAAAATCTTTCAAGGCTTTTACCAAAGCATAAGCCTGTTTTTCCATGATATTATACTTCAGAGGTGCATCTCTTAATGCCTTGCTGAAAAATGCAATTGGCTACTCTTGTCCCTCTGGATTTTTCTGCAATAGGACAGCAGCCACGGTATGTTCTGATGCAAATGAATATAAGGAAATCTTTAGTAAAATCTGGGCTGATGAGAAATGGTGCTCGGGTGATTGCATGTTTTACCAATTCAAAAGACTTCTTGGCTTCTGTTTAACTCCCACTTCTTTCTTTAGCATGTTTGTCATGTTTCTAAGGAGTTCTGCTAGGTTGGGTATAAACCTCCTCAAGAAATTAATCTTCCCAATAAAGGACTGCAACTCTTTGATGTTTCTTGGGTGGCTAATCTGCAATATTTCCTCAACCCTTTTTGGGTCTATTTTAATCCCCTTTCAAATACGATATGACCAAGAATTTTACCTTCTTGGAGACCAAACGCTGTCTTTTTGGGATTTAAAGATAGCCCATACCTTCTACATTTCTCAAAGACTTTTCTCAAATGTTTAAGCTGCTCTTCATCAGTTTTGGAATAAACTATTATGTCATCAAGATAAATTACAATGAAGTACCCTATTTCTTCTGAGAATGCAATGTCCATGGCTCTTTGAAATGTGACCCCAGCATTCATTAATCCAAAAATCATTTTCACATACATGAAAGTGCCCCAAGGAGTGGTGAAGGTTGTTTTAAGTTGATCTTCTGGGAGCACTAAGACCTGGTTGTACCTTGAAAAGCCATCTAACAGAGAAATCCTCTTAGAACCAACTACCTTTTGTAAGATGTGTTCCATTTTGGGTAAGGGGTAATTGTCTTTTAAGGAGGCTCTGTTTAAGTTTCTAAAATCAATGCACGGCCTAATTTCTCCTGTATTTTTCCTTATAGCCACAAGGTTAGATACCCAATCTGAAAACCTCACAGGGACTATGATTCCGGCCTCATACATTTTCTTAATTTCTTTTTCTACCAGAGGCAATTATACAGGGTTAATTCTGCGCAGCTTTTGCCTAAAAGGTTTCTGGTTTTCTTTCAATGGAATCTTATGCTGGATAATCTCTGTGTCATAGGCTTTCAAATCTTCATAGCTCCAAGCAAAAACATCAACAAACTCTTTAAACAAATAAATGTATTTATGTTTGGTATGTGCAGGTAAATTTTTAGACAATTTGATCATTTTAGGTTTGTCTTTGCTGCCTATATCGCATTCCTCAACATCGGATTTAGTGGGTTCTATAGTGGGATTATTTGCCACATCATTGAAATCAAAGAGGTCTTCTAGAGGGGCCAACCCTCTGGGTATGATTTTGTCTTTGGACTGCAGCACCTCTATATCTTCTTTATCTGCGTTCTTGTATTCTTCTGTTTGAGTTTCAAATTCTTTGGTCAACGTGTTTATTTCTTCAGTAGGGAATGGTTTTTCTTCATCAGGGGGATCTTTATCCAGACAGTTTTCATCGGACTTAGAGTCTGAATCAGGTAATTCAAACTCATTCCTGCCAAGAAATAAATCCTCTATCTTTTTTTCACCTTCAAAGACCTACCAATATTTTTCATTATCTAGTACTGTTGGTCTGTATTTTGTTTGAACAATGATCTATTTGTCACTAAGTGGTCTTTGATATGAACTAGCAGTGCAGGCCAATCCATTTGCAAGTATGTTTTGACTTCTAGGGACAAACACAAGCTCATATTCTAAAAATGTTTTCAATAGATCCATGGCATAATTTCTATATGCCCTTAATCTAGGATGTTTAGCAATGTATTCTCCATTTATTTGTTTGATGACCAGTTCTGAGTCTCCATGAACAACTATCCTCTCAGCTCCTAGTTTTTTCAATAGATGTAATCCTAAGAGGAGGGCTTCATATTCTGCTATGTTGTTTGTACATTTGAAATTTAGCTTGAATGCATGACTCTCAGTATAATTATTTTCAGTATTGTGCAACCATACCCCAGCTCCTACATTCCTTTTAGTGCAATACCCATCGAAGCTCATGCTCCATAAAGGATTTTTTGCAAATTTTCTATCAGTTTCACCCTTAACGTCTTCTTGTTCCTTGAGGTCAGCAGGTTGATGGGTAATCTGCTCTCTACAGTCTTGGTTCTGATTTTCTAATTCTGCATATTGTTCAAATGTTTCTCTCTTGTTTTCCTCTGTATCCAGAGCTGCCATTATGTTAAGATTTGTGGGCTCTACCCTGATGTTTAAAGTTTTGTTCTCTAGCTCTTGCTCATCTACAAAATCGTCATTGTAAAGGATAAAATATTCTAGGTCTGTATGGACAGAGTAAAGAGGGGAATTTTCTGGCTTCTCTAGGTTGCTTACCATAAATTTCATGTGTGCTTCCCTATATAATCTTCTAAGCTGATTAAAAACAGGGATAGTGGCATATGTCATGTCCATTTGCATTGTACCCTGCAGTTTGGCACCCCATGATCTTGACAGCAACATGCCATACTTAGGAGGCACATCAACCACTACAATATCCATTACCATGCACTTGGCTAGGATTTGGGTCAAATTCACACAGAGATCTTTGATCAGGCCCAAACACTTAACTTTGCTAGAGTCAAAAGAATATAAATATAGTTATCTCTAGGCCTAATTTTTCCATGATCACATTCGGCATGAGGTTATGTGAAGCCCCTGAGTCATGCATAGCATTATGTAGGATTTTGTCGTGGATATTTAGATTGATATAGAAAGGAAGCACTACTCCTTCCTGAAATTTCCCTTCAATTTTTGGGCCAAACAAGAGAGCTGGTTGATCATCATTTAAGTTGACAGAGTCACTGTTTTCTCCTAAGTTTAAAGCTTTCAAGATTTGACACTTATACGCATCTTGGGTGGCCAACTCAGTGAGAGGGACAAAAATTTTGATTTTGGCAATCTCACTCTCCATATTGAAAGGAGACTGACTCTTTGAAAGGTTCAATTCTGTCTCGTTGGTCACTATTTTATTGGCAAAATCAGCTTGCTGATTTTCACTATGTACATTGGTTGAAACTGTTTTTTCAGGAGTAGTAGCTGCAATGCTAGTGATGTTGGTTTCTTGATCTGGTTTATCAATGGTTTGGATGTCTTTGTCCTTGTTTTTTCCAGAACTCTCAGTTGTTGTTTTGTTGCTTTCAGCAATCCGTTTAGGATATTTTTCAGGTCTTTTCTTAATAGTGATTTCATAGGTTTTTGGTTTGGGAGCTTCTACGTCCTTTTTACTTCTGAGATCATATTGTTCTCGAACCTGCATGATGGCATTCTCGAATCCCAACCTATAGTCTTCAGATTCTAACCCTTCCTCGTTCCAATGTGTGTATGAGGTCTGGTTGTTTTCTGTGAAAAAGGTGTGATCTTGGTTATCCACTTCCATCATGTTTATAATAGTTCCCTCTGATTATTCTATTATTCCCTCATCTTCATCAAGGAAATTCTCTTGGAATGGAGGTATGATTTGTTGGTCAAAATCCCTTTGTTTATTGGGAGGAGTGTTTCTCCTAAAGTTTTGGTTCTGGTTTTGAGACTGATTTCTGTTCTGATTACTGACTTGGACAACCATTTTCTCCATCATTCTTTCTATCCTACTCATGTTTTTGGTTAGATCATCATATTTGGGATCAGATGTGGAAGCTGTGGTGTCCTCCCTATAGGTTACCTTTTTCTCAGCCCTCATCCTATCTCTTTTTTCAATTAAGTTTGCTTCTACAAACACGGCTCCTTTCTGCATATCTTCTAGAGTTGTATAGTCTCTCTCCCTTAATTGATAGGCCATGTCAGCATCAAAACCCTCGAGATATTTCTCTAAGGCCATTCCTTGGGGAGGTTTCATGTGGGGTGGAAGAGCATTGTAGACACTGTTAAACCTGGTGGAATAATCATGAACACTCTCCCCCTGATTTCTCTTAAGATTTTTATACTCTGCTAATATTTGTAGAGGATTGCTTTTAATTTCCCATTTGCTTATAAAAGCTTGATGTAAAGAGGGAAGGTCATTGATGCTATTAGGAGTTAAGCCTTTAAACCACTTTTTTACTTCTCCGTCTAAAATTTTAGCAAATATTCTCATCTTAATGGTCTCATCTTCTATTTCCATATAATCAAAAGCATCTTCCATCCTATCAACATGATGTTGAGTTGTGGTAGATTCTTTTCCAATGAAATGGGGAATCTTAGACTGATATTCATTGGGTAAATGAGCCAAAGGCTGTGGCAACACTAGGGGAGCATACCATGCTGCCATGATAGTGTTTTGTGGAGGTAAAGGATTAGCTTGAGCAGCAGGTATATGGATGGCAGAACTGCTTGTACCAGCAACAAACTGTTGAGTTGATTTAGGGTGAGAGAGACCCCAGTTATGAATGAAGTGGATATCAAAAGGTGTTTATGGAGGGGTTTCTCTGTTATCAATGTCTTGACCTCTATGCAGTGGTGAACTTGGAGGCTCAAAGTCTGTCTTATCTATACCATTGAATGACTTAGTTCTTGGTAAATCACTTGGTAACTCTAAGTAAAATTGAGTATCTGATAGAGCTTCAAGGTTTTCCGGTGCTGAGTTAGCTCTATGAATGGGTCTGACAATAGTTAGATCCCTAGATGTGGGAAACTTCCTAAGAATGCTCTCTGGATTTTCAACTATTTTAGGAGGATTTGGATCAGGATAAGCTCTGGTATGGATTGTTCTTGAAGCTAGTATGTTAATTAAAATAATATTTAAGAGGCAGATTATCCTTAAACCAAGAAGCTTAATCCTATGTGTTTCCTTTGGTATGGATTATGTTGTGATGAGATTGGTCTCCCAGTGGAGTCTTGTGAAAACAAAGATAATAAGCAGGACTACTGATCACCAGTGGAGTCTTTGGTCATTTAAGAACTATGGGGTGGCCAGGTGGATGATTTAAAATTTTCAAGGAGATTTACTGTCCACCACAGTGATCAACTACCAAATCAAGGCTAATTTGGTCTTCTTTGAGTTTTTTAGAGATGTTACAAGGAGTGTTTTACTCAAAGTTCCCCAGCAGAGTCGCCATTATGTTGTGGTTCTTGTGATTTGGCGGATCTGGCAATACTAAATGACAAGACAACATCAAACCACTTTGGGATCTCAGGATCTAGCCCTCTTGGATCTAGAGAGGGATCTCTCTATAAAGGCAAAGAAATGTATATCTTTGAGGTTCAAATTAAAGTATTAGGCTAGTTATAGGGCGCAAGGGTTTATGATTTGTATGTTTGGTTAGGAAGCATGAAAGAAGGGTTCGATGTAAGGTAAAGAAATGAGTAGAGAAGGATTTTATGGCAATGGGGAGATCATTCAAAGAGAACATAAGTACATTGGGAAATGGGGTCATAAAAGGATTTACTTTCAATTCAAATATCCAAGGCTTTCAAAGGGCTAGTCATCTAAAACAGAGGATCTCTTAAGATGATAGTGTGGGATGAAACAATAAGGAAATGAATAAGAATGACAAGGAAAACCTTCCAACATGACCATTTCGGATTAAATCTAGGGAAAAGGCATGCCTTAACCTCTATGATCTAGACTCCTAATGAGGCTAACTCGGAAAACAACAATCCAGCAGTCCTCCTGACCACTTTTAGACAATAGAAAACATTTAATTTTAACACAGAGTGAAGTCTAATATCAGAGAAAGACTTTTAACCTTCTCTGCTTTCGGCATTCAACTCACAGGGATCTTAGAAAGGCTAACTGTCGGAAAAGGAACCTAGTGGGACAAGGCTAACCCTAAATCTCCTAGTTTCCTAATTCTTTCAGCTAAACCAAACAAGAACATCTAAGAAACAAACTCTAAATTCAAACATCAGCAAGCATGGACAAACCAACTTCTATAATGGTTAAATTATGTTGAATTTGTTGTTAGATACACAATTAGAAGAAAACATAAAAATAATAAAAATCAATAAGCATTAGGGTACTTGCAGCAGTATATCCTGAGCTAAATTCATTGTTTTCTTATGAGAGAAGATGAAACATGATGTATAACAAAGGGAAAACAATAACAAATATAGAACACATCACCATTGATTTAGATCGGGATCCAATGAACATGCTTGTCATATTAGAAGAGCAAACCATTCACATACATCCTTGTCCAATAGCTTGATATTATCCAGAAATCATCTCCTAGCCTATTTACAACTACTACTCACAGAACTCTAACTCAGTAAAACAGCTTACAATCAATGACAATATCCAACCAACCAACATTTACAATGTATTTCTCAGGAGTTCTTATAGGTGAAAGAGTGATAGTAGTGGTAGATAGAACTTAAATGTTTCATCAAAGCAGAGGGAGAAATGTCTTTCGAAGCCCATTCTGTTTTAATATCTTTACATTAACTTTTCGGTACCCTTTGGATGAATTTGGGGTCTTCGTAAGTTTGATAATAACTCCAATGGTATGTTCCATGAATTACTTCTGGCTGTAGTACTCTATTTGTACTCTGAGACAAGGAATGCGAAGATTTCTCTTTCAGGTCTTCCATACTTCATAACTAATGCACTGACAGTTTTTAGGACTTCTTGTCAGTATAGTAACTACTATGGAGCTCGATGAAGAATAGAGAATGGGTAGTAGTGTTTTGGTCCTTTCTTCAGTAAAAGGAATGTCCTGCTGATATATCCTCTGTGCCACTACAATCAATGATTTGCATTTAATCTGTGCTAACTGTGGATTAGGCTTCTTAATATTCAATATTATGACTTTAACCCTTTTCATAGATTTATTCCTCTGTAATATTGGCTCTGTGATAGTATTTCTGTGCCAGGGCCGTGACTGTGAAAAGAGTGTGTATTCACCACTTTGAAACCTGCAAAAAACGAGAAACATGTTATAAAAACCAGGGGGAGTGAGGGATGACTGCATCAAAGGCTCATGGGGGTGAAAGGGCAGTGAATGGAAAAGGTGTATGCAGCGGAAAAATGGCTGAAAAACCATGGCGGAAGGTGAAAACAGGTCTGATGGGAGCTTGGGGCGTTGTGGGTTATAGGCCGTTGGATTAGATCAATAAATGGTGATCTACAGTTGAGATTTTTCAATGAGGTTGTTTGGAGGATGGATGAAAGAGTAAGTGAATGGGGTCGATATTAAATGTGGACCGTTCGATTAGAACAGTAAACAGTTATGATCTTTTGATGGAGTCATTCGGGAGGTTAGATGGTGGACAAACAAATGCAAGTGAAATTAATTTAGTATTGTCCGATCTCAGGAATCAACAGTTGAGATTTAATCTGGACTTACATTGCAGAGGGCGGTAAGGTGGAAAACCGGAATGGTTTTCATGCAACAAAAAGGGGGAAAGCGGAAATGCCCAAAAAAACGTGATTCCATGCACTGATTGCCACGTGGACTTCTAAAATCGCCCATTTCGTGTTTTTTTTTAATTTTAACCCTCGAGCACAGAAATTACGCGATATGCATTTTCAGCGGTTGGATGAGGGGCGGAAGATCTGACGATGCGGGTGAAACACGATATGAGGTTAGATTCACGGGCGAAAGGAGGCGGGGTCCATTGCTGAGGTCAATGCGATCCGTCGGATCGTGAGGATCGACGGTCGAGATCTGTCGATGGGGGAGAATAAGAAGGGCGGGGTGTGAAGAGCGGAAGGAATGTGGACCGTCCGATCTGTAGGAATGGACAGCGGAGATCTATTCGGCAATCAGCGAAACAGTAAAAGGGAGAAAGGGAAATGCGGGGCGCAATGAGATCCTGGCCGTTGGTTCTTGTGGATTCAACGGTCCAAATCAAATCAGGGAATTGGGCCATCGGAGGAAACGAAAAAGGGAAGACTGTGTCGATGCTATGTGATAAGCGTTGGCCGTTGGATCAGGTGGAATGAACGGCTGAGATTAAATTGCATCAGAGAAAAGGAGAGAGGCCAAAGCACCAGTGTCTTTGATTTTGCGATGTGCGATTAAGTGCTGGCCGTCAGATCGGAGGGGAGATCAACGATCAGGATTGAATCGGCGGGTGTGATGTCAGAGGACTATGAGCAGAGTGCGATTGAATCCTGGTCATTGGTTCTTGTGGATTCAACGGTTCAAATCAAATCAGCGGATGAGATGACGGGGGCTGCAAGCGAAGCGCGATTGAATCCTGTTCGTTGGTTCTTGTGGATTCAACAGTTAGGATTAAATCGGAGGATCGGAGTGATGAGTGAAACGAAGAACCAACGGAGCGATGCGATGGAACACTAGTCGTTGGATCTAAAAAGATCGACGGTGGAGATCTAATCGGCGACTGGCAGGAAAAGGCTCATCGCGTCGGAGTTTTTGAAATAAACGTTCTAACAAAGAAACTATAAACCCCGATTGGGATTGCGCGATGGAGGCTAACTCCTGGTCGCGGGATGAGGTCACATGTGGAAAAGGGGCTAGGGCCAAGGCCGAAAGGGGCTTGGGCCAAGGCCGAAAGGGGCTTAAGGGCTAATAATGTAAAAAGATTTTTTTAGGCCCAAAATTAGTGCTTTTTTAAGACAAATTGAAGGTTCTGATAGGCAAAAGAAGGGATTTTTAAACCAAATAAAGGGAAATTATAAGGTTTAAAAGGGAATTTAGGAAGACTTAGAGGTTAAATGAGGGTGTTTCTTGAGGGATTTCATGAAGGGAATCAGGATGAAAATGGGGATTTTGTGGGAGTGAAAAGGAGAAAATGGAGGCCTTTTTTAGAACATCTTCTTTCACAAACAGCAGGGTTCATTAATGGAAACAGCAATGAAGACTCTTTAAAGGAAAGAGGACACATGGAGACTTCAAGAATGAAAGATTTACGAAGGAAATTTTTCTCTTGAAGGCTCAGAAACAGATTTAGCCACCTTTTTGCTTTGACAAATATTATAGGTGGCTAACACAAGGGAAAAATCTACAGTCAAATTCCTTGTGGCCAAATAAGTTACACGAATAACAATAACCATAAAAAACATGATTATACCTAGTGGCCAATATCGTTGGTTGCTCATATTGTTGCAAGCTCTGCTGACTAGATTTTTATAGTTTTCTCCTACAGTTTACTGTTGTTAGTCATCAGTATTTTTCACTTGTTGGTGATGACTATTTGTAACAGCCAAGTTTTCTAGCAGCTGATCTAAAAATTTGTCAAATTTTCCAACTGGAAAACACCCATAAAACATTTTTTCCCTCCTACCTTTCAGTTCGCCCATGACGAGATGAAACCTCATTATCAAATCCTACCCAGCCTCAGTCATACTAGGCTGCCCATCAGCTCTAAAGAGGCAATCCAAATCTGTTCAAAAAGTCTCCCCTAAGATAGGAAGTGGCGCTTTAAGGCTTTTCTCCCTTGTCGAACTATCCAAGAGCCAAAAAACCTCCATCTGATATAGACCAGTCATAACAGACCTTCCTATTCTGCTAATAAAGTTGGTTACAGCCCTAGGTCGCGCCACTAATACACCCTTAAGTCTCAGCAACACATAGACCATAAGTCAAGCTGATTTTAGGTGTTTTTACAGTGTTTTGATAGATCTTTCAAAGACAAAGGCATACCAGCATCTCAGAAGACAATATTTGGCTCCACATGAGAAGACAGTTGCTTCTCAATGTGATCTTGAGCCTGGGATGCAGCTCGCGTACAAAAATAGTTGCCATCGTGTTTTTGCGACCACAGACCCAGCCTCCCAGCGTACGAAAGCAGGCAGTGTCATTGCCAAGGTCATTATACAACATGATCAAAAAACCTCCTTCATCTAGGAAGTGAGAAGTTCAAGAACTGGAGAACCTCCTTCCGTCTGCAAGTAGAGGGTTGAAGACCAATATTTTTCCATCTGCGCGTAGGTAAATTTAACAAAGTTTGATTCTAATATTTTGCAATTCTCCACCGGAAGATAAATTGGAATGCTGTTGACACAAAATGAAGGTCTCTCTGTGATGAAATGATGATGAAAGCAGGCAAAGCAATAATCTTCAAAGATCTGTTTGCATGATTTTCATTATTATTTGAGCAACAATGAGAAGCTATTTGGTTCAGCATCATTGAAGAAAAACTGTTAAGACAGATGTCCAAAAGGGTCAAATAGGCTTGGGCACCAACTAAATTCTCTCATCATGTATAAGAGAAAACACCATCAATGTGTTCATCAGACAGCCTTCACATGGCTGAGACAAAAGGTTGAAAGAACATCAGACGTTTTGTCAAGTAAAGGGCCTCCTTCATTCATAAGAAGAGGGCCAAAGCAGTGATTAATTCTAGGGTTTTCACTGACTGAGAAACAACTTGTAAAAAAAAATAGGAGACAGTTGAAATAGAGAAATGATGTAAAACGACAAAAAAGGAAAGCAGGGGTACCACTGTAATCCAAGAGGTTAAACTTCTCTCTTATGAAGGTTTCTTTCGAAAAGGCAGTCTGGAGCCAAATCAAAACAACTTTGTTGATGATTAAGGGGTAGGTCATGACATAGGCCAGTGATGGTAAATATTTGTCAAAGGGTACTCATCTCTGCCTATGAGAATGTTTTTCAAATTACTCATCATAAGTAGACAAAGGGAACTTGAGTTTAGTTTTTCCCCAAAAAGGCATTGCAAATAGGTATACAGGGTCATAAGAGTGCAAGAAAGATCATAACATGTGTTTCAAGTCCTGGAACCCAATGAAGCAATGTACGCATGCCATTGTTACAAAGGAAGGCAGTCCCTTATGAAAAAGGGTCAAAGGCACCTCACTGTTGCATTCCAAGTGAAAGGAGAGTCTTAAAGGAAATCTTCTTTTAATGGACAAAGGATTGGAAAGCATGAGTAAGGGCAACTGATTTTTGCACCCACAGTCAGAAGTGGAACTTAAAAGACACCTGACAGTCAAATCATTTTCATAGTAGGGAATCATTAACTCCAAAGCATCAAGAGCAAACAATGTCAGATTGGGTTTTGAAAGGGGTAAATCCACCTCCTTGCAAAATGGCAAAGGTGCTTCATAACTCATTGGTGTATTGTCAAGCAAGTGTTACATGTTGAAAATGACACTAAAAGGGATCAGCAGTGGCAAATTTTCTCGTTTAAACAAAGCACAGTGAAAATGTAGTGTAGGAGATTTGAAACTCCTAAATAAAGTTTTTTTTACCCAAAGCAAAGTTCTCACTATGCTAGTTTTTCAAAAATCAAACTTCACCTTTTTTATCAAAAATTGGTGCAAAGGGAAGTTAAAAGCTCTCCAAAAAGTATTCAAAACCTCCACCAAGTGAACGTGAGAAGGGCTTGGATTTGTTCACTTTCAAAAGGGTTAGGGATTGTTGTCGATCCAATTTTCAAATTCCCAAGTACAAGCAAAACTCCTCTTGCAATCTACAAGACCGAAGAAAGAAGTTATGATCGAAAAAACAATTTTTTTTTTGGGCTTAAGGTTGCACGGCGCGCCTGTACAACTGCGCGGCGCGTTTGAGCGCAATTTTTACACAGGATTACATTGTGGCGCGACGCACCTGTAGGATCGCGCGGCGCGTCTGTAGGTGTTGGTCCTGTCGGCCCGACAGGTGACCCGACTGCCTATTCCGCGCAGCACTTTCTCTTTCAAACGCGTCGCGCTTGTGTTAAGCTTTCAAAAGGCCTCCAAACAAATCCCATAGTGGCTCCAACTCTCAAGCAAAGATTTCCATCATGTTTTAAGGTATTTATCTTGCCCCCCTTACAATTTTCAAACTACTAAATGGTTTTTGAGGCAAACAAAGGCCTTGGTGTAAATCAAGATATTTCGAGTGAATGTTTTGAAAGAGGGTTACCGATCAAACATTACATTCCTATTCTAGGGGGGTGTTCAAGCATTTAAAACATCCTAATTGCTGTGGCGCAAAAATAAACGTCGTCAACTGTGTACATTGGTAAAAACAAGGTTAAGGAGGGTTAAGGTGTTTGTTTAAAAATCTGGGTTTGCAATGGCTATGTTTGCCCAGCAGTGAGCATAACCAAATGGTGGTTTCCTTTTAATGTTTCAAAAACCTATGAACTGCCCTCTAAAGACTTTTAAAATAGTACAAAACAGTGACCAAAAGGAGAAGGAAGTGGCCAGCAAGAGGAGGAAGGACATGAGCATGAAGAAAAAGATGAAGAGCAGCAAACTGATGATGAAGGGCAGCAGCCTGACATTGATGAGGGTGAGCAGCAGCAAGAAAAAGAGGAAGAAAGTGCTGAACATCAACAGCATGAAAGTGATGAAGGTGAACATGCTGATGGTAAAGGGCAGCAGTTTGAACAGCAACATCACAGTGAGACAGAACAGCAACACAGTGAGGGTGATACCGGACAGCAGCATAAGGATGATGATCAAGGGCAACAGGAAAATGAGACAAAGCAGCAAAGGCAGCAAACTGATGATGAAGGGCAGCCTAGAGAGGATACACAGAAGTCTCCTCAAGACACACATCAGCCTCCTCAAGAAGAAGGGCGGCCTTCTCAAGAAGAACAGCAGCTTCAAGAAGAAAAGGGGCAAAGTGACAAAGGTAAAAGGGCCATGCCCTCTTCTCCTAAAAAGGCCAAGCCCCAGAAAGCTAGGAAAAGAATGCCAAGGGTAGTCACTCCAAATGTGACAAGAGCTATTCGATGTAAAGGGAAATTTCCAAAGAAGCCCATCATTGATTTGCCTAGGAGGAAGAGCACAAGAATAGCCACCCAAAGCAAGGGGAAGGGCAAGATGGAAGAAAGTCATGAAAAGGAAAGTGCATTTGATATCATCCCTATCCAAAGCGATGATAGTGATAATGAGGCTCACATTCTAGAAAACCTCTTGATCCAAAGAGAAAGCCAAATTGATGCATTGAAAGATGATCTTCATAGGGCAAGGAATTTCAATCAATTTCTAGTAATCCAAAATAGGCAAATGAGTGTCCATATGGCTGTTTATGAGACATGGGCGACTAAGTACAAGAAAGAGGCCTCCAAAGCCCAAGCAAGGTTGGAAGAGCTCATGGGCGAATTTGATGAAAGTGAAGGCGATGATCAGCCTAAGCAAAAGAGGCCTAGAACCATGGAGCTTAAAAGGGCCCTTGAGAAGCAAAAAGAAGAGGAAAATGCCCTTCTCCAATCCACTCCTCTCACTACATTGTTTGAACAGGAGATAGAAAACAATAAGGAGGCGTGGCTTGAAAGAGTCAATGACCATTTGGAGAAGAAGTTGGAGAGGGAAAACAGGGATTTAGAGCTTCAAAGGAGAATGACGGGGCATTACAAGAAGTTAAATCAGTTTGCCCAGCACAAGTTAAAGGCTGCCCAATAAAAGCTCAAGGAAGCTAAAGGGAAGTGCCCGGCACGGAAAGTGAAGAAAGACACATCAGGACTTGAGATTTTGGCCACTACTTCAGAACATATTGCTAAGAACCCTTGAGGGTCATACTCCCCGATTTTGGGCAAATTTTGACATATTTTGGTTTTTTGGCATTTTTGGGATTTTGGTCAAAACTCATGGTTTTCGCCATTTCAGTTTGGGGGATCGAAAAAGGAGGAGAATGGTATCATTGGATGCCATATTTTCAGGAGCACACACTCAGCGATTTTTAGGACATTTGGAGATCATTTGCTCCCCCGAAATGGCGAAAAATGCTCGGTTTTTGCACACTCTGCACGGTCTATCAGCAAACTGTATTTTTTGGTTTTTTACACACAGGCCTAGTTTTGGAAGATTTCCATGCATCAGATTAGGAAAATTCTAGTTTTTCTAGAAATTAGACACTCAGATCTTTCCAACGAGCTATCATGAGCCTCATTTAGACACCGGGAAGGCTGCCAAATGTTGTCGGCAAGTCAGGGGACCTATTGCTTATGTAATTTTTGAGTATTTTTGTAAAATTTGAACCTTTAAAAACTGCTTTTTCCTCATGTGCGTTTAGCTATTTTTGCACATGAGAAGTGATCAAAAGTCAATTTATTTCCCTTTTTTAGCATTTTTTATATTTTTTATGAGATATTTTGTGCCTTGGGCTTTGCAAAGCCTCAAGGACAAATCTAGATATTTTGATTAGGCCAATGGGATAGCAAGTTGAACCATGAGGTTTTCCTCACTTTGGCCTATTTATTCCACAAGATTTCATTGTAATAGGAAGCTGAAATTGATGATAGAAGAAATATATGGTCATATAAGCTTTGGAAGAAATACTTGTCTCATGCTTTTGGATTGCCTCTTGGATGTTCTTGGATGATGAAAGAGGATTGTTGTTGGATTCCATGACTTGGTAGAATGGTATAGTGTCTCTTTATTTGTTTTGTCTTCTAGTTTTCATTCATGAATACATGTTTCTTGCTTGCTATAGATCACTAGAGAAAAGATTTGAGACATGCCCTTTGAGGCACCTCAAATTTCCTGTTTCTTCATAGCTTTCATGTTTTCCTCTTCCTTAGTCACATTAAAGAATTCTTGATTGATCTTTAATAACTTAAGGATATTGTTGCTTATTTCATTCATGGTTTTATACATGCTAAGTATGATTTACGGTATGCCCTGCTTACCTATGGCTAGTGATAGCTCCATCCATGAAATTTCTCTTTGACTGATTAGATTATCATTTTGTTGAACCAAGGAGGCCTAGTTCTGATCTAGCCCTTTGTCTAAGACTATGAAAATCTCGTTTTCAAAGTGCCCAATAACTTGAAGTACTGTGTTTAGGCGTTCCGGCATAGTAAGTTAAGTTTTTTGTCTCTCTTAGTTGGTTTCCCCAAAGTCTGATAGCCATTTCCCAAAGTTAGAGGGTGATATATCTCTATGCATGGCTTGAATGTTTATTTCTATGTATTGATTAGCTTATTGTTAGAAAATTATATATTATGGAACAATGCAACACATAAAATATGCGGAAAATACAAGCACACAAAAACACATAAAACCAGAGAGACACAGATATACGTGGTTCACCCAGTTTGGGCTACGTCCACCTCGAACAGCCAGTCCTTCCTTTATATTATCCAACAAAAAAGAAGAGACAAAACCTACAGCAGATCCGTTGTAATATCCTCTGTTCTCTCTCACAGTCTCCCTCTCTGTTTCTCGCTCTGAGAATACACATATAATACAAAGTCGCAATACAATACCCTCATATATACAAGGGGGTTGCCTTCTAGGGCAAAAAACCCTAATCTAAACATAACATCTACCGTCAGATCATTTGCCTAATGAACGGCCCAGATTGACTAGAAATTACTATACTTTTACAAGGCAATTTTACATCTGTTTTTAGCTTCGGGGGCGCTGCCCCCGAAAACCCCCGCCAGGGGGGGGCTCCAAAAAGCGCTGTCGCCCCCCCTGGACCCCCCACCGCAGCTATTAATTACGGGCGGCGTTGCCGCCCCTTTGAACGTATAAGGGTCCAATGCTGTGATACAAAGTAAACAAGATAATTAGGCTCCACACCCAACACTTATAGTTACATTTCTCATGATTAATGGTTTGCCCTACCATGTTTATGTCAACTATTAAACTAATTATGCTTGAAATCTTTTGTTGTTCCCAAACTTGATGTCCATTTTGTTCCATTTTACCCAAAGATCCTTTCTACCTCAAATCAAATCGGCCCTTCAATAGCCTTGTATCACCGTCTGATAGCTTTCTAGACCTTTTCGACCCCATAGCCCAGTTGATCTAACATCCTTTTTACCTATCTCATATCTTTGATCAGTTTCATCCCTCACAACCTAAAAACCAAAACCAAAAAAACCTACTTCATAACTAGCCTAAAATCAGAACACAATAAGCACACACATAGATATCCCTTACACAAATAGAGAGAGCCCTCTTGGAGTCCAGGAAGGCTAGGTCCTTGGGCTCCAAATATTGGTTTGATGTTACACTGTCATTTGGTTTGCCAATCAACCAAATCACGGGACCCTAACATAATGGTGATCACGGTGGGACTTATTGAGTATATGACAGTCTATCAAACTCTTATAGACTTTTTAGTCTTTCAAAATTTAACTTAGACCATCAGCCTTTAGAATCATTTAGAGTAAACTCTTTGTTTCACCATCTTAGCAAAGTGATGAATCAGGTTTATAACACTCTTACAAACTAGGTTGCACATAAAAACTCAGAAAACCCCAAAAAACTTCCTTAGATTGGTTTTTGACAGTATTGGTGGTGGACCATACACATATACCTCAAAACAACTAAAAATCCACTTGGCGACTCCACTAGCCTCCAGTCGGCCTTACTACTTTACTAAACTCTAGGCTACTATCTAATTGAGCCACCTCATCGCCACACTAACATAATGGCAATCACGGTGGGACTCTGAGTGATAAAACAAGCTTAGTTTCCATAAATCTTTAGAGACCTTTGAGAATACTATCTGGCTGACTTATCCCACTGCTCACTAACATAATGGCGATCACAGTGGGACCTTGAGTCAAAACATCCTAGATATCCCTTAGGAATGCTCAAAATCTCAAAACAAACTTAAAAGAGTAGAATATAGCTTTTTCATCATCTTGGAAAAATGATGATTCAGTCATAGGAAGCTCTTCCAAACCTCACAGGCAAGCAATCCATAGAATCATTTAGAGTAAACTCTTTTTGTTATCTCCACCCTATAAAAGTGATGAAATAGGTTTAGAATACTTTAATAAACCATAGGCTACACATAAAACTCAGAAAAAACCCCAAAACATTCCCAGATTGGTTTTTCCCTAGTTACTGGTGGTGGACCATAGCTACGTCTTTACAAAAACAACCAAGTTCCACCTAGCGACTCCACTAGCCTCCAGTAGGCATGAAAAACTCCATAAAGACCAAAAAATTCACAAACCATACCTTTCTGCTAACTCATCCTTCCAAAAACTTAAACTTAGGGTAGAAGCTATGTAATCAGTGACAAACTAAGTATAACTTAGCATTTCAGAAAAACCTCACCTAAACATAGGAGATCAGTAGAAACCTTCTTGCCAAGGGAATCATTAGCTTGTCCATACAGCCTATCAAACTGTTGAAACCAAGTGAAACACTCTTCTTTGCAAGCTTTCATCTCAAAGTTTTCTATAAAACTTTTTCCCAAAGCATCTTTGATAGTATTGGTGGTGGACCATAGTTTTCATAAAATCCACCTGGCGACTCCACTAGTTCATCCTTTTAGTTTTGACCATCCTTCACTTTAGTATAACCTTAGAGAGGCCATCCATCCGAAACTTTTACTAATAACATCCTCTCTAAACTCTAGACCCGAAATCTGGCTTCACGAAGAATCAACACCAGATCTCACCCAGACCCAAATCCCCCTATCATAGTAGACGACCCAGAGAAAATTTTGTGGCAAATTTCCGAAACTAACAATCTAGCTACCAATAGGTCCATCCGTAAAGAAAGATCAGTACCCGAACATCTCACTGCCTTGCAGGATTCCCCCTTTGACTTAAAATCAGCAAAAACCCTTTTTAGAAGCAAGTCACAAGGTAAGATAGACTTTGACGATTTTGAGTCCCTAGATCTGCCACAGAGTCCTAGTAGAGAAGCCTCACCTACCACACCTCCCGACTTTTAGCTTCTCCATCACTTTGGCTCATACCATCATAGATCTGCTCAAAACCAGGTCACTAGTCCAAGTACATCCACCACACCCATCCAAACCACTACTGTTCAAACCACCTCAGCTCATCCCACAAGCCCTCATCTTGTACATCATCCATTAGCTCCCGTCATGGCAGCTTGGTACGCACCCTTGGTGTTGCCACAGCCCTTGGCTCCCTTGCCACATGACTATCAAGCCAAAATCCCACACTTTACCGGAGAAGAGACTGCCATAGCTCAACAGCATGTAAGTAGGATTAGCGATGCCTTTGGATACTTGGAAGTAGAAGACGAGACCATCAGAATGAGAATGTTCGCCCAAAGCCTGGGCGGAGAACCCAAAAAATGGTTTAAGAGATTAACTCCAAACAGCATCCACAACCCCCCAGAAACTTTACCAAACCTTCATAAACAAGTGGGAAATCCGAAAGAACCCTATTCAAATCCTGTCAGAATATAACAATCTAAAACGGGAAAATGGGGAAAGTGTCCAGGGATACTGCACTAGGTTCAACAGTGTGTATAACGCCCTCCCACCTCACTTCAAACCCCCACTTGGTTCAGTTTTGGCAAAGTTCCCCGAGGGTTTTGATCCAGACATGACATATCAGCTAAGAGACAAGGACCCCCCTACCCTAGAGGAAATGCAACAAGTAGCCATAAAAGCAGAAGCCAACTTAGCAGAAAAAAGAGCTAGAACTAGATCAGAAAGGAAAGTCACATACCGGGATGAGGTCTCCACTTCAGATCCTCCCTTAGATCCTAGAATAGATGACTTAGTCAAGACCATGGCAAAAATGTGGAAAAAGATAATTGAGAAGACCCCTGTTAGGGACAATCGGCCAAACCCTCCAAACAGAAACTGGAACCAAAATTTTAGGAGGGAACAGCCTCAAAACATACCAAGGGAAAATGACCAACAAATTAGGCCACCATTTAATGAAAATTATGTGAAATAAGATGATAGGGATACAGAACCCATTGATGAAAGTCATTTGAACCTCATAGGGTCTGATAATGAGAGTGAGGTGTATCTCACAGAAGAAGAGCAATCATTCTTCTCTCCGAATCAGGATGAAACCAACTATGAAGATCCCGACGATCCTGCCATATATTTTCATAATGCCATAATAGAAGCTCACAGGCAGTATGACCTTAGAAGCAAAAGAAATCAAGACAACTCCAAGAAAGGTAACTCAGACACTGCTAAAACCCCTGATACCATCCTTAAGAAAGAAGTGAACAGCAACAAGATCATGGTCGAGAAAAATAACCAAAAAAAAGATAGAGTTACCCAAACTAGTCCTGACTCAGATGCTCCTAGTACTTCCACAAAGATTCCCGAGGTGGCTGTGGCAAACAAAATCCCGAAACAAAGCCAGCAAACTCAAAACATAGAGAATTTCATGGCTGAAAAAGTTGAAACAAACATGTCTAAACTACAGCTACCTTTTAGTTTTGAGGGAGATATTGCCAAAATAAAGATCACCATGCCTTTCACTGAACTTATCGCCCAAGGCTCTTATAAAACCCAAGTGTTAAAAGTCTTAAATCTAGGGAATGATGCGAACACCCTTAATCTAGCTGATGACACTCCCGAAGTGTTGTTTGGTCCAAAAATAGAAGGGAAATTCCAAGAAGGAACCACTCTTCCCTTTTACATCAGCCTAAATATCCATGACCAAATCCTTCACAATGCCATGCTAGACTCCGGTGCCTCGCATAATCTTATGCCAAAGGTTGTAATGGAAAGATTAGGCCTAGAAATCACTAGACCATAAAAAGACTTATATTATTTCGATTCTAGTAGAGTCAGATGTCTAGGCTTGATCAAAGATCTTTGTTTTAGTTTGGCCCAAATACCTGCAAAACATCTGATCATGGACATAGTGGTAGCGGACATTCCGCCCAAGTACGGAATGCTTCTATCCAGATCTTGGGGAGCCAAGCTCTAAGGGAATATTCAACTTGACATGTCTTACACCACTATTCCTGTGTTTGACCAAACAAGAATACTCTATCGAGAATCACACATGAAATACATGATCAGTAGCTAGGAAAGGCCAGATAACATTCCAATGTATTCCGTGTTTTCTGACCTAAACTCTTTTATTCTGCATGCCGATGAGGACATTGAAGAACAGTCAGAAGAAACTGAAACAAACTTAGACCCACCACATCGACTGCCCCTAGTTCTCTATGATGAACTAGATAATAAAAAATGTCATAATCATGAACAGTTATGTCTTGAGGAAAGTAAGTATGTTCCTTCTGAAATAGGAATAGAGCAAGAAGCACAAACCATTATGTACTATTAAGCGAATTGCTCGAACCTTATCCAAACCTCAGCAATAACATCAGGAAACTTTTTCAAAATAAAGGCTTTAGAGGACTTACATATCACAAACCTTTTCGGAACTCAGGAACAGGAAAGCTTAATATTTTTACCATACCTCAAAGATTTACCATCACACAACTCTTCCTCTGCAAGTGAAACTTTGACCATAGCCATTACAGCTCAAAATCCAGAAAAAATGCCCGATAAACTTCTTGTGAGCAAAGATGATGGTTGCAATCCAAGTGTACCTGAGTTACTTGAACTGGCTAAAATCCTGTCATTCCATCAAAGACTTAGAACTGCTAGAATTGGAAATCTCATGCAGAATACTGCTTCATACAGAGAAAACAATGACAAAAACTATGCCATTACCATTACTCCAAGAAACAACTTCAACAAAAGAAAGTACAACAATCTGAACCAATCAGTAATGATCAAAGATAAAATAGTTGGTCATAGGGTCTGTTTTGATTTTAGAAACACTAATGCATATCCCTATAACAGAAATTTTATCCTTCCTACCCAAGACCATGATATTCCGATGAAAAGTGCTTTTAATCATATGCCTTTGCAAGGTGATGTTTCAGGTTATAGTCAAATGATTCCCTTGCAAAGTAGACAGCTCAAAGATTTTTTCCAGTATGCTGGAAGTAATTCCAGTTTCAGACTCAAAATTGCAAAACCACTCGATATAAAAAATATGCTCATGAAAGCCATTTTTCCAGTCCTAAATTTCTGCATATTTACATACCTTGATGATGTCATTATTTATTTCAAAAATGACCAAGAGTATATGCATTACTTAAGGAAGATGTACAGTAAAGGAAGGAGTGGAAATCAGAGGTACAAAGAGGTACAGCGGGAAGATATGGGTTCGTTCAGAGATTCTTGCATGAATCCTTATGTCATGCTGGAAAGAGAGAATTTCCCAAATTTCTCTTTTCAAGAGTTAAATGGACCAAGAATGGTAGGAGATCCTTACTAGGATAAGATGCTTAAGTTTCTCCATTTTCAAGATTTCTGAGTTTAAGGCATTTTCAATCATTGTATATACCACTGTTTGAAAAATAGATAAAACAGAAAAGTAAAAAACAATAGAAGAATAGAAAAGAGGGCAGTTGAAAAATAGAAAAAGGCCCCATGTTCCAAAAAATAGTCATTCAGAAAGCGCGCAAGTCTAAATGCCGCTACTAGTACTCAAGTGTCTTGTTCAGTTATCTAGCCTAATCATAACTGAACATGTTTAAATTTATCTGTTGATAAGTTAGTGAGTGAAAAATATGGTCAACATTTTGTAAGCTTGACTTATCAAAGAGAGTAGATTAGGAAAAGATACTGGTTCCACACGTCCAAAACAGAACCAAAGAGGGAAGCGGGGATGAAAAACAATTTGTGCATCTTAACCCTGTTTTTTCCTAGTTTCCATTTTATGCAAAATAATTTTTGTGTGCAGTTTGTCTTTCATGCCACAAATACATGACAAATCAGACTGTCTAACCCTGATTTGATCATCTTTTCAATTTCATGTTTTAGATTAGAGAACAAAATCCTGTCAAACAGCTTAATCTTGACAGTTGATCTAGCATAAGTAGAGTAATGAAGGAGTTCATCAGTTTAATCTGAACTTTTGGCAGATATAAGTGTAGAATTAGATAGGTTCATTTTCCAAAAAGAAAAAATATGCATTGTCAAAAGGCTGCTAGTCCAAATGCGCCAAAAAGAAGAAAAAATGTTAGGAAAGGTAGTGGGGTTGGTAGAAATATCATTGATGCTAATCATGCTGTCACTTTTCAGAAGTAGCATCAAGGAAGAATTAATTTTGTGCCAATGGGTAAGGCACTGGTCTTCATAAGCCAAATATCTGAAATTCTGGACACCTCCTGAAAAGGAGCTGCCCTCCCCAAATGGAGCCACTATTAGTCATCAGTATTTTTCACTTGTTGGTGATGACTATTTGTAACAGCCAAGTTTTCTAGCAGCTGATCTAAAAATTTGTCAAATTTTCCAGCTGGAAAACACCCATAAAACTTTTTTTCCCTCCCACCTTTCAATTCGCCCATGGCAAGATGAAACCTCATCATCAAATCCTACCTAGCCTCAACCATACTAGGCTGCCCATCAGCTCTAAAGAGGCAATCCAAATCTGTTCAAAAAGTCTCCCCTAAGTTAGGAAGTGGCGCTTTAAGGCTTTTCTCCCTTGGCAAACTATCCAAGAGCCAAAAAACCTCCATCTGCTATAGACCAGTCATAACAGACCTTCCTATTCTGCTAATAAAGTTGGTTATAGCCTTAGGTCGCGCCACTAATACACCCTTAAGTCTCAGCAACACATAGACCATAAGTCAAGTTGATTTTAGGTGTTTTTACAGTGTTTTTATAGATCTTTAAAAGACAAAGGCATACCAGCATCTCAGAAGACAATATTTGGCTGCACATGAGAAGACAGCTGCTTCTCAATGTGATCTTGAGCCTGGGATGCAGCTACAGAGCAAAGAGTTTTTCATCAAGCTCTTGCGACCACATTCAAAGCCTGAAAGGACAGTAAAAGGAAAAATAGCATTGTCACAAGGCTGATGATACAACATGACTGAAAAAACCTTCTTCATCTATAAGCAGAGGGTTTGAAGACTGGAGAACCTCCTTCATTTCATAAGTAGAGGGTTGAAGACTAAGAGCGCCTCCTTCATCTATAAGCAGAGGGCAATGGACAAAGTTTGATTCTAAGAGCTGCACTCACTGTGAAGATAAACTTTGAAGCACAATGAGACAGCAAATGAAGGTCTCTGCATGAAAACGATGATTAAAAGCAGAGGTAAAGCAGCAGGCTTCAAAGATCTGTTTGCATGATTTTCATTATTATTTGAGCAACAATGAGAAGCTATTTGGTTCAGCATCATTGAAGAAAAACTGTTAAGACAGATGTCCAAAAGGGTCAATTAGGCTTGGGCGCCAACTAACTTCTCTCATCATGTATAACAGAAAACACCATCAATGTTTTCATCAGACAGCCTTCACATGGCTGAGACAGAAGGTTGAAAGAACATTAGACATTTTTCCCAGTAAAGGGCCTCCTTCATTCATAAGCAGAGGGCTAGAGCAGTGATTAATTTTAGGGTTTTCACTTACTGAGAAACAACTTGTAAAAAACAATAGGAGACAGTTGAAACAGAGAAATGATGTAAAAAGACAAAAAAGGAAAGCAGGGGTACCACTGTAATCCAAGAGGTTAAACTTGTCTCTTATCAAGGTTTCTTTCAAAAAGGCAGTCTAGAGCCAAATCAAAACAACTTTGCTGATGATTAAGGGGTAGGTCATGACACAGGCCAATGATGGTAAATATTTGTCAAAGGGTACTCATCTTCCTGTTCATGAGAGAATGTTTTTCAAATTACTCATCATAAGTAGACAAAGGGAACTTGAGTTTATTTTTTCCCCAAAAAGGCATTGCAAATAGGTATACAGGGTCATAAGAGTGCAAGAAATATCATAACATGTGTTTCAGGTCCTGGAACCCAATGAAGCAATGTACGCATGCCATTATTACAAATGAAGGCAGTCCCTTATAAAAAGGGTCAAAGGCACCTCACTATTGCATTCCAAGTGAAAGGAGAGTCTTAAAGGAAATCTTCTTTTAATGGACAGAGGATTGGAAAGCATGAGTAAGGGCAACTGATTTTTGCACCCACAGTCAGAAGAGGAACTTAAAAGACACCTGACATCCAAATCATTTTCATAGTAGGGCATCATTAACTCCAAAGCATCAAGAGCAAACAATGTCAGATTGGGTTTTAAAAGGGGTAAATCCACCTCCTTGCAAAATGGCAAAGGTGCTTCATAAATCATTGGTGTATTGTCAAGCAAGTGTTACATGTTGAAAATGACACTAAAAGGGGTCAGCAGTGGCAAAGTTTCTCGTTTAAACAAAGCACAGTGAAAATGTAGTGTAGGAGATTTGAAACTCCTAAATAAAGTTTTTTTTACCCAAAGCAAAGTTCTCACTATGCTACTTTTTCAAAAATCAAACTTCACCTTTTTTATCAAAAATTGGTGCAAAGGGAAGTTAAAAGCTCTCCAAAAATTCTTCAAAACCTCCACCAAGTGAACGTGAGAAGGGCTTGGATTTGTTCGATTTCAAAAGGGTTAGGGACTGTTGTCGATCCAATTCGCAAATTCCCAAGTACAAGCAAAACTCCTCTTGCTGTCTACAAGACCGAAGAAAGAAGTTATGATTGAAAAAACAAAGGTTTTTTGGGCTTAAGGTTGCGCGGCCCGCCTGTACAACCGCGTGGCATGTTTGAGCGCACTTTTTACACAGGATTACATTGTGGCGCGACACGCTTGTAGGAGCGCGCGGCGCGCCTCTAGGTGCTGGTCCTGTTGGCCCGACAGGTAACCCGACTGCCTATTCCACGCGGCACTTTCTCTTTCAAACGCATCGCGCTTGTGTTAAGCTTTCAAAAGGCCTCCAAACTAATCCCACAGTGGCTCCAACTCTCAAGCAAAGATTTACATTGTGTTTTAAGGTATTTGTCTTGGCCCCCTTACAATTTTCAAACTACTAAATGGTTTTTGAGGCAAACAAAGGCCTTGGTGTAAATCAAGATATTTCGAGTGACTGTTTTGAAAGAGGGTTACTGCTCAAACATTACCTTCTTGTTCTAGGGGGGTGGTCAAGCATTTAAAACATCCTAATTTCTGTGGCGCAAAAATTAACGCCGTCAGCTATGTGCATTGGTAAAAACAGGGTTAAGGAGGGTTAAGGTGTTTGTTTAAAAATATGGGTTTGCAATGGCTATGTTCGCCCAGCAGTGAGCATAACCAAATGGTGGTTTCCTTTTAATGTTTCAAAAACCTATGAACTGCCCTCAAAACAGTTTTAAAATAGTACAAAACAGTGACCAAAATGAGAAGGAAGTGGCCAGCAAGAGGAGGAAGGACATGAGCATGAAGAAAAAGATGAAGAGCAGCAAACTGGTGATGAAGGGCAGCAGCATGACATTGATGAGGGTGATCAGCAGCAAGAAAAAGAGGAAGAAAGTGCTGAACATCAACAGCATGACAGTGATGAAGGTGAACAGACTGATGGTAAAGGGCAGTAGTTTGAACAGCAACATCACAGTGAGACAGAACAGCAACACAATGAGGGTGATACCGGACAGCAGCATAAGGATGATGATCAAGGGTAACAAGAAAATGAGACAGAGCAGCAAAGGCAGCAAACTGATGATGAAGGGAAGCCTAGAGAGGATACACAGCAGTCTCCTCAAGACACACAGCAGCCTCCTCTAGAAGAAGGGCAAGCTTCTCAAGAAGAACAGCAGCTTCAAGAAGAAAAGGGGCAACGTGACAAAGGTAAAAGGGCCATGCCCTCTTCTCCTAAAAAATTCAAGCCCCAGACAGCTAGGAAAAGAATGCCAAGGGTTGTCACTCCAAATGTGACAAGAGCTCTTCGAAGTAAAGGAAAATTTCCAAAGAAGCTCATCATTGATTTGCCTAGGAGGAAGAGCACAAGAATAGCCACCCAAAGCAAGGGGAAGGGCAAGATGGAAGAAAGTCATGAACAGGAAAGTGCATTTGATATCATCCCTATCCAAAGCGATGATAGTGATAATGAGGCCCGCATTATAGAAAACCTCTTGATCCAAAGAGAAGGCCAAATTGATGCATTGAAAGATGATCTTCATAGGGCAAGGAATTTCAATCAATTTCTAGTAATCCAAAATAGGCAAATGAGTTTCCATATGGCTGTTTATGAGACACGGGCGACTAAGTACAAGAAAGAGGCCTCCAAAGCCCAAGCAAGGTTGGAAGAGCTCATGGGTAAATTTGATGAAAGTGAAGGGGATGATCAGCCTAAGCAAAGAGGCCTAGAACCATGGAGCTTAAAAGGGCCCTTGAGAAGCAAAAAGAAGAGGAAAATGCCCTTCTCCAATCCACTCCTCTCACTACATTGTTTGAACAGGAGATAGAAAACAATAAGGAGGTGTGGCTTGAAAGATTCAATGACCATTTGGAGAAGAAGTTGGAGAGGGAAAACAGGGATTTAGAGCTTCAAAGGAGAATGACGGGGCATTACAAGAAGTTAAATCAGTTTGCCCGGCGCAAGTTAAAGGCTGCCCAAGAAAAGCTCAAGGAAGCTAAAGGGAAGCGCCCGGCACGGAAAGTGAAGAAAGACACATCAGGACTTGAGATTTTGGTCATTGCTTCAGAACATATTGCTAAGAACCCTTGAGGGTCATACTCCCCGATTTTGGGCAAATTTCGACATATTTTGGTTTTTTGGCATTTTTGGGATTTTGGTCAAAACTCATGGTTTTCGCCATTTCAGTTTGGGGGATCGAAAAAGGAGGAGAATGGTATCATTGGATGCCATATTTTCAAGATCACACACTCGGCAATTTTCAGGACATTTGGAGATCATTTTCTCACCCGAAATGGTGAAAAATGCTCGCTTTTTGCACACTCTGCCCAATCTATCAACAAACTGTATTTTTTGGTTTTTTACACACAGGCCTAGTTTTGGAGGAATTCCATGCATTATATTGGGAAAATTCCAATTTTTCCAGAAATTAGACACTTAGAGCTTTCCAACGAGCTATCATGAGCCTCGTTTTGACACCGGGAAGGCTGCTAAATGTTGCCGGCAAGTCAGGGGACCTTTTGCTAATGTAATTTTTGAGTATTTTTGTAAAATTTGAACCTTTAAAAACTGTTTTTTCCTCATGTACGTTTAGTTATTTTTGCACATGAGAAGTGATCAAAATTCAATTTATTTCCCTTTTTTAGCATTTTTTAGATATTTTATGAGATATTTTGTGCCTTGGGCTTTGCAAAGCCTCAAGGACAAATCTAGATATTTTGATTAGGCCAATGGGATAGCAAGTTGAACCATGAGGTTTTACTCACTTTGGCCTATTTATTCCACAAGCTTTCATTGTAATAGGAAGCTGAAATTGATAATAGAAGCAATATATGGTCATATAAGCTTTGGAAGAAATACTTGTCTCATGCTTTTGGATTACCTCTTGGATGTTCTTGGATGATGAAAGAGGATTGTTGTTGGATTCCATGACTTTGTAGAATGTTGTAGTGTCTCTTTCTTTGTTTTTTCTTCTAGTTTTCATTCATGAATACATGTTTCTTGCTTGCTATAGATCATTAGAGAACAGATTTGAGACATGCCCTTTTAGGCACCCCAAATTTCCTGTTTCTTCATAGCTTTCATGTTTTCCTCTTCCTTAGTCACATTAAAGAATTCTTGATTGCTCTTTAATAACTTAAGGATATTGTTGCTTATTTCATTCATGATTTTATACATGCTAAGTATGATTTACAGTATGCCCTACTTACCTATGGCTAGTGATAGCTCCATCCATGAAATTTCTCTTTGACTGATTAGATTATCATTTTGTTGAACCAAGGAGGCCTAGTTCTACTCTAGCCCTTTGTCTAAGACTATGAAAATCTCGTTTTCAAAGTTCCCAATAACTTGAAGTACTATTTTTAGGTGTTCCGGAATAGTAATTTAAGTTATTTGTCTCTCTTAGTTGTTTTCCCCAAAGTCTGATAGCCATTTCCCAAAGTTGGAGGGTGATATATCTCTATGCATGGCTTGAATGTTTATTTCTATGTATTGATTAGCTTATAGTTACATTTCTCATGATTAATGGTTTTCCCTACCATGTTTATGTCAACTATTAAACTAGTTATGCTTGAAATCTTTTGTTGTTCCCAAACTTGATGTCCATTTTGTTCCATTTTACCCAAAGATCATTTCTACCTCGAATCAAATCGGCCCTTCAATAGCCTTGTATCACCGTCTGATAGCTTTCTAGACCTTTTCAACCCCATAGCCCAGTTGATATAACATCCTTTTTACATATCTCATATCTTTGATCAGTTTCATCCCTCACAACCTAAAAACCAAAACCAAAAAAACCTACTTCATAACTAGCCTAAAATCATAACACAATAAGCACACACACAGATATCCCTTACACAAATAGAGAGAGCCCTATCTGAGTCCAGGAAGGCTAGGTCCTTGGGCTCCAAAGATTGGTTTGATGTTACACTGTCATTTGGTTTTCCAATCAGCCAAATCACGGGACCCTAACATAATGGCGATCACGATGGGACTTATTGAGTATATGACAGTCTAGCAAACTCTTATAGACTTTTTAGTCTTTCAACATTTAATTTAGACCATCAGCCTTTAGAATCATTTAGAGTAAACTCTCCGTTTCACCATCTTATCAAAGTGATGAATCAGGTTTATAACACTCTTACAAACTAGGCTGCACATAAAAACTCAGAAAACCCCAAAAAACTTCCTTAGATTGGTTTTTGACAGTATTGGTGGTGGACCATACACATATACCTCAAAACAACTAAAAATCCACTTGGCGACTCCACTAGCCTCCAGTAGGCCTTACTACTTTACTAAACTCTAGGCTACTATCCGATTGAGCCACCTCAATGCCACACTAACATAATGGCGATCACGGTGGGACTCTGAGTGATAAAACAAGCTTAGTTTCCATAAATCTTTAGAGACCTTTGAGAATACTATCTGGCTGACTTATCCCACCGCTCACTAACATAATGGCGATCACGGTGGGATATTGAGTCAAAACATCCTAGGTATCCCTTAGGAACGCTCAGAATCTCAAAACAAACTTAGAAGAGTAGAATATACTTTTTCATCATCTTGGCAAAATGATGATTCAGTCATAGGAAGCTCTTCCAAACCTCACACGCAAGCAGTCTGTAGAATCATTTAGAGTAAACTCTTTTTGTTATCGCCACCCTAGCAAAGTGATGAAACAGGTTTAGAATACTTTAATAAACCATAGGCTGCACATAAAACTCAGAAAAAACCCCAAAACTTTCCCAGATTGGTTTTTCCCTAGTTACTGGTGGTGGACCATAGCTACATCTTTACAAAAACAACCAAGTTCCACCTGGCGACTCCACTAGCCTCCAGTAGGCCTAAAAAACTCCATAAAGACAAAAAAATTCACAAACCATACCTTTCTACTAACTCATCCTTCCAAAAACTTAAACTTAGGGTAGAAGCTCTGTAATCAGTGACAAATTAAGTATAACTTAGAGATTCAGAAAAACCTCACCTAAACATAGGAGATCAACAGAAACCTTCTTTCCAAGAGAATCATTAGCTTGTCCATACATCCTAGCAAACTGTTGAAACCAAGTGAAACACTCTTCTTTGCAAGCTTTCATCTCAAAGTTTGCTATAAAACTTTTTCCCAAAGAATCTTTGATAGTATTGGTGGTGGACCATAGTTTTCATAAAATCCACCTGGCGACTCCACTAGTTCATCCTTTTAGTTTTGACCATCCTTCACTTTAGTATAACCTTAGAGAGGCCATCCATCCGAAACTTTTACTAATAACATCCTCTCTAAACTCTAGACCCGAAATATGGCTTCACAAAGAATCAACACCAGATCTCACCCAGACCCAAATCCCCCTATCATAGTAGATGACCCAGAGAAAATTATGTGGCAAGTTTCTGAAACTAACAATCTAGCTACCAATAGGTCCATCCGTAAAGAAATATCAGTACCCGAGCATATCACTGCCCTGCAGGATTCCCCCTTTGACTTAAAATCATCAAAAACCCTTTTTAGAAGCAAGTCACAAGGTAAGATAGACTTTGACGATTTTGAGTCCCTAGATCTGCCACAGAGTCCTAGTAGAGAAGCCTCACCTACCACACCTCCTGACTTTCAGCTTCTCCATCACTTTGGCTTATACCATCCCAGATCTGCTCAAAACCAGGTCACTAGTCCAAGTACATCCACCACACCCATCCAAAACACTACTGTTCAAACCACCTCAGCTCATCCCACAAGCCCTCATCTTGTACATCCTCCATTAGCTCCCGTCATGGCAGCTTGGTATGCACCCTTGGTGTTGCCAGAGCCCTTGGCTCCCTTGCCACATGACTATCAAGCCAAAATCCCACACTTTACCGGAGAAGAGACTGCCACAGCTCAACAGCATGTAAGTAGGATTAGCGATGCCTTTGAATACTTGGAAGTAGAAGACGAGACCATCAGAATGAGAATGTTCACCCAAAGCCTGGGCGGAGAACCCAAAAAATGGTTTAAGAGCTTAACTCCAAACAACATCCACAATCCCCCAGAAATTTACCAAACCTTCATAAACAAGTGGGAAATCTGAAAGAACCCTATTCAAATCCTATCAGAATATAACAATCTAAAACGAGAAAATGGGGAAAGTGTCCAGGGATACTGCGCTAGGTTCAACAGTGTGTATAACGCCCTCCCACCTCACTTCAAACCCCCACTTGGTTCAGCCTTGGCAAAGTTCCCCGAGGGTTTTGATCCAGACATGACATATCGGCTAAGAGATAAGGACCCCCCTACCCTAGAGGAAATGCAACAAGTAGCCATAAAAGCAGAAGCCAACTTAGTAGAAAAAAGAGCTAGAACTAGATCAGAAAGGAAAGTCACATACCGGGATGAGGTCTCCACTTCAGATCCTCCCTTAGATCCTAGAATATATGACTTAGTCAAGACCATGGCCAAAATGTGGGAAAAGATAAGTGAGAAGATCCCTGTTAGGGACAATCAGCCAAACCCTCCAAACGGAAATCGGAACCAAAATTTTAGGAGGGAACAGCCTCAAAACAGACCAAGGGAAAATGACCAACAAATTAGGCCACCATTTAATGAAAATTATGTGGAAGAAGATGATAGGGATACAAAACCCATTGATGAAAGTCATTTGAACCTCATAGGGTTTGATAATGAGAGTGAGGTGTATCTCACAGAAGAAGAACAATCATTCTTCTCTCTGAATCAGGATGAAACCAACTATGAAGATCCCGACGATCCTGCCATAGATTTTCAGAATGCCATAATAGAAGCTCACAGGCAGTATGAACTTAGAAGCAAAATAAATCAAGACAACTCCAAGAAAGGTAACTCAGACACTGCTAAAACCCCTGATACCATCCTTAAGAAAGCAGTGAACAGCAATAAGATCGTGGTCGAGAAAAATAACCAAAACAAAGATAGAGTTACCCAAACTAGTCCTGACTTAGATGCTCCTAGTACTTCCACAAAGATTCTCGAGGTGGCTGTGGCAAAAAAAATCCCGAAACAAAGCCAGCAAACTCAAAACATAGAGAAGGTCATGGCTGAAAAAGCTGAAACAAACATGTCTAAACTACAGCTACCTTTTAGTTTTGAGGGAGAGATTACCAAAATAAAGGTCACCATGCCTCTCACTGAACTTATCGCCCAAGGCTCTTATAAAACCCAAGTGTTAAAAGTCTTAAATCTAGGGAACGATGCGAACACCCTTAATCTAGCTGATGACACTCCCGAAGTGTTGTTTGGTCCAAAAATAGAAGGGAAATTCCAAGAAGGAACCACTCTTCCCTTTTACATCAGCCTAAATATCCATGACCAAATCCTTCACAATGCCATGCTAGACTCCGGCGCCTCGCATAATCTTATGCCGAAGGTTGTAATAGAAAGATTAGGCCTAGAAATCACTAGACCATACAAAGAATTATATTCTTTCGATTCTAGTAGATTCAGATGTCTAGGCTTGATCAAAGATCTTTGTTTTAGTTTGGCCCAAATACCTGCAAAACATCTGATCATGGACATAGTGGTAGCGGACATTCCGCCCAAGTACGGAATGCTTCTATCCAGATCTTGGGGAGCCAAGCTCCAAGGGAATATTCAACTTGACATGTCTTACACCACTATTCCTGTGTTTGACCAAACAAGAATACTCTATCGAGAATCACACATGAAATACATGATCAGTAGCCAGGAAATTCCAGATAACATTCCAATGTATTCCGTGTTTTCTGATCTAAACTCTTTTATTCTGCATGCTGATGAGGACATTGAAGAACAGTCAGAAGAAACTGAAACAAACTTAGACCCACCACATCGGCTACCCCTAGTTCTCTATGATGAACTAGATAATCAAAAATGTCATGATCATGAACAGCTATGTCTTGAGGAAAGTAAGTATGTTCCTTCTGAAATAGGAATAGAGCAAGAAGAACAAACCATTATGTACTATCAAGCGAATTGCTCGAACCTTATCCAAACCTTAGCAATAACATCAGGAAACTTTTTCAAAATAAAGGCTTTAGAGGACTTACATATCACAAACCTTTTCGGAACTCAGGAACAGGAAAGCTTAATATTTTTACCATACCTCAAAAATTTACCATCACACAACTCTTCCTCTGCAAGTGAAACTTTGACCATAGCCATTACAGCTCAAAATCTAGAAAAAATGCCCGATAAACTTCTTGTGAGCAAAGATGATGGATGCAATCCAAGTGTACCCGAGTTACTTGAACTGGCTAAAATCCTGTCATTCCATCAAAGACTTGGAACTGCTAGAATTGGAAATCTCATGCAAAATATTGCTTCATACAGAGAAAACAATGACAAAAAATATGCCATTACCATTACTCCAAGAAACAACTTCAACAAAAGAAAGTACAACAATCTGAACCAATCAGTAATGATCAAAGATAAAATAGCTGGTCATAGGGTCTGTTTTGATTTTAGAAACACTAATGCATATCCCTATAACAGAAATTTTATCCTTCCTACCCAAGACCATGATATTCCGATGAAAAGTGCTTTTAATCATATGCCTTTGCAAGGTGATGTTTCAGGTTATAGTCAAATGATTCCCTTGCAAAGTAGACACCTCAAAGATCTTTTCCAGTATGCTGGAAGTAATTCCAGTTTCAGACTCAAAATTGCAAAACCACCGGATATAAAAAATATGCTCATGAAAGCCATTTTTCCAGTCCTAAATTTCTGCATATTTACATACCTTGATGATGTCATTATTTATTTCAAAAATGACCAAGAGTATATGCATTACTTAAGGAAGATGTACAGTAAAGGAAGGAGTGGAAACCAGAGGTACAAAGAGGTACAGCGAGAAGATACGGGTTCGTTCAGAGATTCTTGCATGAATCCTTATGTCATGCTGGAAAGAGAGAATTTCCCAAAATTATCTTTTCAAGAGTTAAATGGACCAAGAATGGTAGGAGATCCTTACGAGGATAAGATGCTTAAGTTTCGCCATTTTCAAGATTTCTGAGTTTAAGTCATTTTCAATCATTGTATATACCACTGTTTGAAAAATAGATAAAACAGAAAAGTAAAAAACAATAGAAGAATAGAAAATAGGGCAGTTGAAAAATAGAAAAAGGCCCCATGTTCCAAAAAACAGTCATTCGGAAAGCGCGCAAGTCTAAATGCCGCTACTAGTACTCAAGTGTCTTCTTCAGTTATCTAGCCTAATCATAGCTGAACATGTTTAAATTTATCTGTTGATAAGTTAGTGAGTGAAAAATATGGTCAACATTGTGTAAGCTTGACTTATCAAAGAGAGTAGATTAGGAAAAGATACTGGTTCCACACGCCCAAAACAGAACCAAAGTGGGAAGCGGGGATGAAAAACAAATTGTGCATCTTAACCCTGTTTTTTCCTAGTTTCCATTTTATGCAAAATAATTTTTGTGTGCAGTTTTTCTTTCATGCCACAAATACATGACAAATCAAACTGTCTAACCCTAATTTGATCATCTTTTCAATTTCATGTTTTAGATTAGAGAACAAAATCCTGTCAAACAGCTTAATCTTGACAGCTGATCTAGCATAGGTAGAATAATGAAGGAGTTCATCAGTTTAATCTGAACTCTCGGCAGATATAAGTGTAGAATTAGATAGGTTCATTTTCCACAAAGAAAAAATATGCATTTTCAAAAGGCTGCTAGTCCAAATGCGCCAAAAATAATAAAAAATGTTAGGAAAGGTAGTGGGGTAGGTAGAAATATCATTGATGCTAATCATGATGTCACTTTTCAGAAGTAGCATCAAGGAAGAATGAATTTTGCGCCAATGGGTAAGGCACTGGTCTTCATTAGCCAAAGATCTGAATTTCTGGACACCTCCTAAAAAGGAGCTGCCCTCCCCAAATGGAGCCACTGTTAGTCATCAGTATTTTTCACTTGTTGGTGATGACTATTTGTAACAGCCAAGTTTTCTAGCAGCTGATCTAAAAATTTGTCAAATTTTCCAGCGGGAAAACACCCATAAAACTTTTTTTCCCTCCTACCTTTCAGGTCACCCATGGCAAGATGAAACCTCATTATCAAATCCTACCTAGCCTCGGCCAATACTAGGCTGCCCATCAGCTCTAAAGAGGCAATCCAAATATGTTCAAAAAGTCTCCCCTAAGTTAGGAAGTGGCACTTTAAGGCTTTTCTCCCTTGGCGAACTATCCAAGAGCCAAAAAACCTCCATCTGCTATAGACCAATCATAACAGACCTTCCTATCCTACTAATAAAGTTGGTTACATCCCTAGGTCACGCCACTAATACACCCTCAAGTCTCAGCAACACATAGACCATAATTCAAGCTGATTTTAGGTGTTTTTATAGTGTTTTGATATATATTTCAAATACAAAGGCATACCAGCATCTCAGAAGACAATATTTGGCTGCACATGAGAATACAGCTGCTTCTCAATGTGATCTTGAGCCTGGGATGCAGCTACAGAGCAAAGAGTTTTTCATCAAGCTCTTGCGACCACATTCAAAGCCTGAAAGGACAGTAAAAGGAAAAATAGCATTGTCACAAGGCTGATGATACAACATGACTAAAAAAACCTCCTTCATCTATAAGCAGAGGGTTTGAAGACTGGAGAACCTTCTTCATTTCATAAGTAGAGGGTTGAAGACTAAGAGCGCCTCCTTCATCTATAAGCATAGGGCAATGGACAAAGTTTGATTCTAAGAGCTGCACTCACTGTGAAGATAAACTTTGAAGCACAGTGAGACAGCAAATGAAGGTCTCTGCATGAAAATGATGATTAAAAGCAGAGGTAAAGCAGCAGGCTTCAAAGATCTGTTTGCATGATTTTCATTATTATTTGAGCAACAATGAGAAGCTAGTTGGTTCAGCATCATTGAAGAAAAATTGTTAAGACAGATGTCCAAAAGGGTCAAATAGGCTTGGGCACCAACTAACTTCTCTCATCATGTATAAGAGAAAACACCATCAATGTGTTCATCAGACAGCCTTCACATGGCTGAGACAGAAGGTTGAAAGAACATCAGACATTTTGTCAAGTAAAGGGCCTCCTTCATTCATAAGCAGAGGGCTAGAGCAGTTATTAATTCTAGGGTTTTCACTGACTGAGAAACAACTTGTAAAAAACAATAGGAGACAGTTGAAACAGAGAAATGATGTAAAAAGACAAAAAAGGAAAGGTGGTACCATCAGAATCCAAGAGGTTAAACTTGTTCCTTATCAAGGTTTCTTTCAAAAAGGAAGTCTAGCAGACAAATCAAAACAACTTTGGTCGATGATTAAGGGTAGGCTCGCGACACAGCCGTTGATGATAAATATTTGTCAAAGGGTACTCATCTTCCCCGTTTTGGCGAGAGGAATACGTTCTTTCTAAATTACTCATCATAAGTATACAAAGGGAACTTAGGGAACTTGGAGTTTAGTTATTCCCAAAAGGCATTGCAAATAGGTATACAGGGTCATAAGAGTGCAAGAAAGATCATAACATGTGTTTCAGGTCCTGGAACCCAATGAAGCAATGTACGCATGCCATTGTTACAAAGGAAGGCAGTACCTTATGAAAAAGGGTCAAAGGCACCTCACTGTTGCATTCCAATTGAAAGGAGAGTCTTAAAGGAAATCTTCTTTTAATGGACAGAGGATTGGAAAGCATGAGTAAGGGAAACTGATTTTTGCACCCACAGTCAGAAGAGGAACTTAAAAGACACCTGACAGTCAAATCATTTTCACAGTAGGGCATCATTAACTCGAAAGCATCAAGAGCAAACAATGTCAGATTGGGTTTTAAAAGGGGTAAATCCACCTGCTTGCAAAATGGCAAAGGTTCTTCATAACTCATTAGTGTATTGTCAAGCAAGTGTTACATGTTGAAAATGACACTAAAAGGGGTCAGCAGTGGCAAAGTTTCTCGTTTAAACAAAGCACAGTGAAAATGTAGTATAGGAGATTTGAAACTCCTAAATAAAGCTTTTTTTACCCAAAGCAAAGTTCTCACTATGCTACTTTTTCAAAAATCAAACTTCACCTTTTTTATCAAAAATTGGTGCAAAGGGAAGTTAAAAGCTCTCTAAAAAGTCTTCAAAACCTCCACCAAGTGAACATGAGAAGGGCTTGGATTTGTTCGCTTTCAAAAGGGTTAGGGACTGTTGTCGATCCAATTCGCAAATTCCCAAGTACAAGCAAAATTCCTCTTGCTGTCTACAAGACCGAAGAAAGAAGTTATGATCGAAAAAACAAAGTTTTTTTGGGCTTAAGGTTGCGCGGCGCGCCTGTACAACCGCGCGGCATGTTTGAGCGCACTTTTTACACAGGATTACATTGTGGCGCGACGCGCCTGTAGGAGCGCGCGGCGCGCGTGTAGTTGCTGGTCCTGTCGGCTCGACAGGTAACCCGACTGCCTATTCCGTGCGGCACTTTCTCTTTCAAACGCATCGCACTTGTGTTAAGATTTCAAAAGGCCTCCAAACTAATCCCACAGTCGCTCCAACTCTCAAGCAAATATTTCCATCGTGTTTTAAGGTATTTGTCTTGCCCCCCTTACAATTTTCAAACTACTAAATGGTTTTTGAGGCAAACAAAGGCCTTGGTGTAATTCAAGATATTTCGAGTGACTGTTTTGAAAGAGGGTTACTGCTCAAACATTACCTTCCTATTCTACGAGGGTGGTCAAGCATTTAAAACATCCTAATTGCTATGGCGCAAAAATTAACGCCGTCAGCTGTGTGCATTGGTAAAAACAGGGTTAAGGAGGGTTAAGGTGTTTGTTTAAAAATTTGGGTTTGCAATGGCTATGTTCGCCCAAAAGTGAACATAACCAAATGGTGGTTTCCTTTTAATGTTTCAAAAACCTATGAACTGCCCTCAAAACAGTTTTAAAATATTATAAAACAGTGACCAAAAGGAGAAGGAAGTGGCCAGCAAGAGGAGGAAGGACATGAGCATGAAGAAAAAGATGAAGAGCAGCAAACTGATGATGAAGGGCAGCAGCATGACATTGATGAGGGTGAGCAGCAGCCAGAAAAAGAGGAAGAAAGTGTTGAACATCAACAGCATGACAGTGATGAAGGTGAACAGACTGATGGTAAAGGGCAGCAGTTTGAACAGCAACACAGTGAAGGTGATACCGGACAGCAGCATAAGGATGATGATCAAGGGCAACAGGAAAATGAGACAGAGTAGCAAAGGCAGCAGACTGATTATGAAGGGCAGCCTAGAGAGGATGCACAACAGTCTCCTTAAGACACACAGCAGCCTCCTCAAGAAGAAGGGCAGCCTTCTCAAGAATAACAACAGCTTCAAGAAGAAAAGGGGCAAAGTGACAAAGGTAAAATGGCCATGCCCTCTTGTCCTAAAAAGGCTAAGCCTCGGACAGCTAGGAAAAGAATGCCAAGGGTAGTCACTCCAAATGTGACAAGAGCTCTTCGAAGTAAAGGGAAATTGCCAAAGAAGCCCATCATTGATTTTCCTAGGAGGAAGAGCACAAGAATATCCACCCAAAGCAAGGGGAAGGGCAAGATGGAAGAAAGTCATGAACAGGAAAGTGCATTTGATATCATCCCTATCCGAAGCGATGATAGTGATAATGAGGCCCGCATTCTAGAAAACCTCTTGATTCAAAGAGAAGGCCAAATTGATGCATTGAAAGATGATCCTCATAGGGAAATGAATTTCAATCAATTTCTAGTAATCCAAAATAGGCAAATGAGTGTCCATATGGTTGTTTATGAGACACAGGCGACTAAATACAAGAAAGAGGCCTCCAAAGCCCAAGCAAGGTTGGAAGAGCTCATGGGCGAATTTGATGAAAGTGAAGGCGATGATCAGCCTAAGCAAAAGAGGCCTAGAACCATGGAGCTTAAAAGGGCCTTTGAGAAGCAAAAAGAAGAGGAAAATGCCCTTCTCCAATCCACTCCTCTCACTACATTGTTTGAACAGGAGATAGAAAACAATAAGGAGGCGTGGCTTGAAAGAGTCAATGACCATTTGGAGAAGAATTTGGAGTGGGAAAACAGGAAGTTAGAGCTTCAAAGGATAATGACGGGGCATTACAAGAAGTTTAATTAGTTTGTCCAGCGCAAGTTAAAGGCTGCCCAAGAAAAGCTCAAGGAAGCTAAAGGGAAGCACCCGGCACGGAAAGTGAAGAAAGAAACATCAGGACTTGAGATTTTGGCCACTGCTTCAGAACATATTGCTAAGAACCCTTGAGGGTCATACTCCCCGATTTTGGGCAAATTTCAACATATTTTGGTTTTTTGGCATTTTTGGGATTTTGGTCAAAACTCATGGTTTTCTCCATTTCAGTTTGGGGGATCGACAAAGGAGGAGAATGGTATCATTGGATGCCATATTTTTAGGAGCATACACTCAGCGATTTTCAGGACATTTGGAGATCATTTTCTCCCCCGAAATGGCGAAAAATGCTCGCTTTTTGCACACTCTGCTCGGTCTATCAGCAAACTGTATTTTTTGGCTTTTTACACACAGGCCTAGTTTTGGAGGACTTCCATGCATCATATTGGGAAAATACCAGTTGTTCCAGAAATTATACACTCAGAGCTTTCCAACGAGCTATCATGAGCCTCGTTTTAACACCAGGAAGGCTGCCAAATGTTGCTGGCAAGTCAGGGGACCTTTTGCTGACGTAATTTTTGAGTATTTTTGTAAAATTTGAACCTTTAAAAACTGCTTTTTCCTCATGTGCGTTTAGCTATTTTTGCACATGAGAAGTGATCAAAAGTCAATTTATTTCCCTTTTTTAGCATTTTTTAGATATTTTATGAGATATTTTGTGCCTTGGGCTTTGCAAAGCCTCAAGGACAAATCTAGATATTTTGATTAGGCCAATGGGATAGCAAGTTAAACCATGAGGTTTTCCTCACTTTGGCCTATTTATTCCACAAGATTTCATTGTAAACAAGGCTGAACTTGATGATAGAAGCAATATATGGTCATATAAGCTTTGGAAGAAATACTTGTCTCATGCTTTTGAATAGTCTCTTGGATGTTCTTGGATGATGAAAGAGGATTGTTGTTGGATTCCATGACTTGGTAGAATGGTATAGTGTCTCCTTCTTTGTTTTTCCTTCTAGTTTTCATTCATGAATACATGTTTCTTGCTTTCTATAGATTAGTAGAGAACATATTTGAGACATGCCCTTGGAGGCACCTCAAATTTCTTGTTTCTTCATAACTTTCATGTTTTCCTCTTCCTTAGTCACATTAAAGAATTCTTGATTGCTCTTTAATAACTTAAGGAAATTTTTGTTTATTTAATTCATGGTTTTATACATGCTAAGTATGATTTACGGTATGCCCTGATTACCTATGGCTAGTGATAGATCCATCCATGAAATTTCTCTTTGACTGATTAGATTATCATTTTGTTGAACCAAGGAAGCCTAGTTCTGATCTAGCCCTTTGTCTAAAACTATGCAAATCTTGTTTTCAAAGTGCCCAATAACTTGAAGTACTGTGTTTAGGTGTTCCGACATAGTAAGTTAAGTTGTTTGTCTCTCTTAGTTGTTTTCCCCAAAGTCTGATAGCCATTTCCCAAAGTTAGAGGGTGATATATCTCTATGCATGTCTTGAATGTTTATTTCTATGTATTTATTAGCTTATAGTTACATTTCTCATGATTAATGGTTTTCCATACCATGTTTATGTCAGCTATTAAACTAGTTATGCTTGAAATCCTTTGTTGTTCCCAAACTTGATGTCCATTTTGTTCCATTTTACCTAAAGATCCTTTCTACCTCGAATCAAATCGGCCCTTCAACAGCCTTGTATCACCGTCTGAGAGCTTTCTAGACCTTTTCGACCCCATAGCCCAGTTGATCTAACATCCTTTTTACCTATCTCATATCTTTGATCAGTTTCATCCCTCACAACTTAAAAACCAAAACCAAAAAACCTCCTTCATAACTAGCCTAAAATCAGAACACAATAAGCACACACACAGATATCCCTTACACAAATAGAGAACTTTCCTGAAGCCCAGAAGGTGCTAGGTCCTTTGGCTCAAAGATTACGATAAAAGAGACTGCCATTTAGTTTATTAATCAACATAAATCACGGGACCCTAACAACTACAATATGTCCAAACTTGTGATAATAGTAACACTCTACCTTATCCATCAAAGGAAATAAGGGGCTTTGAGTCCTTTGAAATTTTCTAGATCTTTCATATTCTCTAACCCCGAGAGAAAAATGTATTCCAAATGTACGTGCTTCTTAAGGTTCTCTTCTTTCTTGCTTGTTTCCTTGATTACTCTTATTGTTGTTATTGTTAGCTACAGGTATTTTTGGTTCTACCTTATCTTTTTGCCTGCATGTGAACTAAACTCACCCTTTTGAAATCCAAAACTAGATCTATCTAATGGTGATCTCTGGATCTTAATCAAATTATCCAAGGCTACAATGCTCTTCTCCATATTTAGTTTCTTCCTCATGGAGATCACTTCAGCTTATAAATTCTCACACTATTCTTCCTTCTCTATGTATTGTTTATTCATTCTGTCTTCAACTCTTCTTGATTCTTCCAATTGAGTCTTTAAGCTAATAATATCTTCCTTAAGCTTAACCTCCTTATCATCACAAATATGCAATAGTTTTTCTCATTCCTTGCATTAAGGTGTTAGTCTACTAATCTTAGCTCTAAGAACCTTAATATCATCCTCATCTTCACTAGCTAATGCAACATGACTAGAATATGAACTATCCAAAATATAACTCAATAGAAAATCGTCAATATCTATACCTTTGGATTCATTCTGTTGCAATACCTTTGATTCTTGATTATTTTTTATTTATTTACATTTTTTGTTGAACCATTTTCACTATGAAGATGAGACTCTTGTGGTTGAACTTATTGTTTTTGAAGGTCCTTCTTCTTTTTCTTCTTATTTATCTTTTTCATATTTTCACTAGTATTTGCAACTAGGAAACTAGAAGATGAACGACCTATTTTTCTACAACAATAACATATTAGAAACTTACTTGTAGATCGAATCTCCTTTGAATCCTTTAAGTCATAATATACAATGATCTTTGAATCTTTGACTACTCCATCCTCCAATGAAAGCCTCTTGACATCACATGTAGTTTGCATGTCTATATCATAGATGGACTATAACTCATGCCAAACCCCTTTGGTAGTCTTAAAACTGATTAATTTTTCAATATATGAATTAGAAAACCCTCTCAATATTTACTTAGCTTGATCATCAACCTCGTTGTTTGTTAATCCATTCTCCATAGATAGTCATACATGCAAATTGTTGTAACTCCTAGAGACAGCCTAGAGTTGTTATAGACCAGTGCCTAGGACATCTTATTACTGTGTAGAGAGCAGAGGATTAAATACCACTTTCAGCACTTTAACATGACAGAGCTCTCACACAATTCCTTTGGAAACAAAAATAACACTAGAGTGGGACCAAAACTCTCGATAATTTGATGCATTAAGAGTAATACTGAACAGACGTAGTGCTACACTCAGAAACTGATGCATCAGACAATTTTAAGACAGCTCATTATAAACCGGGCCAGATTCATGATATATGGTAGAAAAGGTATATATATAAAGACGACTGCAGATATGTATAGCAAGAAGAAGATATCAACTGTCAAAAAGATGTTACTAAGAAGAACTTCGTAGCATATGACGGGCTTAAATAGTTAAGAATCCATACATGCCGAGAACTCTAGCCAATAACATTTCATAATAGCTGACATAGCAGAGATACGGGTGAGTTGAAAATGAAACAATGCATTACTCCTGAGCCATTTTAAAGTATCAGAAAGCTAATGATATAAGTACCAGTGCGATAAGTTTATATCAAAGACAAGGGATACTCGCATTCCAGAGCGTAATACTAGAAAAATGAATATAGATGAATGGGACACAACATTGCAACGAGCAAGAGAGAAACACACACTACCATAACACCAAGTCCAGAATCCTTATTAAAATGAAGCTCCTTATCATTGAGACCCGACGGGCTCTTCACATTTGTATCTGAGTCTTCACAAAACATACACACAGGAAATCCTTACACAATCAATTTTCTCAAGAATTGGAACCCTTGTTTCTTCTTTTCTCTGTCTTATATAGGATTCCCTTTTACCTTCCAGCGAGAAGATATTTCAGGGAAATATCTTCTTCGCATGACAAAATTTGTTACCGGTCATTATCAAAACAACAAAATTCCATGATGGGGCAACAGTCCTTCCATCATGCGTAAACAGGCCCCAGGCCGATTTCAAAACAGAACATAGACCAATGTTTGATGTAAAAGTAAAAATGCGAGAGTGGAGGAAAGACAACCCACTCGGAAATTTTAAAAAACATAGCTAAATGAAAGTAAGAAGGCCGTTTAGGCCATATTGTGAGTAAACTGAAATGTCATGAGTTCTGTTGAGTTGAGGCCGTTGCGGATGCTGGAGGAGGCACGCTGGCAGAGGAACTAGCGTGCTGACTCAGGAACTGAGTCAGTCTCTGTTGGCTATCAGCGTTCGGTTCTGGCATAGCTATGAGCTTCTCCACTCTGATGAATGCTTCCCCGAGAGTGTGAATGTCTGCATGAGTTGGGAGCTGATATCTAATCATGTGGAGGAGACTAAACTCTTTCTGGAGGATTGTGACGATAGTAGTGGCCTTGAGCTGAGTTGCTTTCCCCGTTTGGATATCAGACCGATCCCTTTCCGTTTCTAGAAGTGCTGTGTATCGATTGGGGAGCATGAGCACGGCTGGGGCGTTTGGTTCCCAACAAGAAGGGAGGCCGGCTGCGATGATCTCGTCCCACACTCTGTCGAACCGTTCCACAATGTCAGCTACCTGTTGGAGAACCCTTGAAGCTGCTACTCGGGCTTCTTCCTTATCAATAATTTTCTGACACTCGTTGATTTCCATAAATCGACTGGGAATGCCATGTTTTCCCACGTCATTTTCCCTTAGTGTATAAAGAAAGGATATGTAGTTGCCGACGTGTCGAGCTCTATTAGACAGATTACCCCCTGCCTCCTGTAATCGCCTATTGAGATAAGGAAGGGTAGACTTGAGTTCTCCTATCATCGTTAGAAACTCCCACTGCTCGGTTACTGCCGTGATTATATCCGACCAAATCAAGCTTCTGGCCTCGAGCAGGGTGAGATTTCCCTTCGCTCGACTCTTCAGCTCGACAATGGTTTGTTGTTGCTCAGTCGTGATCCTTTTTCCTTCCTCAACTTCTCTTTGTAGTCCTTCAATTGTTCTGGCCTTTTCAGCCAGGGTACCTTCCAACTCCGCCACCTTTTTCCTGGCAGTCGATGTTTGCTTCTCCAACACTTCTATCTCAGCCATAGCTGTGGATAGTTGTGCTGTTGCTGAACCAGTTCCGCTTGATGTTTCGGCTACATGGCAACTGTGTGTATCCCACCGGGTCTGTAGCTCAGTGGCTCTACTCTCAAGCTCTTCAATCCTTTTGGCCATCTTTTCTTTCTCTTCTCTTTCTCTGAAAAGTGTAGCAGACAGCTCATTTTTCTCTTCCTCCACGTGCACCAGTTCATCGGTCTGTACCGGATGTGAAACCGGTATGCCAGCCCGTTTCTTAGCCGCTGTAATGTCCTTCTGCAACTTGGCTATCAATGCAGCTTGCGTTCCCTTACCTCCTTCGTCCGAGTTTCTGATCTGCTCCCGAAGAACGCGCACCTGATGTGCGTTGGCACGACAAGCACTCTGTTCTGCTGTAAGGGAATCCCTCAGGTTGTCGTGTTTTTGTTCTGTCTTCCTTAGGGCAAGAGTGATCTGTGAAAGCTTGTCTTTCATCATGTCGCAGATTGTTTGGAACATGTCAGTCAAGTCCTGTACCGGAACCTTCTGCATATCGATAGCCAATTCAAGCACCTTATAACTCGGAACGTCTGAATTCGGGTCCAGGATAGCCTCGGTCATAGACAGTACCAGGCTTTCGGTGTCTGCATTGACAGAAGCGGAGAGTCTGGTATGATATTTTTCAACGAAACCTCCCAATTCGGCCCTGTATTTGTCTCGGACAGTTTTATTTATCAGCTCCCTTTCGTTTGTCCTGGAAGGAGAGGGCTCAACGATGGCTTGCATGACTTCAGTGTAGTCAGAGGAGGCGACACTGTCTCTCAGTACCACTATACCCGCTTTGCCTTTGTCGAATTGACCAAATTTCGTAAAGGGCTCCAATATTATCCCTTCCCCGATGACTTCAGCTTCGCTGGTGGCCACCTTCTGCCTCTTGGGTGGTGGTGGAGCTGCTCCTGAAGTACCGACTTCTTGCTCATTGGTGTCTTTGTTCACTTCTTCTTCTTCTCCTCCTGTAGCAGACGAGTCCGTCTCCATCTGCGAAAACATAGGCCAGACCTCAAGGTTAGCCCTCCACTCCAGAAATGGCCTGGACTCATGAATGTAGGGCGCAGACCTGTTTCTCTTTCTTTTATTTGAAATGATTTCCCGTGGGTCATAAGCCCAGCTCTCCCCCAACTCCAGGTCCATGTTCTGCAACATTTTTTCAACAATTGGGAGGGCATATCTAGAGTTTACCACAAAGGGGCCAATTTGGTCAGGAAGCTTTAAGATGTAGGCTTTCTTAGCAGGAACAAAATGGAGCTGGTCAGCTTTGAGGGCTTGCCGGATGTACTCGAGGGCGTAAACTCGTCGGACAGGAAAATCTGGCAGCCGGTATGGGGCCACTTCGGCTCCATAGACCCGAATTTCAGTATACTCTTCAAATAGGAACCAATCACCGGTACACTGGTACTTCCCAGCCTGTAGCCAGCATTTCATCTCTGGGAAAACCCTAGGGGAAGGCGCGTCGTGAATGATGGTATAGGCAATAGACATGAAGGTGTTCACGAAATTGACATAACCCTCTCCCCTAGGCAACTGACGGACAGAGCAATTCCAGTCGAAGACTGGCCTGGGCTGGGAATTCTCAGAATACATCCTATCCAACCCCTAATGATTGAACTTATCTGCATGCTGGAACATGAAGAGGTAGAACACCAATGAGCAAAAATGGAATTTTCGGGCTTGAGCGAGCTCCCCAAATTGGGTTCGGATGGTCAAGGAAAGGAAACCTGGAATATCCAATGTAACTCCATTCTGTGACATAAGCCACAAAAATCGAATGCATACTGAAGAGATATCTTCAGGACTCCCTACCCCCAGGAGGCCGGCAATGAGGGACAGAACAGGTCGAACTTCTTTGGCAAACAGACTCAATGGAAATGGCTCCAATGGAGGCAAGGCAGTTGCCTGATCAATGGTTATGGCGGCTATGAAGGCGCGGCGGGCTTCTCTTGACAGCTTATTAAACTGAGCGAGCAAGGTTTCATCTTTGAAACTGAAGTAGGTGTCACTGGAAGGGAAACGGAGGGCCTGTCTGATAACATCGGGAGAAAGGGAAAAAATTACGTTACCCTGAGGAGAAACGAAAGCATCCCGATGTGTATCATAGGAGTCTCTAAGCCAGACAATGAAATCGACACAAGAATGGACCTGGGGAGTGATGTGGTGATAGAAGCCGGACGCGACAACTCGGAAACGGTCGGCATTTTTGCAGTGGCGACCAAACAGCAGGGGCTTGATATTTCGTATGTCGAAAGGGTATTTCGGGTCGCAGATACCCGACTGTAAGTCGCAAAGAGGTTCAAAACCAGGGGGGTTTCTAGACTCATGGAGTTGGGGGGTTTCAGGTTCGTTCTTCTTGGGCGTTCCTCTTCCCATGGTAGTCTTTCAACAATTTCGAAAAGAGAGAAAGGAAAAGAGGGAAAACGGAAAATGGATTACCTGAACAGAGGGTGACAATGCTCGGAAAGTGACGAGGGGAGCCGTGACAGTGACTTGGATAAACCCGGCGTTCTTCCCCACTCGGTATTCGCCGTAGAAAACTACCTGTGACGATTTACCAGAGAGAAATACGGGAGTTTTTACCATTTGGGGGGACTGTTTGGGTTAAAAGATGAATAAGTAAGAGTACAGAGGGCAAGTGTCGTAAGGACACTGACACTGAGACACGTGGCGCGTGGGGATTGGGTAAATCAGGATGTAGGTGAGCGCCTCGTGTCGGGTTAAAAGCTGGTACGGGTCTTAGTACCAGCTGTCCTAATGGACTTACCTTACCTTTATTCCATATGCGTTGTCCAATCTTTAACACGTAGGACTTCCCCTTGCCGGACTAACACTTATCTTTCTCAACTGCGCGGGCCCACCTTAACTTCGCCACGAGACAGCGTCCCGCGGCCTAACCCTGCCATTCCTTCTCTATCGGGAGATCTTACCATGCCACGTGTCACAGGTCCGCGGGGGTAAGGGCCTCGTCCCTTCCCCACAGCTCGACCCCCTCGGACTTACTCCGTACGCTGCCGTGTATGACCCGAGGCCTTTTTCCAATATATGGGTCGACATATAATGCAGCACCCCCATTACTTTTGTATTTGAGTTCATTTATTATTCCGCCTATCACCGCTTAGTGCTGTTTCTTCCTTGGTTTTAATATATGTGCGCTTCACCACCTTTTCTCTTTTCGGGCTGATTTAATTTAATACTTGCCACTTAATATAAAACTTTAATGTGAGGCCTGTTCGTCCTATTGGTACTCCCGTGGCTGATGCTAAGGGTTAAACAACATTGGCTCCACCTGGGGACGGCACGTTTGTCCCTGAACGTGTCGAGAACTACGCAGACCGCTTGTATATCTTCGTTGAACAACACTTTTCGGTTTCTGGAGCTTTGCCCTGTATAGATCATCATGACTCATGCATAATCTATGATAAGAAAATGAAAGACAGCAACTAATATACAATATAATACAGTCAGGCCCTTTTGGGCCTGCTTCAGAATTGGAAATATGGTTTGAGAAATTGCCCGTTTACAGGGGCTTCCAACAGATCTCCCTGTAAATTCTCCAGCTTAAACGTATTGTTTCCACCCTGTTCTGCAATCTTGAAGGGGCCGAACCAAAGGGGGTCAAATTTACCATGCTTGCCCTTATCAGCTCTTCGTACATCCCACCTGAGAACTAAGTCTCCCACCTGTAGCTTCCTATCCTTTGTGTGCTGATCAAACAACTCTTTCATCTTCTCCTGGTAATCCACAAGCTTCTGGTTCACCTGAATACGCGTTTCTTCCAGTTCAATCAACTGATTGATTCTTCTTGTCATATCATCCGGTTCTTCCTGGGTTTCCTGCATGAAACGGGCAACAGGTAAAGCTAACTGTATAGGGAATACAGCTGCTCGTCCGTATACTAGTTCATAAGGAGATTTTCCCGTTGCCCTTTTACTGGTTATCCTGTTTGCCCACAGAGCAAATTTCAGTTGGGAGTCCCAGTTTCTCTGATTTTCATTTATTGTCTTCTTCAGAGCTCTGACCAGCGTTTTGTTCGATGACTCTGCCAAACCATTTCCCTGTGGGTAGTAAGCTGTGGAGTGGCCCAGAGTGATGTTATATTGCTGACAAAAATTCACCATTTTAGCAGATTTGAAAGCTTGGGCATTGTCTGTGACTATCCTGGCAGGACATCCAAACCTGGAAATGATGTTTTCTTCTAAGAATTTTATGATCACTGTGTCTGTGGCGTTTCGTGCAGGAATGGCCTCTACCCACTTCGTGAAGTAATCTGTAGCAGTCAAAATCCATTTGTGCTGCCCACTGGAGGGTGGGTGGATCTCACCTATGAAGTCAATACCCCATTGCTTGAAAGGCTCATCAACGTGCACAGGAATCAGGGGTAGAGCTGCTAGCTTCTATTTTTCAGCAAACTTTTGGCATTTGTCACATGCTCTGACCCAAGTGAAGACATCTCCAAATAGTTTAGGCCAGTAGAAACCAGCCTTCAAAATTTTCTGAGCTGTGCTCCTCCAGCTGTAATGCCCTCCACAGATCCCCTCGTGGAATTCGGTTATGATGTTCCCTACTTCCCCTTCGATGAGACATAACAGCAGTATCCCTGAAGGATCTCTCCAATATAATTGACCATTAGCTACAGCATACTTCTGAGATTTAAGCCTCAAGGCTCTGTATTTGGACTTATCACAGCTGGGTGGGCAGCTGAGTGTCAGGAGGTATTCAACAATTTCTTTGTACCAGGGGCTAGTGAGATACTTCATCTGTATTTTTTGAGTAGCCATTTCCACCTCTTGTCTCCCTGTCTGTTCCTCAGATGCTTCACCTGCGATCATGGATAAGTGGATGCCCAGAGCTTGGTGGTTCGATTCTGATAAAATCTTTGCTAGCCCCTGTCCTTTAATTAACTTGGTGGGTCTTATGTCCAGGTCATATTCTTGTATCTTTGCAATCCACCTGCCCCTTCTGCCTTCACTGTCTCCCTGCACGAGGATGTCCTTAACTGCTGCTGTGGGTACAAAAGCAGTAACATGAGATTGTAAAATGTACATGCGAAATGCCTTTAAGGACTTTACCAGGGCATAAGCTTGTTTCTCCAGTATGTTGTATTTTAGCTCTGCATCATGAAGAACTTGACTAAAGAAAGAAATGGGTTGCTCATACCCATCCCCATTCTTCTGTAGAAGGACCCCTGCCACCGTGTGAGGTGATGCAAAAGAGAAAATCATGAAGGGTTCAGTGAAGTCAGGCTTTGCCAGCACGGGAGCTTTAGCAAACGCAGTCTTGATCCTGGCAAAGGCCTGCCTTGACTCCGGTGCCCATTTTACCTCATTATCCTTCTTTAACATATCTGTGATGTGTCTAACTATTTCGGCATAGTTGGGAATGAATCTTCTGAGAAAATTGATCCGCCCTAGGAATACCTGTACTTCTTTCTTGTTTCTGGGGAGAGATATACCGTTTATAGCTTCCACCCTTTTAGGATCGATTTTGACCCCATCTTTAGTTACTATATGTCCTAGGAGTTTACCCTCCTCTAATGCAAAGAAAGATTTTTGAGGGTTAAGAGAGAGTCCATACCTCCTGCATTTCTCAAAAGTCTTCTGCAAATGCTGAACATGCTCGACATCATCCTTTGAAAAGACCGTTATATCATCTAGGTACACCACCAGGAACTTATCCTGTTCTCCCACAAAAGTTATGTCCATCGCTCTCTGAAACGTAGCCCCTGCATTGATCAGTCCGAATGGCATCCTGGCATACATAAATGTTCCCCAGGGCGTGGTGAAAGCTGTCTTTTTCTGGTCCTCCGGGAATACAGCCACTTGATTATAGCCCGAGAACCCATCCATCATGGACATTCTAGAGGCCCCTACCATCTTTTGCAGAATATGATCCATCTTTGGTAGTGGATAGTTGTCTTTTAGAGATGCCCTGTTCAGGTTTCTGAAATCCACACACAACCTGATTTCACCATTCTTCTTGCGTACTGGGACTAAATTGGCCACCCATTCAGAATACCTTAGTGGCACTATAATTTTAGCCTTCAGTAATTTTTTTATTTCTTGCTCAATCGAGGGTAGCAACAGGGGATTAATCTGTCGGAGCTTTTGCTTGTGGGGTTTAGCATCTGTCTTCAATGGAATTTTATGCTGCATCACACTGACATCAAAGGTTTTCAAATCTTGATACGACCAAGCAAAGACGTCTTTGTAGGTTTGAAACAGCTTTTGGTACGACTGTCTGTATTCATCTGGAACTTTCTTCGAGAGCTTCACAATCTTTGGATCTTCTTCCGTACCCAGATTGAGATCTTCGACCTGATCCTCGGTCACCATTTTGTTTGGCTGTAATGGGACATCATCTTTATTGAACAGTCTCTCCAAAGGTACCAGCCCTCGGGGAATGACGTTCCCTTTCAGCTGCAGGAATCTGTGACCGGCTATTTTCTCTTCAAGCTTGTCCTCTGGGATGTCCGCGACTTCTTCTTCTTCACAGTTATCAATCTCCAGATTGGAAAACTCCCCCACGGTCTCTAAAAACCTCTTCACCTGCTCCTCATCTTCGAAGACCTGCCAGTGCTTGACATTATCAGGGATTGAAGGTCGGTATCTTACTTCAATTTCGTATCTCAGAAGAGGGTTCTGAGGTGGGCGGAATGTACTGGAAGCCACAGCCAAGGAGTCTGCCATTCTGTTCTGTTCCCTGGGCATAAACTGAATGTTAAATGCCAGAAAAGAATTCTCCACAAGATCCCACACTTTGTTTCTGTAGGCCTTTAGCCTCGGATGTTTCGCTTGACACTGGTTTTTTACTTGCCTCACCACCAACTCGGAGTCTCCCATTACCTTTAGATTCCGTATCTTCATGCTTCTTGCTGTTTGCAACCCCAATATGAGTGCCTCATACTCAGCCACATTATTTGTGGCCTCATATTCTAGTTTGAAAGACAGGGGGACCCATTGACCCATAGGTGAGATAAGCAATACTCCAGCCCCGTTTCCTTCCTTGGAGTTTGCTCCATCAAAGTGGAGTGTCCAGATGTCAGATTCATGGTCCTGTACTGATAGATCAGTCTTTAACTGGCAGAACGAGGGTTCATGGGCATAGTCCTGATCTTCCTCCAACATTAGACAGGAGAAATCTCCCTCTCTGCTGTAAACTGGGGAATTCACTGAATCACCTACCTTTGTGACTGTTTTGACAAATCCGGTCTCTCGGTACAGTCTCCTTTCTTGACCACCAAAGACTGGAATGGTAGCATATGACAGATCCAGCTTGATTGATCCTCCAATTCTAGTCCCCCAAGACCTCGACAATAGCATCCCGAAGCGGGCTGGGATGTCAGCCACTACGATATCCATTACCACACTCTTGGCCGGGATCTGAGCTAGGGTGACTGCTAGATCTTTGATCATGCCTAAGCATTTTACTCTTTTGGAATCAAAAGAGTAAAGATCTTTATATGGGCGAGTGATTTGGAGCCCCAATTGCTCCATGACAGACAGGGGCATCAGGTTGTGGGATGCTCCTGAGTCTAACATGCAGTTATGCAACAGTAAGTCATGGATTACCAAGGATACGTAAAAAGGAGGGGTGGAGGGATCTAATTCCTCGACATGGGGGCCGAACACTACCATGGGCCTTTCTTCTTGCAAATTGAGACTGTCTGGAATATGTGGGACCTCAGGAGCAGAAATGAAAGAGGAGACCTGTGACTGATAGGCAGGCTGCTTCAGCAATTCAGATAGAGGGACCGGTATTTTAACTTTTTCAAGTTCCTTTTGCAAACTGAAGGTAGATGAAGGCTTCTCTAGTGGCACTTCCTTTTCTTTTGACTCTTTGTTTGGCATGGGAGGCTTAACTTCACTAACTGGAGGTTTATTCACAGGAGACACAGCTACTTGGGAGGAGGAAGGCATGTGACTATCAGTTTGCAGAGATTGGTTAAGGGGCTTCTTACCTTTGTCCGGAGATTCTTGAGCATTGGCCCCTTTCTGTGCAGGTGCTGACCTTTGGGGTGCATCTTCCTCTTCGTCTTGAGTGCGTATTCTTTTCCTGGAGGACCTGAGGTCATATTTCCTGTTAAACTAGGCTTGCATGAAATCAACGAACTGTTTGCAATAGTCATCGATTTCTGGCTCTTCAGCATCCTCGTTATTCTTCGCTTCTGAGTGAGGTTGTAGTTCTCCCTCTTCACTTTATTGCACAGGACACTCTATGTCATCATTGTCTGAGAAGACAGGACATGTTTCATCTTGCTCATAGGAGGGGTCTTCGTGGGAAGCCTCCATTTGTCCTTCCAAGTACAAGGGGTGTGGTACTTGGTCTTGTTGCTCCTTCTGTCCCCTCTGCAGTATCTGCAGGGGTGGTTTTCTGTATTGAGGATTGAATCCTCTGTTTGGAGCATTCTGAAAGTTCTTTGGTGGAGAATTCTTAGCTTCCATCTCTAGCTTGACCAACTTGCTAGAGAGATTCTTGATCATTTTATTCATCTCTTCGATCTTGTCATTTGCTGAGTCTCTGTCTTGACTTGAAGTAGATACTTCTTCTTTGCCTCTTCTTCTAGTATCATGTTCTTGCTTTACTTTGGACTTGCCAGTCGAGACAAAGTTTGCTTCTATTTCCAATGCATCTGTCTGTGCATCGTCCAGAGTGGCTGGCTTTCTCTCCCTCAGCGAGAAACCAAACTCGGAATCAAATGCTGCCACGAAAACAACCTTGGCAGCGGTCTGATGGGGCTTCATCTCAGCTGGGAGGCTGTAATACAATTTGTTAAACCTTCTGATGAACTCTGATACCCCTTCATTATGCTTCTTTTTAAGGGTGTTGAACTCGGTTAAGGTATCCCCATGATCTTTCCTATCTCCCCAATTTTTCACGAAAGCTTCTTCCATAGCCTCCCAGGTGTTGATGGAATCAGCTGTGAGAGACTTAAACCATTTTCTAGCCTCTCCATCTAGGGACTGCACGAACAATCTCAGAACCACGTCCAAATGCTCCACATTAAAGTTCTCTGCGAAAGAGCAGAAGATTTCAACATGCTTGTGAGCATCAACGCCGTTCTCCCCATTGAATCTGGGCAGAATCTTTAAATAGTCTTGTGGCATGTCATTTAGAACTGCAGGCAGCTGTAAAGGGGCATACCTATTTTGTAAAAAGCCAGGTATATTTGCCATTGGGGGAGGCGGAGGTAGAATGAGAGCCTGAGCAGTGAGTGGTGGAGGAGGTGGTGGGAGTTGAGTATGAATAATGATGGGGATGTAGTGAACAGCAGCTTGAGAACTTGATGAGAAGGTAGGGCTGTCAACAACAGATACTTCAGTGACCTCTTTGACCTCTTCAACTTCAGGGGTAGGATGAAAGGAATAATGTGGAGTATAACTAGACTCAGCTTCGTCTTTAATACGGACACCTTCTCGATAAGGGCTATCTAAATAATAACCAGTATCTCTTATAATAGGGTTAGAGCTTTGTATTTGGGCGACCTGAGAAGAGGAGGGCTGAAGATATGGAAAGTTTTCAAGGGAAAACTCTGGAATATCGGTATGAACTGGTGGCCTTTCTCTCCAGCCTCTTCTATGTAGGATTCGCTCTGGGTCAGACACAGAGGGTGTCCTTGACTGAGATGTATCTGACCTTAGGTGTGGCTTACGGGGAGCCAGGACTGCAAATATGTTTATCTGAAATGTGAATGTGGAGTCGCCAAGGTGAGGTATGCACAACTCTCAACTCTTCGTGCTCACCTAACTGAAGAGTGGACGGGTTTTGTCGAGGCCCAGGGACTCAAATTTCTTCAACTTCGTTCCCCGGCAACGGCGCCAAAAAGATGTTGTAACTCCTAGAGACAGCCTAGAGTTGTTATAGACCAGTGCCTAGGACATCTTATTACTGTGTAGAGAGCAGAGGATTAAATACAACTTTCAGCACTTTAACATGACAGAGCTCTCACACAATTCCTTTGGAAACAGAAAATAACACTAGAGTGGGACCAAAACTCTCGATAATTTGATGCATTAAGAGTAATACTGAACTGACGTAGTGCTACACTCAAAAACTGATGCATCAGACAATTTTAAGATAGCTCATTATAAACCGGGCTAGATTCATGATATATGGTAGAAAAGGTATATATATAAAGACGACTGCAGAGATGTATAGCAAGAAGAAGATATCAACTGTCAAAAAGATGTTACTAAGAAGAACTTCGTAGCATATGACGGGCTTAAATAGTTAAGAATCCATACATGCCGAGAACTCTAGCCAATAACATTTCATAACAGCTGATATAGCATAGATACGGGTGAGTTGAAAATGAAACAATGCATTACTCCTGAGCCATTTTAAAGTATCAGAAAGCTAATGATATAAGTACCAGTGCAATAAGTTTATATCAAAGACAAGGGATACTCGCATTCCAGAGCGTAATACTAGAAAAATGAATATAGATGAATGGAACACAACATTGCAACGAGCAAGAGAGAAACACACACTACCATAACACCAAGTCCAGAATCTTTATTAAAATGAAGCTCCTTATCATTGAGACCCGACGGGCTCTTCACATTTGTATCTGAGTCTTCACAAAACATACACACAGGAAATCCTTACACAATCAATTTTTCTGGAGAATTGGAACCTTTGTTACTTCTTTTCCCTGTATTATATAGGATTCCTTTTACCTTTCAGCGAGAAGATATTTCAGGGAAATATCTTCTTCGCATGACAAAATTTTTTACCGGTCATTATCAAAACAGCAAAATTCCATGATGGGGCAGCAGTCCTTCCATCATGCGTAAACAGGCCCTGGGTCGATTTCAAAACAGAACATAGACCAATGTTTGATGTAAAAGTAAAAATGCGAGAGTGGGGGAAAAACAACCCACTCGGAAATTTAAAAAACATAACAAGATGAAAGTAAGAAGGCCGTTTAGGCCATGTTGTAAATAAACTGAAATGTCATGAGTGCTGCTGAGTTGAGGCCGTTGCGGATGCTGGAGGAGGCACGCTGGAAGAGGAACTGGCGTGCTGACTCAGGAACTGAGTCAGTCTCTGTTGGCTCTCAGCGTTCGGTTCTGGCATAGCTGTGAGCTTCTCCACTCTGATGAATGCTTCCTCGAGAGTGTGAATGTCCGCATGAGTTGGGAGCCGATATCTAATCATGTGGAGGAGACTAAACTCTTTCTGGAGGATTGTGACGATAGTAGTGGCCTTGAGCTGAGTTGCTTTCCCCGTTTGGATATCAGACCGATCCCTTTCCGTTTCCAGAAGTGTTGTGTATCGATCGGGGAGCAGGAGCACGGCTGGGGCGTTTGGTTCCCAACAAGAAGGGAGGCCGGCTGCGATGATCTCGTCCCACACCTTGTCGAACTGTTCCACAATGTCAGCTACCTGTTGGAGAACCCTTGAAGCTGCTACTCGGGCTTCTTCCTTATCAATAATTTTCTGACACTCGTTGATTTCCATAAATCGACTGGGAATGCCATGTTTCCCCACGTCATTTGCCCTTAGTGTATAAAGAAAGGATATGTAGTTGCCGGCGTGTCGAGCTCTATTAGACAGATTACCCCCTGCCTCCTGCAACCGCCTATTGAGATAAGGAAGGGTAGACTTGAGTTCTCCTATCATCGTTAGAAACTCCCACTGCTCGGTTACTGCCGTGATTATATCCGACCAAATCAAGCTTCTAGCCTCGAGCAGGGTGAGATTTCCCTTCGCTCGACTCTTCAGCTCGGCAATGGTTTGCTGTTGCTCAGTCGTGATCATTTTTCCTTCCTCAACTTCTCTTTGTAGTCCTTCAATTGTTCTGGCCTTTTCAGCCAGGGTGCCTTCCAACTCCGCCACCTTTTGCTTGGCAGTTGTTGTTTGCTTCTCCAACACTTCTATCTCAGCCATAGCTGTGGATAGTTGTGTTGTTGCTGAACCAGTTCCGCTTGATGTTTCGGCTACATGGCAACTGTGTGTATCCCACCGGGTCTGTAGCTCAGTGGCTCTGCTCTCAAGCTCTTCAATCCTTTTGGCCATCTTTTCTTTCTCTTCTCTTTCTCTGAAAAGTCTAGCAGACAGCTCATTTTTCTCTTCCTCCACATGCACCAGTTCATCGGTCTGAACCGGATGTGAAATAGGTATGCCAGCCCGTTTCTTAGCCGCTGTAATGTCCTTCTGCAACTTGGCTATCAATGCAGCTTGCGTTCCCTTACCTCCTTCGTCCGAGTTTCTGATCTGCTCCCGAAGAACGCGCACCTGATGTGCGTTGGCACGACAAGCACTCTATTCTGCTGCAAGGGAATCCCTCAGGTTGTCGTGTTTTTGTTCTGTCTTCCTTAGGGAAAGAGTGATCTGTGAAAGCTTGTCTTTCATCATGTCGCAGATTGTTTGGAACAGGTCGGTCAAGTCCTGTACCGGAACCTTCTTCATATCGATAGCCAATTCCAGCACCTTATAACTCGGAACGTCTGAATTCGGGTCCAGGATAGCCTCGGTCATAGACAGTACCAGGCTTTCGGTGTCTGCATTAACTGAAGCTGAGAGCCTAGTATGGTATTTCTCAACGAAACCTCCCAATTCGGCCCTGTATTTGTCTCGGACAGTTTTATTTATCAGCTCCCTTTCGTGCGTCCTGGAAGGAGGAGGCTCAACGATGGCTTGCGTAACTTCAGTGTAGTCAGAGGAGGCGACACTGTCTCTCAGTACCACTATACCCACTTTGCCCTTGTCGAATTGACCAAATTTCGTAAAGGGCTCCAATATTATCCCTTCACTGATGACTTCAGCTTCGCTGGTGGCCACCTTCTGCCTTTTGGGTGGTGGTGGTGCTGCTCCTGAAGTACCGACCTCTTGCTCATTGGTGCCTTTGTTCACTTCTTCTTCTTCTCCTCTTGTAGCAGATGAGTCCGTCTCCATCTGCGAAAACATAGGCCAGACTTCAAGGTTAGCCCTCCATTCCAGAAATGGCCTGGACTCATGAACGTAGGGCGCAGACCTGTTTCTCTTTATTTTATTTGAAATGATGTCCCGTGGGTCATAAGCCCAGCTCTCCCCCAACTTCAGGTCCATGTTCTGCAACATTTTTTCGACAATTGGGAGGGCATATCTAGAGTTTACCACAAAGGGGCCGATTTGGTCAGGAAGCTTTAAGATGTAGCCCTTCTTAGCAGGAACAAAATGGAGCTGGTCATATTTGAGGGCTTGCCAGATGTATTCTAAGGCGTAAACTCGTCGGATGGGAAAAGCTGGCAGCTGGTATGGGGCAACTTCGGCTCCATAGACCCGAATTTCAGTATAATCTTCAGACAGGAACCAATCACTGGTGCACTGGTATTTCCCAGCCTGTAGCCAGCGTTTCATCTCTGGGAAAACCCTAGGGGAAGGCGCATCGTGAATGATGGTGTAAGCAATAGACATGAAGGTGTTCACGAAGTTGACATAACCCTCTCCCCTGGGCAACTGACGGACAGAGAAATTCCAGTCGAAGACTGGTCTGGGCTGGGAATTCTCAGAATACATCCTATCTAACCCCAAATGATTGAACTTGTCCGCATGCTGGAACAGGAAGAGGTAGAACACCAACGAGCAAAAACGAAACTTTCGGATTTTGGCGAGCTCCCGAAATTGGGTCAGGATGGTCAAGGAAAGGAAACCTGGAATATCCAGTGTAATCCCGTTCTGTGTCATAAGCCACAAAAAGCGAATACACACTGAAGAGATGTCTTCCGGGCTCCCTACCCCCAGGAGGCCTACGATGAGGGACAAAACAGGTCGAACTTCTTCGGCAAACAGACTCAACGAAAATGGTTCCGATGGAGGCAAGGTCGTCGCCTGGTCGATGGTAATGGAGGCCATGAAGGCACGGCGGGCTTCTCTTGATAGCTTATTGAACTGAGCGAGCAAGGTTTCATCTTTGAAACTGAAGTATGTGTCATTGGAAGGGAAACGGAGGGCCTGTCTGATAACCTCAGGGGAAAGGGAAAAGACTATGTTTCCCTGGGGAGAAACGAAGGCGTCCCGATGTACATCATAGGAGTCCCTGAGCCAGATGATGAAATCGACACAGGAATGGACCTGGGGAGTGATATAGTGATAGAAGCCGGACGCGACAACTCGAAAATGGTCGGCATTTTTGCAGTGGCGACCAAACAGCAGGGGCTTGATACTGCGTATGTCAAAAGGATACTTGGGGTCGCAGATACCCGCCTGTAAGTCACAGAGGGGTTCAAAACCAGGGGGGTTTCTGGACTCATGGAGCTGGGGGGTTTCAGGTTCGTTTTTCTTGGGCGTTCCTCTTCCCATGGCAGACAATCAACAATTTCGAAAAGAGAGAAAGGAAAAGAGGGAAAACGGAAAATGGAATACCTGAACAGAGGGTGACAATGCTCGGGAAAGCGACGAGGGGAACCATGACAATGACTTGGATATACCCGGCGTTCTTCCCCACTCGGTATTTTCCGTAGAAAACGACCTGTGATGATTTACCAGAGAGAAAAATGGGAGATTGTTACCATTGGGGTGAACTGCTTGGGTGAAAAGGCGGATAAGTAAGACGACAGAAGGAAAGTGTCGTAAGGACACTGACACTGAGACACGTGGCGCGTGGGGATTGGGTATATCAAGGTGTAGGTGAGCGCCTCGTGTCGGGTTTAACACTGGTACGGGTCTTAGTACCAGCTGACCTACTGGACTTACCTTACCTTTTATCCACGTACGCAGTCCAATCTTTACAGCACATAATTTCCCTTTGTCGGACTAACACTTGCCTTTCTTCCCTGCGCGGGCCCATCTTTATTTTGCCACGAGATCACATCCCGCGGCCCACCCTTGCCAATCTTTCCCTACCGTGAGATCTTACCATGCCACGTGTTGCAAGTCCGCGGGGGTAAGGGTCTCGTCCTTTCCCCGCAGCTCGACCCCCTCGGACTTACTCCATACGCTGTCGTACATAGCCCGAGGCCCTTTTCAATAATACGGGTTGACATACAATGTCGCGTCCCCTTTACTTTTGTGTTAGATGTTCATTATTGTTCCACCTTTCACCGCTTAGTGTTGTTTATCCATTGGTTTCAATATACGTGTGCTTCACCACCTTTTCTCTTTTCGGCCCGACTTAATTTAATACTTGCCACTTGACATAAAACTTTAATGTGAGGCCTGTTCACCCTATTGGTACTCCCGTGGCTAATGCTAAGGGTTAAACAACACAAATCAAGAGATTTCAAGTAGATTATCATACTTACCTTCCAAGTTGTATAATTTGATCCATTCAAAAATGGTACTCCATCTAAGGTAATCCAATCCTAGTTCTCCATGATCCCTGATCTTCCTTCCAACTATCAAATTGATCCTGAAGGAACTTGTCTCTAATACCAATTGTTAGAAACAATGGAAACCAAGACACTACTAAGAGGGGGGGTGAATCAGTAGTGTGGCCAAATTATACAGTGTTCACAAATTATACTTTTCAATTACTTTTTCCATCATTCATTAATCAACAACACCACAACTCAATCATGTAAAACATAACATCATAACGATCATTAAGCACATGAGAAACATATATGCAAGACATCAATCTTATATTTATTTCTTTGGAAAATACAAGCTTCAAATTGATTACATCATTGCCCCACACGCTACTACTTGTAGGTTTATCAGCTGCTATTGAAAGAAACTTCTTTCCCTTCTCATTTATCAGTCTTCACTAAAAAGGACTATCGCCCCTACTCATTTATCATCCTTTCTTGAAAGGGACTCTTTCCCCTACTCGTTTATAAACTACTACTGAAAGGGAATACTACCCCTGCTCGTTTACCAACCTTTGTTGAAAGGTACTGTCTCCCTTACTCATTTATCATTCTTTGCTAAAAGGGACTCTTTCCCCTGATCGTTTCTCAACTACTACTAAAAGGGACTACGGCCCCTGCTCGTTTATCAACCTTTACTGAAAGGGACTCTGGCCCCTACTTGCTTATCAGCGACTACTAAAAGGGACTCTTTCCCCTACACATTTACCAACACCTACTAGAAGGATCTACAACCCCTAATCTGCAAGCTACCACTTGCTATCCCTCTTGATTCATCTTTCATCCATTTTAAAACTAGAACCAATAGACCACTTACCTCATAAAAAAACAAATTCGCTTACTACAACTTCTCACCAAAACCACCTTACAAACACCTTCAACAATCTCTTATTACTAATAAAATCACCTTCAAAAAACTCTCATTACTGAACACACTAAACTATATCAGCAACATAAATCCTTCCACCAATCACCAATTCACTCTTTTCATCTCTAAAACACCTATTAGAGACCAAATCTGATCATTAATTCACCCTTGATGCATATCACCACTACACATCTTGTTGCACAAAAAACTTCTCATCATGCACCTTGGTTGCTCAAATTATGTTTTTAAAGAATTATTGACCGATATTTTGGTGTGAGACTTATTTAACTTCAGGTCTTCTTCCATGCATAAACTATATATTTGTATTTCTTATGATTTAGCTAACTCTTTTGTATGTCATTTGAAAGCCTTAAAATACTTCTTTTTTGTTTTATTAAGTATGTACAAGTTTAACTGCTCAAATATGTTGTTCGGGAATTTTATGAGTTTAACTACAATTTTCACTTGTTCTTCTATTTAACATTTATCTTTACATGAATCTCTTATTTTTTCATCTGGCCTACTTAATTGAGTCTTCTAAATGTGCTCTTAAAGTTATCCACCACAAATCTAATGTTTTGAGCTTAATCCATGAGTTTTTCTGTCAATTTTGCTAGTATGGAACATTATAGGGTTTAACATGATTTTTGGTTACAGTTCCAACTTTAGTTGCCACTATATTTGGAAAGAATGCTAAAAACTCCACCTAACCCATTCCTTGTTGTTATGTTTGGCATAACTGCTTAGCTCAAAGTTGTTGACCCATTCATCCAAAGCCTTTAATCATGGCCCAAGCAATTTATCCAAAACATTGCCATATTAAGTCGTCAACTCATCCATATGAACTGCCACATATAGTTGTTGACTCATTTCATGCCAAATCCCAAAGGCTTTCCATTAATCGTGCTGCCAATATCTTTGCGGGCCCATTGCTTTTTAATTTAGCTCCAAATCAATACTATAGATCTACTTACAATGGGTACTAAGCACTTTACATAGGCCTAAATCCTTTTAATAAATTTTCACTGCAAAACACTGCCTCCATATAAGTCTTGGCCCAAGCACTTACGCTACCAAAATATGACTTCATCGTCTTATTACTATTTAAGCCTTGAGGGGTTATTTTGCACTACAAATTCCTCCATGCCCTCCATCTTTTCAATGCATAGGACCAGGTGTTGATTCTTTGTTCCTGACACCTTTACTCTTGTGCTTTTGTTTTGCGCCCTTTTAAATCTTTCAGGTTCAATTGAGCAGGATGAGCTATCAATGGGATCCGCCCAGTGCCTTTTTCATTAGTTGTCATTGTTCATCATACTGTATTTGTGTCCTGGTGCTATACTCTTAGTGTGTTATGTAATCAGCTAACAAATAGAAGAAAATATAGATCAAAAACTTAAAAATTAGCCTCTTCACGGAGGAAACCTCCTTTACATTACATAAATGAACAATGCTTAGATGATACAAATGACAAGACCTCCTTTATATATATAGGAGTCTAAGGGGTCACAATTAATCAGAGCCTACATAACAATAATAATGTAAGGGCATAACAATAACAATAGTGGGCTTCTATGGGGCACAATAATAACAATATGGGGACTATATGGGCACACTAATAACAATAAGGGGGTTACACTAACAATAACAATAAGGGGCTACACTAGTATTAGAGGGACCTAACATGCCCCTCTCCTTCAAAAAAGTGGTGTCCTCAATGCTTGAGTAGTTCTGGATGCTTTTGTATAAAATTCTCATCCTCCCAAGTAGAATATTCAGCGGGTAAGTTCTTCCATTTGATGAGATACTCTAAAATTGATCGATTTTGTAGCTATCGGGTTCTTATTTCCGTGACTGCTTCAGGTTCCAATATGATTTTTCCTTCCTCGTCAAGTTCTAGGAATATTGTTTGAACTGGGATTTTATCACCTATAACCTTCTTTAAGAATGAAGCATGGAAAACTGAGTGCACTCGAGAAGATGCAGGAAGCTCCAATTTGTATTCCACAGTACCAATATTTTGCAATAACTTGTAAGGACCATAGTACTTTGGTGATATTTTATTATCTTTATTACCTTGCTTGAGGGACATTTGTTTGTATGGTTGTAGCCGTAAATATACCCAGTCGCCTACATCAAGACTTCTTTCACTACGACGTTGATCTACCTGTTGTTTCATTTGATTATGTGCCAAAGTGAGGTTATCCTTTAAGAGTTGGATAACTTGTTGTTGATGCTCAATGTGACATTCCACTGGTTGAACCTTAGAATTTTCTCTTAAATATGATGTGATGGATGGTGGATGATATCCATAAAGTGATATAAATGGGGTCATTTTTGTTGTAGTATGGAAGAAAGTTTTATACCATCATTCAGCTAGAGGTAACCACTTGACCCATTGTGTTTTTTTATCAGATACAATGCAACGAAGATGTCCTTCCAAACATTTTTTCACTATCTCAGTTTTCCCATCAGATTGAGGATGATAAGATGACCTATGAGCTAATTACGTACCCCGACAAGAAAATAATTCCGTCAAATAATTTCCAATAAAAATGGAATCTTTGTCACTTACAATAATCTTTTGGTTTCCATGTAGCTTTTGAATTGTTTCCATAAATGCAGTAGAACCTGTGTTGGATTTAAATGGATAAGATAATGCACAAAAGTGTGCATACTTGGTAATTCTATCAACTAAGACCATGATGACACTCTTTCCTTTGGACTTGGGTAAACTGTGATAAAATCCATTGAAACCTCCTCCCAATTTTGACTTGGAATGACTAAAGGTTGTAACAGACCCGGAGTCTTATTTGTCTCCAATTTATTTTTTTTGCAAACCAAACATTACGCCACAAACTTTTTAATATCATATTTAAGTCCATCCCATAAAAAATCCTTCTTGAACCTGTGGTAAGTTTTTAAAAATCCTGAGTCCCCTCCTAAGGGAGAAGTGTTTAATTCCAAAAGAATATTTTGTTTGAGTTGGAAATTATTACAAATATATAAGTGATCATTGTAACATAATGAATCATTTTTCCAGCTAAATGTATCAGATGTATTGATATCTTGTTGTAGATTTTGAATGAGTGTCCACACTTGTTCTTAATTCTTCCATTCATCCCTTGCTTCGATTATCCAATCTGGGTGGATAATAGAAATGGTACGAAGCAATGCTTCCAGATCCTCATATTTTCTTGAGAGTGCATCTGCAACAAAATTTTGCTTCCCTTTTTTGTAGATCATTTCAAAGTCATAAACCAACATCTTTGTGACCCATTTTTTCTGCTCTTCTAAAGATAATATTTGTTCCAAAAAATATTTAAGACTATCATGATATTTTTACCTTGAAGTGTCTTCCCATTAGGTAAGGTCGACATTGCTTTAGTGCATGCAATATTTCCAACATTTCCCTCTCATAAATAGGTTTTTGTAATTACTTTCCTTTGATTGGATGACTTTCAAAAGCAACGGGTCTTCCTTCTTGCATTAAAATAACACCAATACCATTTCTTGAGGCATCACATTCCACAATAAATGTGTTTTTTAAGTCTGGCGTAGCTAAGACCGGTGCTTGGCACATTACCTCTTTAAGTTGTTCAAAGGCCTTAGTTTCTTCTGGAGTCCAAGGAAATGCATCTTTATTCAGTAATGTTGTTAGAGGTGTTGTTATTCTCCCATAATTGTTAAAAAACTTGTGATAATACCTTGTCAACCCAAGAAATCCTCGAAGATGATTTATGGTTGTGGGGATTTTCCATTCCTTAATGGCTTTAATCTTGTTAGGGTCTACCTTAACACCCTCTTGAGATACAATATGATCTATATATTCTACCTCCTGTACTCCAAAGAAACATTTGGGTTTTTGCATACAGTTGTTTCTCCTCCAATAGTTTGAGCACCATGTCAACATGTTGAACATGATCCTTCCAAGACTTGTTGTGGATTAGTATATCATCAAAAAATACTAACACAAATTTTCTAAGGGTTTGAAAATGGAATTCATCAAACCTTGAAATGTAGAAGGTGCATTGGTAAGGCCAAAATGCATGACCAAAAATTCATAATGACCCTCTTGAGTTCTAAATGTTGTTTTTGGAATGTCTTCACTCTTCATTCTAATTTGACGATATCATGAACGAATATCCAACTTGGTGAAGTAAATTGCTCCACGTAGTTCATCCAAAAATTCATTAATGATAGGAATGGGAAATTTATCTTTAATATTGAGCTTGTTGAGCTCCCTATTATCTAGACACATGCGCCATGATCCATCCTTCTTATCCACCAATACTACTAGAGCAAAGAGAGAACTTTGACTAGGTTGAATTATACCAGCCTCAAACATTTCTGCAACCATACATTCAATTTCACTCTTTTGGGCATAGGGATGTCCGTAAGGCTTGATGTTTGGAGGAACACTTCCTAGAATCAAATGAATAGCATAATCATGATCACGAATAGCTGGGAGGCATCTGTGAGTCTCAAATACCTTGGAATGATTGTCCAAGACTTTTGGAGATTTTAGGAAGTAGATGATTTCTATGTCCATACCTCTAGTGAGCATAATTGTGCAATTACGCCTTGTTGTTCTTTCTTTAGAAGCTTTTTCATGCCATTAGAGTTGATTATATTTCTTGGTTTCCCTAGGATACCCCTTATTCAACTTCCTTTCCTTCCCAAAAAAAAATCAAGAAAAGTTCTTGAAAATTAAAATTTTTCGTACCCAAAGATTGTAACCATTGGACTCCTAGTACAATATAAACACCACCCATTGGATGGAAAGCATTGGACTATTCAATACATATTCCCCCATGGTTAGCTTTATATTATGGAAATTTTCAGATCAATTTATGGTTCCTTCATTTGCAACCATCACTTGACACTCTCGTGTTGGATATAGGAAACAATTCAATTCCTTGGCTATCTTACAATGAATAAAATTATGGTACTAACTGAATTAATCAACACTATTACCTTTTTCTTCTTGATATGTCCTTCTACCTTGAGAGTTTGAGGAGTGGTAATTCCTGCCAATACATTACAAGATATATTCAGATTCATTTCTTCTTTCTCTGGGGTTGGTTCCTCGTGTATATCCTCTTCTCTTGATGTTTCTTGTTCATTTTCTTCCTCCTCATCACAATCCATGTAAAAATAATTTCTTCTCGATGCACTTATGACCTTTAGTGTATTTTTTATACAACTGTAACAAATCCATTTTTCTCTTTTTTCTTCCAATTTTTGTGGTGTCAAACTTGTAGGTTGTGGAAGGCTAGAAGCAGCAACACTTCCATCTTTAAAGTTGTGAGTGGTAGACCTCCTTGTTGCCATAATTTTGCTTTCAACTTTTCTTGCCACCCTGAATGCCTTCTCCAATGAATCAGGTTCCCAAAGGCGAAACTCATGTTGGATGTTATCCTTTAAAGTCCCTATGAAGCATCAATCCTATGTTCCTCTGGAATGTCATTTACCCTTATATTCAATTTTTGGAAGTCCTCAATGTGCTCTTCCATTGAACCTTTTTGCTTGAGATTTATCAATTGGCTAAAGAATGTGTTGCACTATGTATCCTCATAATGTGCTATCATTTCCTCTATAAAAATTGACCAAGTGACAAGTGGTTTACAATAAAAAAATCCATCGATACCATACAAACTGATTGGGTTCTAAATATAAAGTTGCAATGTGTACATTTTGTGTGTGTTGCACATTATGGAGATCAAAATATTTATCCATCTGTAGTATCTGTGTTACTGGATCCTTGACATAAAACTTCCTCATATCGATATTTTGAATATGGTGGGTCTTCAATCCAAAGTTAGAGTCTATGAAATCATGATTAACATTTTTTTTGTTCTCATCATGAGTTTCATCTAATACATTTTCACCATTAGGAATCATTTCTTGTAGCAACTTTGTCAAACCTTCCTTCAAACCTTCCATGTTTGCTTTTAAAGCATCTTTCAAACCTTCCATATTTGCTTTTAATACACCCTTCAAACCTTCCATGTCTGATTTTAAACCATTCTTCAAACCATCCATCTTAGCTTCCATTTCATTTTTGGTTACTCTTTGCGAGAGCAAAATTTGTTGCACTTGGTCTCTAAATTTTGATATATCATGCTGCAATTCTTCCTCTTCATGCGTCATAGTAGAGCTTTTTGAGGGCTTAATGGGTGTGGAATTATTTTGTTTGGGATGAATTTTAGAACTCAATACTTATATTTATGCTTCAATATTCCCTTATAATAACTTCAAATTGAATTTTCAAACAAAAGTTATGCACTTTTTAAAAAATACACACATTTTTATTTCTTTTAGGAGCTCTATATTGCAACGGTTGTATCTCTGTAATTTCGGATCTCCAAGGTCCAAATTTAGGTCTTTTTGTAGTCCTTTGAATCTTCTTTCCAATCCCACAGATCATATCAATATTGTATTCTTCAATATAGAGTTATGCCAAATCTCCCACGATGACCAGATTATGGACTGGTTTAGTAGAGAGAACTTGTAAGGGATGCCATGTGTCACGGTTTAAACATTCGGCTCTAAAATTTCTATAGTAAAAAATAAATTCTGTTCACTTTCGTCCATTTCTTACAGAATTCAAATTTGATGCATGAAACGAAAGTTATGACGATTTTCCCTAGGTCACCTATTTGAGATGAAATTTTGGAGCCTACAAAAACCATAACTTCTTTAGATCATATCTCAAAAAATATATTGAACCAAGATCTGAAATTCGTACACGAGGTTCACCAATATTTATGCTCCACGTAGTTGTAATTTAAGCTTCATAGAAAAAAAATATATAGCGAAAATTCCAATATGACATGTTTGAAGAAGCAAAACCCTAGAATCCAAGCTCTAATACCAAATGTTATGCAACCAGCTCGCAAATAGAAGAAAAGATAAATCAACGACTTAAAAATTATCCTATTCAAGGGGGAAACCTCCTTTACATTATATAAATGAACAATTCTTGGATGATATAAATGACAAGACCTCCTTTCTATATATAGGATTCTAAGGGGTCACAATTTAATCAGGACCTATACAACAATAATAACGTAAGAGCACAACAATAACAACAATAATAATGTAAGAGCACTCCTCCTTCTCTTTTTTCTTTGACGGAGCTTCCAAGGGCAACCCTGGTAAAGCTGGTGCAAGGGGAGTGATCAAAAACACTGAAGGCACTGTTATCCATAACTTCGCATGGGGTCTGGGCCACTCTTCTAGCATACAAGCTGAAGCTCTTGCTCTCCTACAAGGTCTCTTGCAAGTTGGAAGTCTCGGCATCAAAGAAATTGTTCTTGTTGGAGATTCTCAAACCTTAATCAAATTTTTAGTGAATGGAGCCAAGCCAGAAGACATAAATTTTGCTAGATTGCTGAGGCGAATCAATGAAATCTCCAACACAACACAAGATCGCATTCTTCCATGTGCTCAAAGACAACAAAAAAGAGGCTGATTCTGAAGCCAATAAAGCTGCTCTTCTTCTCACTGGAATTTTATTAAGAAACAGAAAAGAGGATTGGGCCCCCATCCCATAGATTGTTTAGTCATGTTTTACTGCATTCTTCTTCAGCAGTTCGTCTGCATTCACAAAATTGGGAAAATCTCAGAAGTTGCATTGAGGAAAATATGTAAGAACCACTAGCTTAGTTTTCACAATATCTCTGATGTCTCATCAAATGAGATAGAAAAAGAAATAGATCTTCTAATTGTAATCAGTTTGGAGGCATTTACGCCAAAGAGATAATAGTAAAACATAACCGTTCTTGTCAAAAAAAAACAATAGTGGGCTTATATGGTGCAAAATAATAAAAATATGGGGACTACATGGGCACAATAATAACAATAGTGGGCTTATATGGGGCGCAATAATAAAAATATTGTTAAGTCCCTATATTAATAGTGTAGTCCCTTATTATGTTAGTGTATCCCTCCTTATTGTTATTGTTGTACCCCTGTAACCTCCATATTGTTATTATTGTGCCCTTACATTATTATTGTTAGGTCGGCTAGGGTTACATTGTGGCCCCATGGACTCCTATATATAGAAAGGAGGTTTTTTCATTTGTATCATCCAATAGTTTTTCATTCATGTAATGTATTGGAGGTTTCCCCCTCGAAGTGGCTTATTTCTAAGGCGTTGATATCTCTTTTATTCTATTTTTGGAGTTGGTTTCACAATAAATATGGTGAATACATTAGCAATATCATTGTAAAATTTCAGAGCTTGGTTCGCAATATTTTTGGAGATATGATCTGTGGAAGTTAGGGCTTTTTGTAGGCTCCTAAATTTAACCTAAACAGGTCATCGCGGAATTTTCACTATAACTTTTTTTATAAGAAGATTCAGAAGCTGAAACTTTTAGAGAGCGAAGCTGAAATCCTAGGGAATATTGTCGAAAAATTTCAAAGCTTGGTTCGCAATATTTTCAGGGATATGATCTATGGAAGTTAGGTCTTTTTCAGGCTCGCGAACTTCATCTCAAAGAGGTAATCGTGGGAAAATCATCATAACCCTCTCTCTGAGCATCGGATTGGAATTCTGTAAAAAAATTCTTGAAGTAAAAAGACTATAGTTTCATGTCTATCAATTTTAGATCCAAAGGAGCAAACAGGGACACGTGGCAAGTCGTACAATTTCGCTCTACTAAACTAGTCCATAATTAGGTCATTGTGGGAGATTGGACATAACTTTGTCTTGAAGAATCCAAATCAGGTCAGACTTGTGGAATTCGAAAGAGGATTCAAAGGGATACCTTAGAGCCAATTTTCAGATATTGAAGATCCGAAATCATAGAGATACTTCAGTTTCAATATTGAGCTCCTCAAAAGCAAGAAAAAGGTGTGTATTTGGTTTTTAAAATTGCATAACATTTGTTTGAAAAAGAAGTTTGAAGTGATTCCAAGGGCATATTTTAGAATTTTTATCAGTATTGGGTTCTATAATGCCTCCAAAAAATAATTCCATACCCATTAAGCCCTCAAAAATCTATACTATGACGCATGAAGAGGAGGAATTGCAGTATGAGATATCAAAATTATAGTACCAAGTGCAACAAATTTCGATCTTAGGAAGAGAAACCGAAGATGACATAGATGGTTTAAAAGCAGAAATGGAGGCTAAGTTGGATGGTTTGAAGGATCAAATAATAGATAATATGGATGATAAATTAGTGTAATATCACATTGAGCATCAACAACAAGTTCTCCAACGCTCAAAGGATAACCTAACTTTAGTGCAGAATCTAATGAAACAACAGGAAGATCAACATCACATCAAAAGAAGTTCTAAAGAAGTCACAGAAACAAGAACTCGACAAGTACGATCAATTTCAGAGTATCTCAGCAAGTGGACGAACTTTTCTGTAGAAGATTCCACATGGGAGGATGAGAATTCTATACAAAATCATCAAGAAATAATCAAGCGTTGAGGACAACACTTGTTTAAAGGAGAGAGGCATGTTAAGTCCCTATACTAATAGTGTAGTCCCTTATTATGTTAGTGTATCCCCCCTTATTGTTATTTTTGTACCCCTGTAACCCCCATATTGTTATTATTGTGCCCTTACATTATTATTGTTAGGTCGTCTAGGGTTACATTGTGGCCCCACTAGGATTACATTGTGGTCCCATGGACTCCTATATATAGAAAGGAGGTTTTTTCATTTGTATCATCCAAGAATTATTCATTCATGTAATGTATTGGAGGTTTCCCCCTCGAAGTGGCTTATTTCTAATGCATTGATATCTTTTTTCTTCTATTTTTGGAGTTGGTTTCACAACAAATATGGTGACTACAATAGCACAAAACTAAAAATAAGGGGGTACACTAACAATAACAATACTAAGATACATTAGTACTGTAGGGACCTAACATGGTGTCTCCGCTTTGTGCCTTTAGAATTCCTCCAAGTTGGTGTTCGCGGGCTTGCGTGTTGCATGGGACTAGGATTTTTTGCATGCTCTCTGATCAACTACACACTATTATGATTTGTCTCTGACACCTGCCATGTGAGCTCGATGCCTAGTCAACCCGCCAGTCCCTCTATGCCCCACTATAAATTCTTACAGGGTTCTACTAGTGGGATGATGTCATGCTTATGTCACCTCTGCCACATGATGCTTTGTGAATGTTCCATGTGTCATCCAAGAATGGTCCAGTTGGGTACCTTAAAACCCCAAAAACACCTGCCACATGTCCAACTCCTGTTGGGCCACGTAATTGCTAACATAATCATCCACCTATGCACCTTCATCATCCTTGTGAGCCAATCTTATAGTGCCACCTATTTGTTGTTAGAGGAGAGAAAAATGGCTCCTCGAGACCTGGCTTTTACTCATTTTATTTTATAAAAATTCCAAGGGTCCTAGCCCTTTTTAACACAGTGTTTCCTCTCTCCATTCGCCATGTCTCTCATCTTATTCCACTGTCATGAAACCACTTGTGTTTTGTGCACCCCCTTTTTTTCGGGGGGGAGCGCAATAAACCACAGAGGTTGAAATGGTGATCGGTTGTTTGGGAAAACCACCCATTACGCGATCCCCTTGCCTGTTAACTCTCAAACTTGCTCAAGCCCGCACACTTCTTTCAATGTGTCGGTGGGGACTCATGGCACCCGATTTTCCACAAAACATGCCTACCATTTAAATTTTCCTTGGGCCATCTCAGTCCCTCTTATTTGTGCACTCTTTGAAACTATCAGGGTACAACCATCTATTGAAGAATGTAACTAGGTTTAGTATTCATATTAATATATTTGTCAAAAATAATTTATTACTATTTTATTGACTTATTAAAGCATGGGTTTAAAGCTTGGGTTAATTATAGGTCAAGCCTCCATTGTAGGCTTTAGGTTGTTTTCAAAGTCATTTATTATTTATTCAAATAATCTTACATCAAGTCATCCTATTTAGAAAAGTCATCAAGTCTTCAAGTCAGCTTCCCTCAAAGAATACATTTCGGCCCAATTTAAGGACACATCTCTTCATATGGTAATGTCGACTCATTGATGATGGACGAACAACTATAAATACAAGTGTGGAGTTTTCGTATAAATTACAGTCAAGAAGTTCAGATATATCTAAAATAATTTCAGACATTACAATGGGATATTTTCGGTGCAATTAGAGTGATCAAGGTTCAGTAACATCAAATTAAGGAGGTCTCTTTATTTCGGTGTCATTACAGTTCAACAAAACTATAGTCTTGATGTTATCTATGTTTCAGTGCCACCACATAAAGAAGCTCTGATAGGAGATGATCTCGATGCTACCACAGTTCATTTCCAACACAAATACGGTGCTACTACAGTAACTACAGTTCAACACTACCACAGTGAGAAGGGGTTGGTGCAATCACAGTAAGAAAGTCTCACATTCTCGGTGCCATTGCAGTTTGGTATTCTTACAGTGAGGGAGTTTTGATGCTACCAAAAATACAAGGTCACAGTGCAACTACAGTAATGAGATCTTGGTTTCATGAAAGTGATGAGATCTCAGAGATATTATAGTGAGGCGATATTGCTGCCATGAAAATGATGAGATGGTGATATTGGTGCAAACACAGTGACATGGATCTCAGTATGCTCACAGTGAAAGGAAGAAAAAACAAGGATGACTTGATGAAGGAAGTCTCTAGATTGTAAGGATCTTGGTTGTCTCATCTTGAAAATACTGAAGGAATATTTTTGACCGATTTTTCCCCAAACAGTGGGTTTTTGACCTGGCAGCGTGCCTACATCTTGCGATCTAGGAGGATATCAGAGGACAAGTGGCTTAAAATTCTCAAAGTTCAAAGTGGTCAGATGGCTCTTGAAACAGGTTCAGACTGAAGTTCTCATTGCCCTGATTCCAACAGTGTGAACAGATCTCCAATATGAGCCCGTATGGAGAAGTTAGAGCAAATCAAAGTTTTGGTCAAAGTTGGGTAGTGGGCTAGGTTTAATTTTCTTACAGTTTCACTGTCAACCGGCATCGAACCTAGCACCCAAGAAGTGGGAAAATTTTTGAGGTCCCTAAAATGTCTAATAACCCCCTAAGGTTCGAGAAATTGTCCAATGTTGGTGTATAAACAAATTTTGTGTTACCAATGGGTGGCGTGGCCACCAATCTTGCCACCCAATTGTCTGTCACTATTCAAATAGCAAAAAAAGTATTATTTTAATGGGGTTTGGCAGTCATGACCCCGCCATCCCTAGGAACCACCATCCAAAAGGGTTGGGGGGCAGGCTGTCACCCCTGTTGGCACCACCCCATACACTATGTAACATATAACAACAAACGTGAAGTATGGGGGCGGGCCACCGTGACGGCGGACCCGCCACCGAAAAGGTAGACACTCCTTGTATTAATACACAATGGAAAATAAAATTAGAGGGGTGGGATTTGATCCCCCAACCCCTCCTCAACTAATTCCTCTTTTTTCCACTACACCAACGGCCTACATGTTGGTTAATCTGCCACCACACATAAATATGAACATGTTTGCATAGTGCGGGGGGAGGAGGCATACCCGGCGCAAATTTCCATAAACATTATTTTATTGCAGGTGGAACCCTGGGACATTCAGGGAGGTAGTGGAACCATGATTTGAGCCACATTTTCAGAAGGCCCACAATTGTCCAGTGTCCAAATTGGGCAAATTTTATATGGATTCTACACCTCTCATCGACAGGAATCTGATGGTGTTGTTCGTTTCTGCAACAGAGGTCTCCATTTTTTGGGCATTTTCCAGATTGGAGGTATAAGGGTACTTTATGCAATTTTTCTTGTATTTCTTCTTTTTCTCGCCACTTAATGAATGAAGGCCTCCCCACTATTGGGCAAGGCCCGGAGATGTAGTTTGAATTGGACGAACTCCATAATCAATTTTTAGTGCTTTGGTCTATTGTGCAGGTAAATCTCCTCTGCGGACAAAGGTGTTCCCTCTAGCCCTAGGGTAGGTCTAGTAGCAAGAGGACATTCTAATGCTTGGATTCCTATTTTATGAATGAAACTGAGTCGATATAGATGTCCTACCTTTGTTCCAACGCAGTTGTCGTAGCTGTGGCAGCAGTCTCCTGATCTTCGTCGTGATACGTCGCGGTCCTTTAGCAATGGTTCTCAGGTGCCTGCATAAGGATCAGAGAACAATAGCAGCATACGAAACAATACTTGCATTCATAACTATTCAATTGGTCAAGGAGAATTAAATGCATTGCACAAGATTAATCATATCAAACGCAAGACGGGAACCAAAACATCAGTCATGTATTAATAAGAAGAGAGAAATAGATTACAACCAAATGAGCCTTGACGTCACACCCTCCTTCAGCGGGTCCAGTCAAAACGCGTCTTAAGAATTCGTCGGGGAATTGGACATGGCGAGGCAATAAGCCTAGGCTCTCTCTCAACAATGGATCTCTCTGCTCTATCTCACACCAGCAATTTAGGTTATTCTACTATTCAACCATTTCAGCTAGCTACATCTATGTGAGAGAGATGCATTTATAGGAGAGGAGGAGGTGGTTTGGGATCCCTCATATGGTGGAAGGGAGGCCTTATCCTTTGGGAGGTTCCTCAAAGGTAGGAAACAAGAAGCCAAAGGAAGGTTTTTGACGTTATTCAGTCGAACGACCAATGCTGACTTTGCTCACGAAGTGGTTGGCAATGGAAACTTCACTTCTATTTTAAAAAAATTTCCAAAAACAGCTCGGCGTGGGCATTTCACTGAGACAGGGCGCCAATGGGCATGAGGCCTAGTGTTAATTTCTGCATGGGCGTGAGGCCATAACTGCCTACCAACATCGACCCAAAATCATATGTTTTTTAGAGTCTTCTCCAGGAATAGTCAACAGAAAAAATGTTATTCTCATGCTAAGGGTGCAATGACACTTTTGGAAAGGTATGAAAATACACAGAAGTCACGAAAATGGTCCTCTAATGTGTGGGATGGGGATTGCAGGGATAGTGAAAAAATATTGTGTAACATATGCCCCCTAAAGTTTGAGGTCTAAGAGAGAGGGAGGAGTGAAATGATTTACGAGAACATGTTCAAACCAAACACCGTCGTCGAAATACCTGCAAGTACAAGTACAACTGATATCTCTGATACATGAACATGTGAATTGGTGCAGCCATCCATAATAGATTACATATAAAACATGATCTGAGGTATGGACCAGCCATCCAGCAAGAAGGATCAACAAATAGACTCAGGTATGGTCGCAGCCATCCAAAAAAGAGTCATGTAGATAGTCGTGAAAAATGATCTCGCAGCCTGGGTGTTATCAGACAAAACCCAGGGTCTTGCACTCCATCTCAACCTGAACAAGTACAAATTCAAGCATGCGAATATGTGAGCTGAAGTTGAACATGCAAGAAAATCACCTGATTACCAGCCAATGATGAAATTTGTTAACAGGCACAAGAGAAACGACCAATAATGACAATGGTTCTCAAGGTACAACTAATACAATCCATAGAATGTGGATAGTGATCTGACGTCGAACAACCGCAGAATCACTTTATCGAAGGCCAATGATCAGGACCTATCATCGAATGCGAAGAACATTCCATTGAGGCATGCAAGCTCCAAGGTACTGGAAGGGAGTCTCTAGATCAGCTTCCTGGATAATGAGCTGAATTCGACAGGAAGTGACCTAGTCGAAGGAGGGCCATAATGCTTCCCACATCATCGACATGAGACAGAGGAATAAGATGATAGTGAATCAGGACCGAACAGAGGATCAGAGGTTGAAAACTGCAGAGGGAAAATTCTCTTGAACATATTGGCGACACGACTCTGGAATTTCGCAGTATTTGACATCAAGGGATCTGAGGTCATGGTGACGCGGAGAAGAACAGACCAGAGGTCAAGACAAATTACCCAAACCCATGGAGGAAAAAAGACGAAATGAGATGTCCCCAACCCGACACGAATGCAGATGAGTGTCATGTTCAAGAGCGACATACTGCCGACATGACTGAGAACTGGTTCCATTTTCCCACACCATTGTTGGCGAGTACCCCAATTATTTTTGTAAACAAGCTTGAAGGGGATATCATATGCTTGTCATGTAAGTTTGTCCTTAGGACAAATCCATCCTAGTACATGCTACAAGCCCTAGGAAGGAGGAACTCAGTTACGTCATGGTGACAGTTTCCGATGTCATTTAGGTTTTAACGAGTCTGACAAAGGAAGAACTCGGCATCTTTGCATGTTTAGAGAATTTGAAAAGAAGCGGAAAAGAAAACTCCAACAGGTTCATTTTCTTATGTAGTCTCACAGATCCAAAAAGGTAGAAAATTGTGTCTAAGAGAGCCTCTTAGTCGCGATAGGCTAAGGTATTCCTTTTTCGTAAATAATCTATCCCAGCCCGAAAAAGGGGTAAACATATACTTGGTAGATATTATTTCACGGCCTTTTAACGAGTTCAAAACAACAAGAGTCTCGGCAATCTTTTCAATTTTCGAGAGTCAGAAAAGAGCCGAAAGATGACTCCAGGGGTGACTTTTTCATGTTTTTACCGAGTCTGAAAAAAGTATAAAATACAACTCATCACTTCATCGTCGTCACGTTGAGGACCTGTCGCTAGACAAGAGACACACATAAAACCCATTTTTCGAAATAAAATAGAAAAAATAATCGAAAAATATACTCAAAACCTAACTAGGGTTCTGAAAAGTTTATAAAATGACAAAAATGGTAAAAAATAAATTACTTTTCACTTTTACCCCTTGTGAGTAATTTTTACCCTTTTGTCACTGTGATTTTGCAGAGCTAATAGTGAACAATCCAAAAGGCCAATTGTGAATCCGCCTATTTCAAGTAAGAACTCATCTCCTTTCCTGCATTTTGATATAATTTTCATTGCATGCAACCCATTTTGTAGATCTATGGGGGGGTTTTTGTAAAAACTAGGGCACGGCGGTCGACGGAGGTACCGGGCACAGACTCACGCCAACTGACCTTGAATCCAAATGGGGGCACGCCAACCGCGACAACAATTTTTAAGCTTGTAAATTCAAACAATAAGCCTTGTTTAAACACTTCAAAATCAATTTACCTAACTAATGACAACCATATGGATGTTTTTGCAGGTGTGAAAGAAAAAAATGGTGATCGAATGGCAGGAACGAGAGCATAGTGAAGAAGATGAGGAAACCATGGGCAATGTGAGATGCATGAACATTCTCAAGGACTGCGGGCTCAAGAAATTCTTCATCGCACCATGCCTCAGAGCTCAACTGGAGCTATTTCAGTACTTGATCAGTGTCTGGGACATTGATCAAGAGAGATTCATAATTCACGATCAGGAGCTAGAGATTGAGGTCTCGGATGTCTACTTCATAACCGGATTGTCACGGAGGGGGGCAGTACCAATCTAGATAGGTACTTGGCCCACAACGGAAAACATGGGCATGGTTATTGACAAAGTGTGCCGAGGATGGTCCGTTGGGCAGCTTTGATGTCAAGTTCAGGAGGCGATCAACAAATGTCCTAAAGACCGGAGTTCTTTGAGTGGCTCCACCGACAGCTGATTGTCATGGAGGACTAGCCCTATTCTGGCACTGATTTCACCAGTGATGCGTATCTCCCACTTCCACCAGGAGAGGATTCGGATGAAGCATTGGATAAGACTCATTTTTTATTTTCGATGAATATTACGATTTTTTTTATTATGCATGTTCTGACATGAATCCTTGTATTTAGATATGTTGGCCCAGAAAGACCTGCAGGAATGTCTCCAATAGCACGGAGGATTCCTCATGACTTTGATGTGGCCCCTCATGGTGAGGGAGGCGAGGAGAAGGAAATCATATGCAACTTGGAGGGAATTTCTCGTGGGATTCCTGACTACGCAAGATTTGATGATGTTCCTTGTGCGTACCAGAGACACACTGCAGGAGTGTCAAACCGTGTTCACCGCTTATTGAGGCAGCTCATATGGGCAGTGATGTGTTATCATGAGCATCACACTCACTAAACACCTAGGCTTTATTTCTGCATATTTTTTGAGAGACATGATGTCTCGGGATGTAACCAAAACATACATATTTTTTGAACTTATGATGCATGTGGATGCAAACACTATATATATATATATATATTCCTGTTATGAATATTGTCATGTGATGATGATGGTTTACAAATTACGCAAATGTATATCTAATACAATATTAGCTACTGTATTAGTTAATGCATTCATGCGAATAGGAATGTGTTGATATGTGATGTAATCAAAATGTCTTTCCAGTAAACAAACACGCAAATACAACCTTAAGATTTGAGGATGTCGAATAGAATAATGCCAGTTAAGCTGAAGAACAAAAAGTTGTGAGTCTAGGTTAACAATCAATGCACGAATGTCGAGAGTAATGGCCTCAGTCAATAGTTCAATAACAACACTATATTCAATGACATTGTTTTTAGTTTTTCCTAGACAAATACCTTGTAGGTCTACCAACTCACCAGCAAGATTATAACTCACCCAGGCTGTAGAAGACAGGTTCTGGGTACTACGGGAGGCACCATCCGTGAAACCAACATAAGGAGTAATAGAAATTTGCACAATAAGTAATGACCCAATAAGCAGGAACATGCTCGCAAAGCACACCAAGCCAAAAATGTACAAAAAAATGAAAGGAAATCTATGTACAAAAATAAACATGCATGAGAAACTCATGCATAATATTTTTTAAGATACATCCCATTTTTGGGTTGATCTAGAGGATAAAATTCATAATCAATAAGCTCATAAGCCCTGTTCTGCAAAACACACTTAACAATGTAGGGCCCATGCCACATGGGTTGGAATTTTCCTGCCCCCAGCTTATCGTGAGCTTGTTCATACAGGAGGACGAGGTCTCCTTCTATAAAGGAACGAAAGGAAACCGATTGGTAAAAATGAGTTTTGACCCGCTTTTTCTGTGCTTCTATGACAAGAGCAGAAAAGCGACGAGTTTCATCAAGCCTCTCTAAATATAGAAGACGCACTTCTTCTGGTGATGTATTCGGAAGCAATTCAACAGCTATCTTAAGAAAAGGTATTTCACATTCAATCGGAAGGGTAGCTTCCGGACCATAGACAAGTTGGAATGGAGTGAATCCAGTCACATCCTTCATTGAGGTTTGGTAAGACGAGAGAGCTAAAAACAACATGAGATGCTAGTTTGACTTGTGCATCCCAATCGTACGTTGAAGCATAGTGACGAGAACTTTGTTCATGGATTCAACCTGGCAATTGGCTTGAGGGTAGTACGGCGTTGAGTTGTCGTGACGCAGACCCAACTTAGAAGTCAACTTAGCCACCATGTAATGACGAAAATGAGATCCATGATCGGTAACAATGGCTTGAGGGACAGCAAACCTAGTAATGACATGATTGAATAGAAATTGAGCGGTTGTCTTACTATCAGTTGTAAGTGTAGGAATTACTTCAGCCCATTTCATGAATTAGTCAACGGCGACGATAATATAAGCATGCCCCCCAGTCGAGTGAGGGTTAAACATCATAAAATCGATGCCCCACTTCGCAAATGGACCAATGGTAGTGACAGGATGAAGATGTGAGGGTGGCGCGCGCAGCTTGCGCTGATAAATCTGGAAATCGTGACACTTACGGACAGCGACAATGCAATCTTAAAATATGGTGGGCTAGAAATACCTAGCATGAATAATATTCTGTGCAGTATCATATCCATACATGTGACTACCATAGACGCCACTGTGACAATCATTCAAGACCTTTTCAGCCTCCGTGAGAGCCAAACACAGGCGGAGAACGGAATCAGCTCTGATGTAGTAGAGAGTATCTATGATTATGCGATAAGGTTGCGAATGATGGTGAATGCGTCGATGAGCATCCTTCATCAACTCAGATCAGAAGGTGGAAGTCTAAGAAATACGATGATATCACTGTACCAAGGATCAAGGGTGCTAATAAAAAAAGCGTGTCATCTAGAATGCGTTCCTCGAAACCAAATGGAGCAGAATCGGAAGAGAGAGAGAAAATAAAATCGGCAAAGACCAATGACTTCTTCGACTTGGTGGTAGTGAACTCCAAATCAAACTCTTGGAGGATAACAATCCACTTCGAGTATTTTCCCCCCAGCAATTGACAAGTCAATATGTAAGTCATAGGGTTGCAATCAGAAATCACAGTCACTGTGCGCAACAGAATGTAGTGAAGAAAAATTTGAATAGCTTGGACAGCGGCCAACACCAAATTCTCGACATGTGCGTAGTGAGTTTCAGTATCAAGAATATTACGAGACAGATAGTAGATGACATGGTCATCACCATCATCGTCGTCTTGTACCAAAACCATAGGAATAGTGCTTAACACGACAGCCAAATAGAGGGAGTAATCGCGATGGTAATTGGGAGGATGCAACAGAGGAGCATTAACCAACAATGTCTTTAGTGCATCAAAGGATTTTTGGGCAATCTCATCTCAAAGGAACGGGACGCCTTGCTTAAGTAATCACATAAATCCTTTGGCCACTTCAGCATAGTTCGGGATGAAATGGCGCAGGAAGTTAGCTTTCCCCTACAGAATCTGCAGCTGATGTAAGGAGGAAGGAGAGGGGAGATTAACAATAGCTTCAACTTTGAGTGGATCGAGGCGTATCCCCTCTTTAGAGATGATAAATCGTAAGAGTCTACCTAAATCAACGTAGAAGATGCACTTATGCGGATTAAGCCGGATGTTGTAGCATCGACAACGAAGAAAAATTTCACGGAGATGATCAGGGTGGTCTTTATGCGTAGCTAAATGAGCCAGAAGGTCATCCAAATAAGGCTAAACAATGTGCTTGATATCATGGAAAGCATAGGACATTGCTCATTGAAAGTAGCCCCAGCATTTTTAAGATCGAAAGAGAGCTTTTTATAGGCGAAAGTAACCCAAGGATAGATAAAGGCGGTCTTGTCTTGATCAGCCAGAAGAATATTAATCTGGTTATACCTAGAAAACCCATCCATAAGGGAAAATATCTCACTCCCAATACAATCATCAATGATCTGGTCAATAAAAGAAGTGGGATAATTATCCTTAGGTAAAGCACGGTTGATGTCACGGTAATCAACACAGACATGAATAGTACCTTGTTTCTTATCCACAGGAACAATATTAGAAACCCATTCTATCAAGGGAATCAAATAGATAAAACAAGCTTTAAGAAGTTTTTCAACTTCTCCCTTAATAATGGCTGCCTTTCTAGGGTGCACCGGATGAAGACGTTGGCGAACAAGCTTCGCACCAGGATAGGTAGGAATTTCATGCACCACTATACTTGGGTCAATGTCGGGCATTTCTTTGTAAGACCATGTGAAAATTGTGGAAGGGACTAGTGTAGACCTCGATCTCATTGGGAGAATAGGTCACCCCAATATGGATGTCCTCGACAACCCCCGATTTGACGGAGATGTCGATAGGCATCGTCTGTGTGATTTTGCCCAACTTACCTTCCGCAAAGACTTCATGTGTCAGGATGGGCGTTTGAAGCAAAGGAGAATGAATTTGAGAAGAAAAATTCTCAAGACATGTAAACATGGCCCCAAGGCCAAGCATGAACAAGGAATGATGATGACTATCGTCCCAAGGAGGATCCTCAAGAGACATAGTTTCCATGATGGCTTCATTGGAGGGAAATATCTCACTTAAGGGATCGGGTGAATCTGAATCGCTGAGCCAAGGGGATTGATAATAAGTGTCAAGAGACATACTCAAAGGAGCATGATAAAAAGGCGGAGGATCTGAAGCAGAAATAAGTTCACAATAATCAATCTCGATCGGACTTAACGGCATATAATCTCCAAATGAATCGATCTACTCAGGGGAATGAATGACCCACGGATCAGAAGACCTGGAGATCATATTAACCTGAACAGTGTTGGGTGGAGGAAGAGGAAAAATACCCATGAGGGCGGGATCTTTGAAAATACCCAATCCTACGCTCTCATAAGGCATAGGAATTTGATCTACGTATGGAACGTTGCTCTCGAAAGATGAAGAAGTGAAGAAATACAACTGATCGACAATGATGATCTTTCCTTCGTGCGGAAATTTCAAAACACAAAAGAGAGTGGACGGAAAGCACAGCATAGCATGGGTCCAACTGCGAACGAGGAGAAGATTGTAATTGAGTTTGGCGTCAACTAATTCAACCTTGACATTGACTGTTTTCCCTTCTAAAGTAATCAGTAAACTAGCGAGAACACTGAAAGGTTTAAATTCCCTTCCATCAAACGCTTCTAAATCATTTGGAGATGGGTTGAGAGCTTGATAACCGATGGCTTTCCAGCAGGAAAATGACATGATGCACGTAGATGCACCCTTGTCCACGACCGCTCAATGGATATTCTTTCATTAATCCCAACTTAGATGGTGAGCGCAAGCTGGTGAGGGAGACGTGGAACGAAATTCTCTAGATCGAAAGTGATAAGGCTCGAATCAGCGGGATCAAATCCACCGATGGCAAATAACAAAGCCTTATGTTGAGATGGAAACCTTTGAAGGACTTCCAATGCAGACATAGTAGATGGCGCCTAAGCCAAATCCTCAACAATATTGTAATGTTGAGCAGCACAAATATTAGGATTGTAGGAATACTTACAGAGTACACCCTTGGAAGGTGGTCATACAATGGGCTCAGTACTGGGCCTTTCAATCTGAAGAGGACCAGAAGTAGGCGGGGGAGGAGGGCCATCAACGACTTCCTTCCCTGCTGCTTGACATAGTTCGGTATAATCTTTCGATCGGGTAGCAATAGAAACGGATGCGGGAATGTTCATCATGAAAACCTAAGAGCCAAAAGGGGAAAAGGGCTAAGGTTTCTCTACCAATTGGGTCTATTATGATGGAAACATTTCTTTGAGAATAGCCGGAGTGCCCTGAGTGCCTTTGAGCAATCGACTCATCTCGACCCATCAGGGACAGTCCTTAGTGTAATGCTCTTCGTCACAAATCAAACAAGGGTACTTCGGTTTTCATTACGAACCATCATCAGCACGAGATTTCTGAGAATCTTGTTTCGAGGTATCAGTGGCCTTACCTTTACCCTTATTTTTACCCTTGGAAGTTTTATCTACTGGATTGGACTGGATGGCGTTCACCTCCGCGGTTTTACTATAATTTGGAATCCACTGAGAAGCAGTGTCATTGGAAGGAGTAGATTTTTGCTTCACAGGATTCGAAGATGAAGAATTCCGAGAAGTCTGAGACACAAAACCGATGATACCGTCGACGGATGGCATCTTCGGTGATTTGGAAGTTCCAAGTCAAGGGGCATCAGGCAAGAGTTCGTATAATGTGTCAGACTGAGAGTACATGAGATCAAGGTACTGGGCATGAGTGATGGCTTGTTCCTCAGTAACGCATGCCCCCATAGCAATGTCCTTAGCAATTGGAGCAATGAAAGAGGTAGTGAACCAATTAGTTAGAAGCTGAACATGAATCTCAAACTTGATCAAGCGATGAAGACGCCTCCATTCATGAATATGATGAGAGATATGAGTAGCTTTATCTTGCTTCAAGGATGTGAGGGGGTGTGTCTCGGTTTCATACTGAACCAGTAATTGAAAGTGTGTGAGAAACGCCATGGCTAAAGAGTTGAAATCTTGGAAGACACCACGAGATCATTTAATGTACCACTTGGCAGCGGCACCAGTGAGAGTTTGTTGGAAAAGATGGATTTCAATGGAATCGTCAACCCAAGATTTAGAGGAACACCAAAGATGGTAAGTCATAACATGTGCTTCAGGGTCTTCTCCAGACTTGCCCTCAAACTTGGGAAAATCGCCAAGAATTTTGGTTGCAACTAGAGGCCAATACGGGATATGAAGGATTGGATCCTTCGTCAACTTTGACACATCAGGAAATTCCAACGTCGCAAGAAAACGTAATTGAGGATTGAAAGGCATTGCAAGTCGTTGATAAAGACTAGTATTAACATTCCACCCAAGTTGAGAGAAATTATGCCCCCATATGTTTGTCCCGAAGGATTTTTTCCATAGGGGTTATAAACCTAATAGTTCTGCCCATACATGGGTTGAGGACTGGGATATTGATTTTGAGCAAACCACTAAGGTCCGTGTTGAGCAACATATGGATTTTGTTGCGGAATGTAAGCATTTCCTTGAGGTGGATTATACACCATCTGGGATTGACCTTGAGAAACATAAGTAACGTCTAGGGGCACACTATACACCATTTGAGATTGACCTTGAGGAATGTAAGTGACAACTTGAGGCTGAGCAGGTTGTCCTTGCGGAGCAGGTTGACCCAAATACTAAGGTTGGGCAGGCTGCCTCTGCGGGGCAGGTTGGCCTGGATATTGAGTGCCACCGAGTTGTCCTTGTGGAAAAGGTTGGCCCGATGGTTGGGATGGGCCAGGTTACCCCTGAAAACCAAGTTGACCCGGTGCAGGATCGTAGGTTTGTCCTTGTTGTACAAAAGTTTGGCCTTGCTGAACGTAAGGTTGATGATGTTGCACAAAAGGTTGTCCCTGTGGTGGATAGATTTTTCCCCCAGGAACATAAGATTCTCCCTGTTGAATTTGAGGTTGACCAGAAGGACCGTAGGGTTGTCCTTATTAGGCCAAACGTTGTCCCTATAAGGGTTTTCCTTGCGGACCATAAGGTTGTCCCGGCAGACCAAAGGGTTGTCCCTGTTGGACCGAAGGTTTTCCCTGTCAGGGTTGTCCTTGTGGACCTGAGGGTTGTCCCTGTTGGTAAGTGAACTGACTGGGATCAATCGGAGGCAAATAAATTGGATTACCATATACGTCATAATGATGTGGAGGATTTCCAGAAGTTACTAACTGCTGAGAACCTTGAGGGGTGAGAGGTAGAATATTATTGTTGAATGGCCAACCGATACTCATCGAATGTATAACCGCTAGGAATGGAAGTAGAAACCATAGGCGCACTACTAGAAAGTTGAGATCCTATAGCGTGAGGTTGTGATTCTCTCACGGCGGACCTAACAAGTAGCGTGGGATTAATAAAAATGGACCTACGAATAGCAGCAGACCCTGACGACGACTGAGTCATGCTAACAGCCGGTGCAGACGAAGCCACACAGACAGTGGGTAGGATAGGAACAGACATAACTATCATCGATGTCATAGGAATCAAGGGTGATGCCCCCGATATCGAGACAACCGAGCTCCCAAAGGGAGTCGATTTATCAGACCATATCAAATTCTGATACAATGATTGAACACCGGAAATAATCTAAACCAAAGTATGATAACCATGTGGGAGAGATACCGGTTGAGAGGAAGTTTGATCTGAGACATAAGGAAATTCCTCCGGAGGGAGATGATAATCTCCTGTAGAAACATAAATCTATTCACTACTAACAGGACTCGAAGAATCCATGTCAGATGAAGCCAACTGATCGTGAAAAAGACGATGAATAGTGTTGAGTAAGGCAGTAGCTAGTAAAGGTGGTTCCGAAGTAAGAGGAGGGAAGTCTTGCGCATTCCCAAAACCAGACCAAGCATCTTGAGGTTGCCAATTGATATCAAATGGCTCTTCAAGAGGAGACCACGTAGCGAGAGGTAAGATACTCAGAAGAAGAGAACTGCCAAAAATCGATAGACCTAGTGGGTTGAGATGCTTCCGAAGAAACTTCAGGAGAAGGATCACAACTAGGGGATAATCAAGAGGACGACGAAACTAGTGGTTCCGCCATGGTGAAAATGTTTCAAAACAGAAGAGAATCGAGATAACCAACTCGAGGCTCCAAGATCAGACACTAAGGAATTACTCAGAAACAAGCCAAGAAAATATCTTTAACAGACATGTCATCGTGGGAAATTAATTTTATGACATTGAAATGAAAATTTGTTGTTTCATGTTTTAAGAGTTAAGAAACAGGAAAAAGATGACTCTAGTCACTTTCAGGTTGAAACGAGCATGAAAGGACAAGTGCTTGAGGATATTTTCAATTTTATAGATTCACGAAAAGGCGAAAATGAACACTCAGGTAATCTAAGCAAGAGGGTGTACCAATTTTCTGTGAACTGCAATATACACCTTGGTGATCAAATGAAAGAGAAATGACCAAGGACTTGACCTACGTGTAGGAACTCTCCCTGAATGATGTGTTCGGTGTATCACGGTTACAGGGTGGCAGACTCGGCTTCCTGTGGATAAAGGATTGCAACCTATGAGGGTCTCCCTTTATATACACGACGGTACGGGGAGCACAAGTCCATGCTAGTGTTGTCTAAAGCCAGATAGTGAACGAAAACTACTAGGTTTAACGATGTTGGAACATGTCACTAGCCTAAATCTCTACAATATGTGTGTTATGTTTCAATGCTTCCTTAGGTTGATTGAATTCATTTTAAAGTTGATCTTGAATTAATGTTGCAATTTCAAGGCCTTAATGAATGTGATCTCAAATTCTTAAATGCACAACTACATGCAAAATAAAATCATTTCCATTCAATGAATGCTAGCTAAGAGAGGGATAGTAATTCATAACCAAGCAGCAATCAATTGAATACAAGAGAAATTTCCCTAATGCATCTAAGACAACCAAAGAAAAAATGAAAAGCTTTTTCTTTGTTCAATAAAAGCTACTAATGCAAAAGAACATTTTCCATTTTCAAGCTAAGAGAAAGAATGCATATTTTGTCTTTTTAGATGAAAGAGAAGCAAAATGCACTGTTACACTAAAAAGAAAAATGAACACTAGTTTTGAGAAATTTTAATGAAAATGATCTAAATAGAAATACCAATCCAAGACAGACATCAAACACACTAAAAAATAGAGATTCACTCCTTCAAACAAACAAGACTTTCGAACGGCTTCAATGAGCAATGTAATTTATGCTCAAGGTGACGAATGGAGAGCTAAATGAAATGTGAGATGGTCATCCAACAAACCAAAGACATGAAGAACCGAAAGAAAAGATAAAACAACCAGTCAACCAACTGAAACAATGCAGAGCAAACTGATTCGAGCTCAACTCAGAAGGCTCAGTGAAGAGACAACCGAACAAGCAACACAAGGCACCTAGAGACCCTAGGACGATAAACTCCACTGATAAGATGATGGACAAACAGTTGAGAAGGACAAGATAAGAGAGTGCAAACAATCTCAGCGGACCAATTGCAAAGTAAAAATCCAAACCAGAGGCATGAAATACTGAAAAAAAAACTCAGAAAAGAGGCTAAAACTCAATCCTACAGGATTCGGCGCAACTGTTTAGCTCTAATCTGCGCTAAAAAATGGTTGGCGCACCTGTGCCAAAAGAAAAAAGTGTTAATCGGTGCGACTGTTCAAGAAGAAACAGCACCGAGCGAGAAACCCATGGGAAAAAATAAAAACAACTGAGCAGAGGTCAGACTTGACACTCTGAGACTAAACAGGGTGGCTGAAAATAGTCAAACAAGCTAAACAAAGCAGAAAAACGATGAAACGACCAAAGTTGACTCGACAAGCAAAAGACTAGACAAACAACAAGAGATGAAAAAACACACTGATCCCCAGCGGAGTCGCCAACTTTTTGTGCAGGTAAATTCCCTCTATGGACAGAGGCGATCCCTCTAGCCCTAGGGTGGTTGTAGCAGCAAGAGGACATGCTAATGTTTAGAATCCTAGTTTATGAATGAAACTAAGTCGAGATAGATGTCCTACCTTTGTTCCAATGCCGTTGTTGCAGTTGTGGCAGTAGTCTCTTGATCTTCGTCAAGTGGTATCAGAGCAAGTCTTTGTCGATGTGAATCGCATGAGTATATGCTAACCAAGAACAAGTTGCAAAGAGGAGGAGGAAAGCTTAAATTTTTTTATCCCGAAGCAGGACGTGTGCAATGAAGAAGAAACATGGCAAGTGAGGAAGCTCGTTGGGAAGAAGAGCAAAATTACCGCAAGGCATTCTACAACATGGCAGAGAAAGTAGACAAATTATTTGCAAATTATGAGAAAACTATCAATCCTAAGAAGAAAAATTCAGATGACCACGGATCAGTAAACCATGGAGATGGTGGAGAAGAGCCCCCTCCCTCTCCATCTTCTAGTGATAGTTCCTCTTCTTCTTCTCATCATTCTCGCATGCGTCAAAGGCATACATCTAAGAGGCCTTTCCTTAAACTAGATGTAAAGTTTGACTTGCCTATGCATACAGGAGAATGTAATGCGAAAAATCTCAACAATTGGATTTGACAAATTGAGTTCTACTGCCGGATTCAACAAATCAAGAAAGACGAGGCAAAGATCCAGTTGGCATCCCTTCGACTGAGTGGCACCGCTCTCATTTGGTGGGAGAGAAAATTGCAGGGCAGCAACAATCTGGGTAACCTTCTCTTCTCATGGTCAAATTTTATTTCTGCATTGAAAACTCAGTTTTACCCATTGGGCTATAAGAAAAAATCATTAATGGAATGGAAACACCTAAAGCAAGGCAAAGGCCAAAATGTTTAAAAAAACATTAAAGAATCTAGGAAACAAGAATTGAACTTAGACATTCTGTTAGATTCACCAGAGATTGTAACTAAATATATATGTTCTTTACATGGTTACATAAGACATTCATTATTATTGTTTGAGCCTGCTATTATCGATGAGGCTAGTGTGATGGCCATGCATCTTGAAAGCAAGGAGACATATGAACAAAATGACCACCCAAAAAGATCCATAGCAGCAAAGAGAAGAGGAGCAAAGACCTCTTGCACCTATTGTGAGAAAGAAGAACACGACGAAGACAGTTGCTGGAAACTGCACCCTAAGCTAAGACTTAAGAGGGATGAAAGGAAGGAGAGGCAGAAGAGAATTTCCACCATGCAACAATATCAAAAGTCTGAATCAGAATAATATGAGAAGGTCGTGGCTATGGGAGTTGCACGAGGTAGACCAATTGACATGGGATCAGATTCCGGTGATGAGAGGAGGATTTTAGTTCTTGGAATGGTAGCAGATGGACCCATTGATTTGGGTTCAAATTCGGGCAATGAAACAGAAATTTCAACACATATTTTACCAAAGATGAAAAGTTCACCCAATGTGGCATGGCTGCAGGAACTTGAGGAGATCAATCAAAGCATTCAAGCAAAGAACACTGAGCTAAGGAGACTCCTACAGGAAGCAAAAAATAAGAAACAAAGGTTGCTACGCCAGTTGCGAGCTAAGGAAGAGGCCTTGGAGAAGATGCAGCATAACTCCCTTAAGGTAAAAAAAAATTCTTCGATCTCACATAATTTTCATAATGACGATTTCGCTACTTTCAAAAAACATACTACAGGTATCGGGTCCAAACTGTTGAGAAATATGGGGTATCAAGGAAAGGACCTTGGTATTAATGACCAAGGAATCATAAACCCAAGTAGAAGAATTACCCCGTCATGCAGGACTTGGGTATGTTAGGAAGGAAGTTGAAGAATGCTCCAAGATAGCCGGTGACCCACCAACAACAGATGATGAGAGCGCCTCATCAAACCCTAGCGACAATGAGGGATCCATGAGCACTTATCAGAGGCACATCAGGAGGAGGTGTTCCAAGACAATCCGAAAATTTTAGAGGACAAAGAATCATTGTAATTATTGCAACGAGGTGGGACACCAGCAAGCCACGTGTCAGATGATCCTAGCTCAGCAAACATCAATAGAGGAACTGACAGGTGAAAATGTTCAAAAAATGAATCCACCAAATTCATGGTGGTCTTCTTTATTAAGTAAAAAATGGTTTTTTTGAGGTAGTATTTAGTTATGGCCACAGTTTGTAAATCATGCATTGTGAATAAATGTAAAAGTGATGATGTGTCTTCCATCGCTTCAAAATGAAACAATGATATTTTTGACCTTTTGAGTAGATGACGTATTGGGTTTTTATTATGTAATCCTTGACCAATGAGAGAGTGTTATAAACTCTTGGAAAGTGGAGGATTGTTTGATTCATGTGTGGTTTGCAAAATATGTACCGTATTTGTGTGCAGGTAATTGAAAGTATGATTTGGTGAAGACACAAGAATTCTGCTAGATGTGTTAATGCTTTTGGTGGTCCAAAAGCTCCTCAGTGGGGAGGATTGAACCAGGAGGATCTCAGAGGACATGCGGTTTAAAATTGCTCAAAATTCAAAGTGTTTGGATGGCTCTCGAACTAGGTTTAGACTAAATTTCTCATCACCCTGATTCCAACAGTGCGAACGTATCTCCAATCCGAGCTCGTATGGGGAAGTTAGAGCAAGTCAAAGTTTTGGTCAAAGTTGGGCAGTGGGCCAAGTTTAAGTTTCCTACATTTTCACCGTCAACTGGCATGGAACCTAGCACTTGAGAAGTGGGTGAATTCTTTGGGTCCCTAAAATGTATAATAACCCCCTAAGGCTCGAGAAATTATCCAATGTTGGTGTATACACAAATTTTGTATTTTAAATGGGTGGCGGGGCCACCAATCCCGCCACCCAACTATCCACCACTATTCAAATAACAACAAAAGTATTATTTTAATGGGGGTCGGCAACCATGACCCCGCCGCCCCTGGGAACCACCATCCAAAAGGGTTGGGGGGCGAGCTGTCACCCCCGCTACCGCCACCCCATACATTATGTAACATATAACAACAAACGTGAAGTATGGGGGCGGGCCACCGTGTCGGCAGACCCGCTGCCCGGAAAGGTCGACATTCCTTGTATTAATACACAATTGAAACTAAAATTGGAGTGGTGGGATTTGATTCGCCAACCCCTCCTCAACTAATTCCTCTTTTTTCCACTACACCAACGGCCTACATGTTGGTTAGTCTGCCGCCACACATAAATATGAACTTATTTTCACAGTGTGGGGAGAGGAGGCAGACCCGGCGCAAATTTCCATAAAAATTATTTTATTGCAGGTGGAACCCTGAGCCATTCAGGGAGGCAGTGGAACAATGATATGAGCCACATTTTCAGAGGGCCCACAATTGTCTAATGTCCAAATTGGGCAAATTTTATATGGATTCTACATCTCTTAGCGACAAGAATCTGATGGTGTTGTCCATTTCTGCAACAGAGGTCTCCATTTTTAGGGCATTTTCCAGATTGGAGGTATAAGGGTGCTTTATGTAATTTTTATTGTACTTCTTTTTCTCTCCACTTAACGAATGAAGGCCTCCCCACCGTTGAGCATGGCCCATAGACGTAGTCTGAATTGGACGAACTCCGTAATCAATTTTTGGTGTCTTGGTCTCATGCGTGTCATGGTATCTTTGTTCTTCGTTTTATGTGTTTACGTTTCATGGTTTTAAATGCTCTGTTATATGTAACTCTTTAATGCATCTATAAGAAACAAATATTGGATCATCTTTTGTCCTCTTCTATTTGTTCCTTGAAATTAGTCTTGATGATAAGAAAAGATAAATCGAAAGAACACATAATAATAACGAAAAACATCATAAGATAATGTCATAGTAAGAGAAATTGATTAACTTCCACCTCCTTGGATTTCTCAACATGGTATCAAAGCTAAGGTCATGATCAAAGGCAGTTTGAAGATCACATGGGTGCATTTGTATTAAAGATTAGTTGACTGTGTTTGCAAGCCATACATTTCTAGAATTAAGGTTTGAGGTATCTTATCTTAAGCGTTCAGTCAAGAAGAGTTAATTGTTCAGTCTACCACGGTCTTAGTATAAACACAGTTTCGATATATCAAAATTATGTAAAAATCATTATGCCTTAGTGAAGTAGGATCTCGGTATACCACGGTAAAGGAATTCAGATTAACATTTCAGAGAAAAGGTCTCGGTGATGAAGAAGGTCTTGGTACTACCACAGGCAGAGGAAGAAGGGTCTCGATGCTAACTCAGTCACCATAGTCTTGGTGCTACCTCTGTCCGATGTTATTACAGTGGCCTCAATTCGATGTTATCACATGACCACAGTGACCTCAACTCGGTGATATTTCAATTATCATAATGCAGTAAATAAGACTCGGTTCTATCACAGCAGTGTAAGTCTCGGTGCTATGAATACATTTCAATATTGTTATAGCGGTGCCTATCACAGAGAATAAGTCTTGGTAAAATTACAATGATGCCTATCATAATAAGTATCACTACAATGGTACCTATCATGGTCATGAGGAGAATTCGGGCTCAAGTAATACATGGTCAAAGTACTTATATAAATTAGAGCTGAGGAAATGCTATGGTTATTGTTATATGTAAGATAGAAATAATGAAGTAATATATTCTTCCTTCCACTCGTTGAAGAAATAGAACTTGGCACAAATTCTTGTAGAGATATATCAAGGATCTGAGATGATAATAGTAGCACAAGGAACCAACTTGAAGGAAGTACTACTTGAGGATATGAGTACAAAGAACCAAGTAATTACTATTACTACAACAAGTCTAATAAGTTATCAAATCAAAGGTATGTAATCATAAGGTACGAATATACATAATCTTTTAGCTTCTCGATGGTCCTTGTTTATGACTAGTCTAGGATAAAGATTGAAACATGCATTCTTATCCTCTAGGGATTACAAGTAATCTAGGATGTCAAGTATAAGTCCTTGATTGAAAGAAGGAATAACTTTATAGGATACCATACTCCATGGTTATGTAGGAGATCTAACTTGAGAAATTAAATCATGTTCATGGTATTACGTGTTTTGCTTAAAAGTATGTGTTACGGGTATAGAAGACCATGGCTTACACTTCAAGGAATTACTACAATGTTTGTCAAGAAACATCTTCGGGTATGTCTTAAACCATACATATTATAAAATTCTCTTCATCTTATTCTGAAATTTGTGTTATTAACATCGTTATGTCTAGCACTCTTGAATCATGAAGATTCTTGTTTCGGGTGATTCAACATCTGATAAATCTACCCTCCTCATATATTTAATTATTTGTATCAAGAACCCTATACAGGTTCTCTGGAAAACCCTAACCTAAGGGTATGATGAATTGTGTGAAACACTAAACCTACTTAGGGTTATTGATGAAGAAATTGTTATTATATTGATGATGTCATGTTTGGGATTTCGGCATGATCATGAGAACTCTAACTTATTAGGGTTTAAATGATGTTGTCTGAAATCCCGAACCTTTGAAGTTTTGGTATAATAGGGTTTTCTTTGTTATGAACTGAAACCCTGTGTTTTGGTTAGGTCTACAAGCAAAATCCTTGATATGTATTTAAATTCATATGAATGAAACCCTAGGAATGTGTTCATTTATTTGAAACCCTAGCTTGGTCTAGGTAGGTATATGTCTAATATATTAATATTGTCTCACATATGATGTGCCTATGCTTGATAATTATTTCCTAGATATGTGTGTTGACCTAATGGTCATAAGTCCTAGGGTTTGGAAATAGGCCCTAGTCAAAGTTTGAATCTCTAAATATGATGTTATTTGGGAAATCCAGTGTTTTGTAGCTAAACCTTTGTAGTAGTTAGATTGTCCAGTATAAAATATATATAATGATCGTTGAGAATTTGTAGTTGGAAAATCTAGGGTTTATATCGAACCCTAGTAGAAGTTATTCATGTTGATCAAGTTGTGATTGTTTTTGGTTGTTAAAAATCATGTATGAAATATAGGGTTTACATGAAATCCTAGTGGGAATTCTCTCATGTGAATTTTGAAAGTTAATAGATACTTTATTTTATTTTGACTTATTTCTAGGGATCCCTATATGACAGAACTTACCTTCTGACATCTTGATTGAGTTGCTGATGTGATTAAGGGTTTGTAACAAAACCTGAGCTAAAAGTTGACTTATTGAAGTATAGTCTCTTGTTGATTATGTCCAATGCTTTTGCTACTATAATATTTCATTATGACTAACTTCATGCTTCTATAGATTTGGTTTTACTTGCTATCTAAGTTGTGTACGTACATCATATAAAAGTTGGTGAAGAAGTCCATAAGAGAAGTTGATACGATGAGCACAATGAGAAGGATGGAAGCCATGAAATATTCTCTAATACCGAAGGAAGACGTTGATCTCCATAGATTAAGAGGGAGCCTAGATGAAATAAATCTCCCTGGTTAAGAGGGGAAGCATAACATAGTTTTTATTAGAGAATACATATGCTGCTACAAGTAGGAAAGGAGAATGTATGATTGAGGAATCTTATGCCAAATATTTGATTGATAGTCCTACTAAGATAAATTGAGAAGCAACATCAAAATACCCTGGAGATTTGTTTTTAATGATGTATATTTGAAAGTGTATTACTAATTGGGGTTGTGTTTGTACAGGTGAATCTATCAAAGGTTTGATAGCATGTTGATTGTTGATCATTTTGATCAGGAGATATTTTTTGTTGAGGCTTTGCAAGTGAAGCATTGCCTGGAAGGACATCAAGTCGACACTTTGTATTGATGTCTGGTAGGGAGGGTGGCATTAGGTGGATGTGCACCTAGATCCCTAGGTTGATGGTTAGTAAGTAAGCCTAATGGTAAATAGAAAGGTTGGAAGCTTTAGTCCATCTTAGTCCCACTCAGATAGATTGCCCTGGTCAGGAATCTAGTCTGTGGCATTGCAGTATGTAAACTGTTGAGAGACCAAATGGATAGATTGTCCCGGTCAGGAATCTAGTTCATGGCATTATGATGCCTTAAATTATTCATAGATAAAGTGAGATCTTCCATATACCTCTTTTATTATATGTATATATGAATACCTCTCTAGTTAAGAGGGAGTGTTGAAGAATGTAACTAGGTTCAGTCTTTATTATTAATATATTTGTCAAAAATAATTTATTATTATTTTATTTACTTATTAAAGCATGGGTTTCATGCTTGGGTCAATTATAGGTCAAGCCTCCATTGTAGGATTTAGGTTTTTGTCAAAGTCATTTATTAATTGGTAAAATACTCCTCCATCAAGTCATCCTCTTGAGCAAAGTCATCAACTCGACCTCTTCATTAAGTCTTCAAGACGACTTCCCTCAAAGAATACATGTCGGCCTAATTTAAGGACACGTCTCTTCGTATGGTCATGTCGGCTAATTAATGATGGACGAACATCTATAAATACAAGTGTGGGGTTTTCGCAGAAATTACAGTCAAGAAGTTCGGATATCTCTAAAATAATTTTGGGCATTACAGTGGGATATTTTCAGTGCAAGTACAATGATCAAGGTTTGCTAACATCACAGTAAGGAGGTCTATCTATTTCAGTGTCATTAAAGTTTAGAAAAACTACAGTCTTGGTGTTATCTCTGCTTTAGTGGCACCACAAAAAGAAGCTTGGATAGGAGATGATCTCAGTGCTAACACAATTCGTTTCCAACACAAATTCGGTGCTGCTACAATAACTACAATTCAGCACTACCACAATGAGAAGGGGTTGGTGCAATCACAATAAGAAATATCACATTCTCGGTGCCATTACAGTTTGTATTCTTATAGTGAGGGATTTTTTATGCTACCACAGAGATAATTTCACAGTGCAACTACAGGAATGAGATCTTGGTGTCATGACAGTGATGAGATCTCAGGGATATTACAGTGAGGAGATCTTGGTTCCATGACAATGATGAGATTATGATCTTGCTACAAACACAGTGACATGGAACTTGGTATGCTCATAGTGAAAGGAAGAACAAACAAGGATGACTTAATGGAGGAAATCTCTAGATTGTAAGGGTCTTGGTTGTCTCATCTTGAATCTACTAAAAGAATATTTTTGACCAGGTTTTCCCAAAAGAGTGGGGTTTTTCCCTAGCAGCGTGCCTACATCTTGTGTCCTCTTCTATTTGTGCCTTTGCATTAGTCTTGATGATAAGAAAAGATAAATCAAAAGAACACATAATAATAACAAAAAACATCACAATATAATGTCATAATAAGAGAAATTGATTAACTGCCACCTCCTTGGATTTATCAACACCATCAGGTCGAGTTGTTAAGTGGGCTCTATCGTGAGCTAATAGAAATCCTTTCCACTGCTACTATCAAGCCAAATTTTCCCAGTTAACGTCATCCCTAGCACTCCTTTAGAACTTTGCTTAAGGTTCTTCTGGGGTGTCCATCCCAGGATGAGTTGTGTTGTACAGGCTCCACCAACATCCAATAGAAATGGTTTCTATAGTTGTGTTGTTTACTCCATGTTAGCCTGGAGATCTTTTTGGTTGCTCCGCTAAAAAGAATCTGCTAGTTTGTGCACACCTCCAAACTAACACGCACTCCAAAATGGTATCAAATCACTTTAGCTCTGCAAGGTTTGACTTTGGGGTCCCTAGCTTTGACTAGATCTAACTTTCAATCCAAGAGGACATTTTCAAACTTCCACATATCATTGGAAATATCTTTCAGATCTCTTTCCATATAAGTGGATTTCACCTATAGTGGAGATGATAATCTCTCTAATATTTGACCTCAAAGTATTTGTACCTTATTCATCCATGTTGATCTTCATCCTTCTTGTAACTAATCCTGAACACCTGTTGTTATAGGTCAATTTGGGCATCATCCCCCAAGACCTGGTCAAACTAGACATCTTCCCTGAGACCAAAGAAATAGGGTATATCATCCCCTTATATTTCAGTTTCTATATGTCCTAAGTAAATAACATTTCATCCATGGCTTCTATTGTGAGATTTCCAAGGTTTGAAGTATATGTTATATGACCTATTGACTCACTAATGCTCACCTGCAAGGGACTAACTACATTGCAGTGCCAAATCCCCCAAGCAAGGGTGCACTTCCCGACACTCAAGGGTGTGTTTGTCACCTGGGAGTGGAATTCTCATTGTTCCGGGAATCTCCACATCGCCAGTGCCTTCTAGAAGAGTCCATATGTGTCAAACTTCGAATCCAAGTGTCCATCTAACACCTCTGAACTTGGAAAAATTTCTTGCATATTATTAGAAATTCATTCATTGAGAAACTACCATTAGTTTCCCTATAAATTGAGCACTCATCCTAGTGCTAGGGAAGGAATAATTTTGGTAAAGTTATGTTGTTGGATTCTCACTTGATAAGAGAGTGAAAGTACTGATATGTTGTTGGGATAATGTTGGATGTGATGAGGCTGGAATGAAGCTGGAGCAGGTTGACAACAAATCGATCCATTGGTTGTAATTTTTCCCTTATACTCTTTAATAAAGATTGCTCTTCATTTTCCGATACATATGTCTCTATTTCTTGTGCAATGTATTCTCGAATGATGTATGTATTTCAGATCTAATTGATTTGATCTGAGTAAGATAACTAGATATCTTGTATATTGTATGTTGTTTGTTGTTCTCTATTTTTGTTTGCAGGAATTGATCTAGCGACTTGAGTTGGATTGAGAGCAACGGCAACAGCAACAGAAGGACAAGGAGAAGCGAAAGAATCACAAGTAGGCTCCTTTCCCATTCTATATATCTGCTTTTTTTAGAGAAAGTGATAGTTATTATTTACTCTGTTGTTCAAATTGATAGACACTATACTTATGGAATCTGGTTTATCCATAGATCACAATTCCATATAACAAATAGGCGACTCCACTGGGGAGTATCTTATCATTCCTCTTGTTTTTGCCTCTATTTATCCTCATTGGTAGCATCTAATTTTAGTTATCAGTCATTTGAATGAATAAATTGCATTAGAAGTGTGTCTAGTTGCTTGATTTTCAATCTTAGCTGCGTACAACGCACTGTTGGTCACGACACAGTGCACTGCAATGCACTGTCTCCCACTCAGGGGTGTTCTGCAATGCACTATCTCCCCTTAGAGACTGCATTGCCCCCTCAGCCAACCAAATTCCATCAAAATTTGTCATTGCTTTCAGTTTTAGCCACTTGTTTGTTGTATTCCTATATGTTTGATACCTCTTAGAGACCAGTAAACTTTCCTGTTCTTCCTCCTTTGAAAAGTAAATTTGTTAAATGTTTCATTAGTGTTTTTCTTTATCATTGGTGAATAAAATTCAAAGTATTTCATTTTCGCATTAGATCAATTATGTTTTCATAAATGAAATTGTTGTTTCATTCCTCATTTCTTGTAGGAAAATTGTAGTTCCATTCTTCATTTTCGTAAGAGAAATTGTTGTTTCATTCCTCGTTTCTCATAAGAAAACACTTGTTGGATTGATTTATGCATATAGTTTCCTTTCTTTCATTCACATTAAAGGGAGCTGAAGAGAAAAACATGCATGTGCATATAGTGAATTGTCTATCTTGCATAGGAACAAATTAGGAAAGCTGCATTTAGTTTGTGCTCTTTGTTGTTTTCTCAAAAACTGATTTCTCTTTCCCTTAGTAGCTAGGATTTTCATTGAAAAATCTAAACTGAAAAGTTTGCTTATCATTTAGTTTTCATTTTTAGGAATTTCCATTACATCACGCAGTGAACCTCAAAGACAAACTTTTAAACAAGATCAACATAAAATTTATCTAAATTTACCTAAGAAAGCATTGGAACATTAACGATAACATTAAGAAGGTATAGGCTAGAGATGTGTTACAGTGGGATTAAACATAACAGTTGTCGCTAATTTGTCTGTGATACATTCTGAGTGTGATACCTCACTCCACGTATGTAAGTATATCGGAGCTCGTCCATGTACCTTTGGGTATATAGGGCAGTGTTCTAGTACAAAAAGTATAAGGGAGTGCTCTCACAATGCAGTTTCTCATTAGACAGCGCTAATACAGACTTGGGCCTCCACGTACCTTCGGGTATATTTGGGAGGAAAAAAATTAGGTTGTTATCCATCCATAGGTAATCGAGTCAGTCGCCTTGTAACTTGTGATACACCGAACACAACATTAGGGGTGATTTCCTACCCGTACTTCTTTGTTCACCAAGAGGTATTCTGCAGTTCACAACTACTTGCTAAACCTTTTGCCTATAATTACCCTTTTATTTTGTTTATTTATTTTCGTCATAAAATTAATCAGTGATCGTGGAAGCAGAACTTCCCTTTCCCTATCGTTCGCGTAGAATAGCAATTAAATCACCTTTACCACCAGATACCATTTCTGGTCGGCGAAGGCGACATCGTTCTACCTAAACTCGTACTATCAGTACCTCTGGTGCGACATCATCCTCAGATATACCAGAGTCATCTCGACTTGTTTCTACAAATATTGGTTCATCTATTATTTTCGAGACAGAGTCCTCACAACTACCTGTGGTGACGATCCATCCAATCAGTGAGACCATACCTCCCGAACCCAACGTTGTTCAACTGGAAGTTGATTCGGATCCCATCGTTATTTTAGTAGAACATCTAGATCCCGAAGTCGAACAACTGGAATTTGTTACTATATCAGTCATTCCACAGTCGATTGTAGATATTGAGTCTCCCATATCACTTAGTCAACCACCTGAAATATATCTCAAGCCTGACGACGAAATCCTTCCACCTTGTTTGATTTCGATTGAATAAATACCACAAGAAGAAACACCTTCAACTCTAACTCATTTTGGGGAGGATATTTCTCTTTATGAGTATTTTCCTTAATCACCTCACACTGCTCTCTTTGATCCCGTTTCAATTCGAGTTCTTGTAGATCCTATAGAGTATACACTAAGTCGTATGACCATGGCTGAGTCAACATCTCCGACTGTACCATCTGTTACAGTTGCGACAACATCTACTATCGCTACACCGTCGATGTTCACCACATCACTAGAGTCACATCTATACGGTGGTCCTTCTATCCCACCGGGTTACCAATCATTATTTGGAACCAACTCTGGTGCATCCTCAAAGCCATGGACTTCACCTATGTCACCCTTTGACATTCAAAAATTCAATGGAAACCCTGGAGAAGACCCGTCAACGCATGTTATAACTTATCATTTGTGGTGCTCATCAAAATCCTTAAATGATGACTCTGTTAGACTATGTATTTTCCAACGCACTCTCACTGGTCCAATTGCACTATGAGGATGGTTCTTTTACTATGTCAACCTCGTTAAAAAATGAATGAGGTGATGAGGATAGTTCTTTTCATGTGTGAACCTTAATAAATGAAACAGATTCCTAAGGATAGTTCCTTTAATGTGTCAACCTCGATAAATGAAACAGATTTTTGAGGATAGTTCTTTTACTGTGTCAACCTCGTTAAAAAATGAAACAGGCTATGAGCATAGTTCATTTTCTTATGTCCAGCTCGTTAAATGAAACAAGGTTCCATGAGCATAGTTATTTTCCTGTGTCAAACATCGTTAAAAAATGAAACAAATCCTCTCCTAATTGTGGCAATTCTTCCACTTGATCTAGTAAATGAACCTTCATTCCATCCAGCCATTAGTAACCAGTAGTCTACTTATGTGAACGAAATTAAGCTTAGGGGGCATGTGCTCTTTTAGGGGGCATTTGACATGTGCTCTTGTAGTGGGGCATTCGACATGTGCTCTTGCAGAGGGGCATTCGACATGTGCTCTTGCAGGGGGCATTCAAAACTATCTCGAGTCCATTATGGTTATTATTTTCAAGACTCGTTAAAATCATGAAAATCCCAAGCTTCTTTTGCTATCTTTCATGCTCGTAAAACACATGAAAATACCAAGTACTTTCCGTCTTTTCCTGCTTGTAAATTAAATTGAAAGTCGGACAAAGCATACTTTTATCCTTATTTTTCGAGCTTTGATAAACATGAAAAAGGACTTGAAGCGCACTTTTATCTCTTTTTCGAGCTTTGAAAATGGCGAAAAAGGAACCCCTGGAGTCTTCTTTTAGCACTTTTCAGACTCCGATAATGTGAAAATATTGCTGACCACTTGTCTTTTCGAGCTCGTAAAAGTAAATGAAACGACATCTACTCAGTATAAGTTTAACCCTTTTCCGGACTGAGATAGATTATTTACGAAAAAGGAAAACCTTAGTCGAACATGGCTAAGAGGTTTTCTCAGCTATCATTTTACACTTTTTCTAACCTGAGAGAAAAATTTACAAAAAATAACTTCTAGAGTTTTATTTTTTCCTCTTTTTCAAACTCTCTAAACATGAAAAAGCACTAGGCTATCACTATCGTTAGGCTCATTAAAACATAAAATAGTGACGGGATTGTCGATCATGGCAAGAATCGAGCTTCATTTATCACTAGACTCATTAAACTATTAAATAGCGATGCATTCGCCTGAAGGGTTGAATTAGATCAAGCATATGTTACCCTCCTAAAGCTTGTTAAAAAATAAAGACGTACTCATCGACAAATGACCAAGGAAAATTTGGGAAAAAGAACATAACACTTTATGGTAGCAGGTTGATATTGAATATGACACTTTCACTCCATCATAGTGACTTTTGGGTTGGGTAATCTTCTTGACGATTCATTCATACCTATGGTTCATCATACCTTCAATTCGATTTTGGGTCAATGTTGCCAATTCATCTCAGTGTCGCCGATATGTTCAAGAGAAGTCATCCAGTGAATCCTCATTCTTCTGCAATACTCATAAACCTTCATTTTCATGATAGTCATCCCTGAACATTGCTATATTAAGTCACATTTTATCTCCTAAATCAGTAACTCCCATTTTGCGATAAATTTTCTTCTTGTCGACATTAGCTCATTATCCAGGAAGTTTACTTAGAAATATCTTCCAATACCCTGAGGTTTGTTAGATCATCGAAAAGTTTCTTGCTTCCGAACCTTTGACCGAAAGATTTTGTTTGGTGTTTGAAATCAAATCATCTATTCACGCCTTGCAGATTGTACTGCAGTACCTTGAGATCCATTAACATCAATAGTGGTTCTCTCATGTTTGTTAACGGCTCACATCATTAGTTGGTAATCAAACGATGTCTTCCCATGTTCAACTACAAATCATATATTCGCATGGTTGGACTTGTACCTGAATGATTGAGTGAATGAGATAAGAAGACCCTGGATATAGTTTCATCCATCTGGGCTGCAATTTCAGGATTTTTTTACACATCATCTGTACGATGGCTTTACATACATATCGTCATCCGAACATGGGCCTATATCTATAGGCATGTCTATATTGGGCAACATTACAATGTAGACGACTTTCTAAATTATGTACATGTTATTATATGGTTTACGTATTGAGCATGGTAATCCCTCCCTCAACAACTCGTGATCAAGATGAAATATATCATGATGTAATGTATTGTAAGATTGATGCAGGTCACTGTCCAGTTCAGTTCCAGCTTATCACATCGTAAAGCATCTCATCCAAATACTATTATTATTTTAACTTCATGCTTTAGGGGGCAAATGTTATAGGTCAATTTGGGCATCATCCCACAAGACCTGGTCAAATTGGACATCATCCCCAGGACCAATGAAATAGGGTCTATCATCCCCTTATATTTCAGTTGCTATATGCTCTAAGTAAAGAACACTTCATTCATGGCTTCTATTGTGATATTTCCAAGGTTTGAAGTATATGTTATATGACCTACAGACTCACCAACGCTCACCTGCAAGGGACTAACTGCGTTACAGTGCCAAATCCTCCATGCAAGGGTGCACTACAGTGCACGTCCCGACACTCAAGGGTGTGTTGGCCACCTAGGAGCAGAATTCTCATTGTTCAGGGAATCTCTACACGGCCAGTGCCTTCTAGAAGAGTCCATATGTGTCAAAATTAAAATTTAAGTGTCCATCTAACACCTCTGAACTTGGAAACATTTATTGCCTATTATTATAAAGTCATTCATTGAGAAGCTACCATCAATTTCCCTATAAATTGAGCACTCATCCTAGTGCTAGGGAAGGAATAATTTTGGTAAAGTTATGCTGTTGGATTCTCATTTGATAAAAGAGTGAAAGTACTGACATGTTGCTGGGATAATGCTGGATGTGATGAGGTTGGAATGAAGCTCGAGCAGGTTGACAAAAAATCGATCCATTGGTCGTAATCTTCCCCTTCTACACTTTAATGAGGATTGTTGTTCATTTTCCCAAACATATGTCTCTATTTCTTGTGCAATGTATTCTTGAATGATGTATGTATTTCAGATCTAATTGATTTCATTTGAGTAAGATAAGTAGATATCTTGTATATTGTATGTTGTTTGTTGTTATCTGTTTGTTTTTGCAAGAATCGATCTAGCAACTTGGTTGGATTGAGAGCAACGACAACAGCGACAAAAGGAGAAGGAGAAGTGAAAGAATCACAAGTAGGCACCTTTCCAATTTTGTATATCTGCTTGTTGTAGACAAAGTGATATTTATTCTTTCCTTTTTTGTTCGAAGTGATAAACACCACACTTAGGGAATTTGGTTTATTCGTAGATCACAATTATGTATAACACCTGTGTCATTCTTTAACATCTTTGCCATCCTTTTCCTTTGCCAATAATGACAACACCATCATTAATGCATTATAGTTGTTATGATTTTCCTTTTCCATCAATGACAACATCATCATTAATTCTTTGCAGTTGTCATGCTTTTCCTTTGCCATCAATGATAACATATTTCCAACATCATCAAACACGATCAATTTTCTTTAAGCATTCAAGTTTGGAAATCCAAGATATGAATAGTTCTAAAATGGCATGCCCAATGAACATCTAGATGGGGTATGTTCCTTAGAGGTAGTGTGGTAGCTCACGTAAAGCCTCCCAACATAATGCTTTTGAATAAGGATGAACTTGTTGATCAGCGGTTGTCATTGATGTCAACCCAAGCAACACCAGGGGCTACCCCAATATTGCATGGGAATTTTGACCTACCAAATTACTATATTCTGGGTCAAGAATTCTTTTGATTGTTTCTACTTGTTGAGATTTTTTTATTGATATATGGCACGCCACGTAATTCTTCACAGTTTGAGAGATATTCATGTTTGAAGTTTGTAACCCCAGTTAGTGCTCTAAAACCCCATGGGGTTGTGGCATGGGTCATTGAAAAGTCATAATTAATATTTTTTAAGCTCATAAAATCCATTCCACATTCACTTGTTGAATACCCTCTCAACCTAAGCATTTATATAAATTGTGATCCTCATATCCTCCTTATGTAGGGATTTCGCTATCTAAAACAAGTCATCATGTAATTTTCGCTCTAACTTTTTTTATACGAAGGTACAGAAGCTGAAATTTTTATGAGGAGAAGCCAAAATTCTGAGGAATCTCTTGTAAAAATTTTAGATCAAGGTGCGCAATATTTTCAGAGATATGACCTATGGAAGTCAGTGTTTTTGCAGGCTCCTAAAATTCATCTCAAATAAGTGACCTTGGGAAAATCGTCATAACTCTCTCTCTAAGTATCGGATTGGAATTTTTTAAAAAGTGGAAGATAGTGCACGGGCTGTAGTTTTTGTTGTATCAATTTTAGAGCCTAATGAAGAAACAGTGACACGTGGAATTCCATACAAGTTCGCTCTACTGAAACAGTCCATAATTAGGGCATTGTGAGAGATTGGGCATAACTTTCTCTTGAAAAATCCAAATTGAGTCAGACCTGTGGCATTGGAAAGAAGAATCATAGGACTACTATAGGGCTGAAAATCACATATTGGGGATCTGAAATAACAGAGATACACCAGATTCAATATCGAGCTCCTAGAAGGCAAGAAAAAGCTAGATCATGTGTTGTCAAGGGTTGCAAAGGACCAAACTTTCTAGGGCAAAAAAGCAGAGAAAGGTGTAGCAGAGGGTAGCATGACAAGAGAAGCAACCAATTTCATAACAGTAGCAAGAAGTTCACCACATGAAGTCTTCAAGTGGGAAGCACCGCATACAGTCACTATAAAGGTATCATTGTACTAAGTCATTGTAAATGCACCATTGTAAAAATTGTACAAGTGTCTATCTGCCAAGAGTTGAAGAGGAAGTGTCGGGAGGTCTAGGATCATCATTAGGTGGTTGTGTCATAGTTGGGGTTATGTTCTAGTCTGTCTTATTCTTCTACATCATTCTATATCATTGTAAAGTGGACCATTTTCCCTGGTACAGGAGTCCATTCTTGTTTTATTCTTCTATAGGGTGGTAGGGTGGTGCTAGGGTGAGTTGTAGCTCACTGGGTGTTGAGGCATCTGTTCAGTTGACTACTGAAGAATCTCGGGTGTTGGAGCGCCCATCCAGTGGGAGCTGGAGAAGAATGTTTTTCTAGATTCTAGGAAGTTGCAGCTTTATTTTCAATTGTAGTTGAATATTAAATAATTATTAGAAAATCATTAGGTGGTTTTTGTCCCGAACTGGGTTTCCACCTTAAAAATTGTGTGCATTTGTGTTCCTTTTGTTTACTGCTATCATTGTACAAACATTGATAATAATTGAAGATTAACTAATGCTCTAATTGAAAGGAATACTGATTCACCCCCCCTCTTAGTATTTCCAGCAAAACTTGTCTAGTTAAGGCCTTCAAGGTTAGGGTTGGTTATGATAAATATGCTTGACAAAGGTGGCTTATCAATCCAACTCTTCTTATGATAGTGCTTCAAGATTTATATTACTTGTACCATGTGTTAGTGTCTAAATGTTCAGTGATCAAATATTCTCTTTTAGGTTTATTTGGTAGTGGTCCTTGGTAAAAATTTCATGGTTTCAAACAAATTCTCAAATAAAATTTTGTTCACTGAAATGTTGTCTAGGTCAGAATGCTACTCCCTTCACCCATTCATAGCCATCATAAAGTTCAAGGTCATGACATTCATCATCAATCTAGGGTCATAAATCAGTCAACATACCATCATCTAGGTCATGGTCTAGGGCTTATTTTGTTTTGTCATAGTAATGTCCAATCATATCGTGAAAGAAGGCAAACAAGATATCATTTTCACCATACATATCATTTACATTGGGAGTTAGAAAAGACAGGAAAATAAAGTAAATGAAATTTGTCTTTTCTAAATGGTATGCTACATGATCAAGTTAGTTTTTCAAAAAAAAAAGGTTTTTCTCAAAGTATGTATGATTTCACTAGAAGACAACAAAGGAAATTTTGTGAGTTATAAAAGGAAAAAGGAGCTTTGGAGTTCATTTCATCATTTTATTTTCAATAGAGCTCCTATATTATCCTCACAAACACTCCACAACTATCAAATTTCAAAGACAAACAAGAAAATCGTGCCAAAATTTCCATGTGCTACACTTCTGGAAGGTTGTGCTACATTTCTGGCTTGTTGCACTACATTTCTGGCAAGGGTGCTATGGTTTTGGTTACAAGCTTCAAAAAATCCATCCAAGGGTCAAATCAGCTTGCACAAAGGTTTAGATACCTTCTAATCAGTAAGTTGATGCTTTTAATACCTCCTCCAAGACAAATTCTTTAGAAAAAGAGTGGATTCCCTCCTTATTTTTTCTCCACTACATTTTTTGTTTCTTCCATTTTTGGCTGATTTCAGTTGAAAATACCCTAATTTCACCATCTAAAAACATTCATACATCATCCATATACCTTATCCAAACACTACCTATCATTCATATCCCTCCTTTCCGCCATTTTAATTCAAACCCTAGTTTTCACTATGTTTTTGCAGGGAAACTAGGAAAACCTTGTGTTTTGACCTTTTCGGCACCTTTCTTATGCCCATTTCCAAAAATTCCACTTGCATCTTATAGCCAACTCATCACCCTACCTCCTCAATTTTTTTGGTATTTTTCCTTAACTTCCTTTCATCCCATTTCTATCCCTAAAACCAATCTAACATTATCCCTTGTTTTCCTAATTTGTCACCTACCCTTTACACTACATCAAGTTAGGGTTTTCCTTGTTAAAGAGCATCATGGAGGGTGAGAAGAGGGTTAATAGTGGAGGTCATCATTCCAGGTTCGAGCCATCCAACTTGTAGGAGATCAATGCTTCTCCTTATGCTAAGAGGTCTTTTGAAAATAATGGTTGTTTGAGGTTTTTTGAGAGAATCCAAGAGGTAGGATGTCATGCTCAATTGACAAGCCTTTTTGCCACCAGATTTAGGAGAGATAAGGCTATCATAGTAGGTATTGAATTCACCATATCATCATGTGTTATTTCTTTAGCAACAGGTATCACAAACCATGGAGAAATCTGGTTCAAAGGGATGGACTTGGACATTGAGAACTACAAAATGTTCTTAAAACCTCACTACAAAGATGCTCCTGAGCACATCTTTCCTTTCAGTCATTTACTTGATAAGTATGCCCCTCTAATGAAGCTAATTATGAATTATTTTACATGTGAAGGGATATTCTCAAGATTGTACCAGTACCATATGAGGCTATTGATGCACTTCATTGCTACTAAAGCACTCTATTTGCCTAATTATCTATTTAGGAGTTTGGTCAAAATGACTGAAAAGGTACGAAGTAAAGGAAAATATCATCACCCTAGTTTGTTCCACCATGGTTTGGTCATGATTATTGTTTTGCATCAGCTCTCAGCAATCAATATGTTTTGGGAAAATTTCATGGAGACAGTTGCATCTACACCTAATACTAGTCCACCCATCATTCATAGCACACCATCAACATCAGCATAGCTAAAGGAGGTTGGTAATTCAAGTAGGAAATCAGAGTTTCCAAACGCGCCTAGGGTTGAAATCACTCAAACTTAGGATAAGGGTAAGAGGATGGTTTTTTCTCCTAATACCACCAAAGGTGTACTTGCACTTGAAACTACAGATGAGAAAAGAGAAACCATGGAGCAGCCACCTATTCATGAGAGTGAGCCACCTATGCATGAGGATGAGTCACCATTGCAGCATCATGAGGAACAAGTGCCCATGGAGGTTAACATGGCAGAGCAGTTGAAGAAAAAGACAAGATAATAAGGGAAAAAGATGCAGAGATAGCAGAGCTTAGGGATAGCCTTTCAAAGGAAAAATTCTTGATTACCTCCCTGCAAAAAGAAAACATGCAATTGAAATTGAAACAACTACTTCAAAGCAAACCAAACGCAGACCTTCATTCAGACAAAGGTAAAGGCAAAAAAGTGGTAGATGTTGATCATTTGGATTACATAGAGGCTGAAACAAAGCCAAGGAGGCCAAGAACAAGAGTGTCAACCAAGAAAAAATATCAAGAAAGAGAGCCATATCCTCCATTAGGTTAGCTAACCTTTAATGAGTTGATCGCTGCTGAAATTAAAAAAGACAAAGAGTTATGGCTTGATAGGGCAAATGTTCACCTTGAGAAACTTTTGAAGAAGGCAGAAACGGATAATGACCTCTAGAGGCATATAGCGAGACATTATTTCACTAGGAACTAAATCTCCAAAGTGAGGGTGAAGAATTTGAGGAAAACATTGTTGAAAAGTCAACAAGAAAATGTGTGTCTAATTTATTTTTCCCTTAAATAAATCAGACAATAAGTTGTAATCTTATCTCATAGCAACTTGTATTAGTTAACTAAGTGAGATAGATTTAGTTAGCTCAATAATTTTGAGTTTAAGGTCAATGGTGAGGCATGTAGAGTGATTCTATTATTTTGGGGGTCCATTTGCAGTTAATGCACTAGTGTAGTTTGGGTTTAATCAGTTAATTACAAATAATTGAGTTAAAATTAGTTTAACTAGTTCTAATTGATATATGAGCTAGCGAGAGGTCAAGTGAATTAAATTAGATTTAATTCACAAGTAGTGATCTACCAAGTAACTCATGATTTGCTATTATTAGTTGCATGCATGTCCAATATGGTGAAAACCGAGTTGAGACAAAGGTTAAAGGGAAGTAAACTATCAGTTGTATTATTAGAGAACTACCCAGGTGAAGTTATAAAGCCACATGATGCCCATGAAGGATTTCACGATCAAGGAAGGTTGGAATTCCTATTTAACAGGGATTTATTTTTCCTAGGGATTGCGTGAGCAAGGCAGGCTAGAGGTGGGTTGAAAATTGGCTATGTGTTGGTCCAATTTTGCCTAGATCAGTGTGAGACGATTGGTAGAGTGTATGAGGTTCTTGTGAGTACACATGCATTGTATTGTTTCATGATTCCTTGTCTTATTATATAATAGAGATAGAGGAGTTTTTAGCAGTTACTTTCCCCAGGAAAAGCTTGTGTTGTGCAATTGATTTACTTCTGTCTCTTACTTGCATGTGATTGAGCGATCGTGATTTATATTCCACAAATATTGTATAAGGATTCAGTATCTTGTTTTAGCACATTGCATGATCGGATTAAATCCATTGGTGTAATTTCTACATGGTATCAAAGAACCAGGAATCAAAATAGTGGAGAAGAAATTGATTTTGTGTTGAACAATATTCAAATTTTCATATACATTCTTTGGAGCTAGCAGCAGATCAAGATGTCTTTCAATGACTTGAGACTAGAATATGCACTTGAAGGTAGTTCAAATTATATTTCATGTAAGTACATGATGGAGGCAGTGTTGGAGGACAATGGGTTGAAGGAATTCATAGATACTGATATTCCCAAGCCCGCAACAATAGATGCCCAACTTCTTGATGCATGGCAGCAGAAGGTAGAAAAGGCGAGAAGGATCTTGTTAGAGGGAGTCTGAGATCATATTGTCTCGAGTCTCCATGGAAAGGAAACTCCATATGCTATGTGGAAGGCCTTCACAGATCTGTTTCAAAGCAGTAGTGACAATAGAAAATTGGCACTCAAGGACAAGCTCAGGAAAATAAAAATGGAGAAGGACGACACAATCCAGAAATTCTTAACCAAGTTGACTCAATGTCGAGATAATATTGGAAGTGTTGGGATTATTGTAGTTGATGATGGCTTATTGAGCTTAGCACTTAGGTGCCTTCCCAAGAGCTAGCATAGTTACCAGGACTCTATGAATGGGAGGGAGAAGTTACCAGATTGGGAGCGACTATGGTCGGATTTGGTACAAGAAGAGTTTCGGCAGAATACCAGGGATGGATCCTCATCCAAGACTCATGAGGCGGAAAATTGTGCCTTGGCTGATAAGGAAAATAAGGGGAAGGAGAAGAAGTCCTATTCCAAATCTGAGACCGGCAAAGAAGGAAAGAAGCATGACATGTAAAAGGTGAAATGTTTTCAATGTCATGATCATGGACACTATGCCAAAAATTGTCCACAAAAGAAGAAGAACAACAAGAAGACTCTGGGAGTTGCAGTGGGTGAAGCTTTGGCCTCATAGTTTGAGTTGGACTTCTCTCTCATCACATGCATGGTGTCAAGTGTGATGGGATCTATGTGGTACTTGGATAGTGGATAATCTTTCCACATTACTGGAAACAAAGATCTCTTTAGTAGCTTGGAGAAGAAGGATCTTAAGATGCACATCGATATGGGTGATGACGGGAGGTATAATGCTACTGAGATTGGTAAAATTACATTCTAGAGACAGATGGGTAAACATTTAATATTAAAATATGTCATGCATGTACCAGGCTTGAAAAAGAATTTAGTTTTAGATGCTATGTTGGATAATCTTAGATATGATGTGGTTTTCACTGAATAAAAGGCGTTACTTTGTTACAAAGCCACATGATAGGTAAGGAAGATTAGGGTTCATGTGAAGAACCTCTACAAACTTGATGTAGATGGCTGCACAACATTGGCCAGTAAAGGAGATGAGGTGCTGAGCCAGGATACTGGTGAGTTATGGCACAGGAGGTTGGGCCATCTACACCACAGTGTTTTGAGGATTATGTAGCAGATTTCTACAGGTCTTCCAAAGGGTACACTTGCGCAAATAGATAATGCAAGGGATGTACCATGGGAAGTATACAAAGGCCACCTTTCATGAGAAGGAGAAACAAGCAACAAAAATTCTTAAGAGAGTTCACTCAAACGTGTGTGGACCATTCTCAACAACTTCCAGAGCAAAGCACAGGTATTATGTGATTTTTGTTGATGATTTTTCTAGAAAGCGTTGGATCTTCTTTATGTGGAAGAAAGATCAGACGTTCTCCAAGTTTTGTGAGTTCAAAGCATTGGTGAGAAAGATACAGGGAAGAAGGTGAAGGCTCTAAGGAGCGACAATGGTGGTGAGTATATCTCTAATGAATTCAAGAACTTCTGCGACAAAGAAGGAATTCAGAGAGAATTGATTCCACCTCGTAACCCATAACAGAATGGGGTTGCAGAAAAGAATAACAGAACAATTGTGGGAGCAGCACGAGCTATGTTACATGGTCAGGGCCTACCATTTCATCTGTGGGCAGAGGCATGCAACACAACAGTATTTGTGTAGAACCATAATCCTCATCGGATACTTGGCATGAGTACACTAAAGGAGGCTTTTTCAGGTAAGAAACCAGATGTTTCATATTTTAAAATTTTTGGCTCATCTGCCGATTGCCATGTGAGCAAATATGCCTGGAAGAAGCTAGAACCAACAGTAGAGGTTGGGATATTTGTGGGGTACATTGATACTCGCCACAACTATCGGGTGTATTTACCTGCTAATAGGATGACAGTTTTCAGGAGAGATGTTAAATTTGATGAGGAAAAAGCGATGCGATTGTCCCTTGATAGGGAGCTTGACTTGCATGAAGATGAGGAACTCTTAGTTCCAAAGAATGAACCTCAGGATGTGGAGTAGCCAGAAGTAGAGCATCATGGAATGGCAGAAACCACTCATGCAGATCCATCCACCAAAAATGATAGGAAGCACACTAGAGAGGCTGACAGATTGATGTTAGATGCAATAGAGAATGTAGGTGCACCTACATCACAGCGCAGGCAAAGAATCTCTCCAGACGGGTATACTAGATACATGGCTCTTATGAGTGAGTGTATTATGAAAAAACCATCCTCTTTTGAGGAAGTAGTGCAACAGCCAACATGGGTTGATGCCATGGTTGAGGAGTATGACTCCATTATTAGAAACTGTGCATGGGAAGTGGTCCCAAGACCAGTGGGGAAGTCAGTGGTTGGATCCAGGTGGATCTACAAGGTGAAGCAAGCAGCAGATGGGAGTGTGGAGAAATACAAGGCTAGATTTTTCGCCCAAGGATTCTCATAGGTGGAGGGGATTGACTAGGAGGAGACTTTTGCACCAGTTGCAAGGCAGTCATCAATTAGATCCATACTTTCACTCTCAGTGCAGATGGGGTGGCAGATACATCAGATGGATGTAAAGAAAATATTTCTCAATGGATTTATTGAGGAAGAAGTGTACATTGAGCATCCATAAGGTTTTGAGACCTTTGACAGGGATTCACATGTGTGCAAACTGAAGAGAGCATTGCATGGGCTGAAGCAAGCACCTCGTGCTTGGTACACCAGGATCAAGAGTTATTTCACTGGGTTGGGCTTCACAAAGAGTGAAGCGGATGCGAACCTATATCATATTGTGGTTGATGGTAAGATTTTGATTATTGTACTTTATGTTCATGATCTTATACTGATAGGTGATGAGCAGCTCATAACTTTTTGAAAAGAGGATCTTGCAAGAGAGTTTGAGATTAAGGACATGGGGCTCTCACACTATTTCCTTGGCTTGGAAATATGGCAAAGAGATCGGGAGCTATTTGTATCTCAGGGAAAGTATGCCCAGGAGATTCTGAGGAAGTTCCACATGGAGGGAAACAAACCCATGGTGACTCCTCTTGCAGGAAACTGGAGGAAGGAGGATGCTACTTCAAGTGAGGTAGTGGATGCTACTATTTACAGGCAGCTTGTGGGTTCACTTATGTATCTGGTGAACACACGACTAGAAATATGCTACGTAGTTAACCAGCCTATTCAAAATATGGTTAAGCCTACAAAGCTCTTTTGGAAGGCGGGGAATCATGTTTTCAGATATCTCAGGGGCACTACAGAGTATGGATTATGGTACAAATGAACAGAGGAAGTGAAGCTTCAAGGCTTCACCAATGCAGATTGAGTAGGAAGTCCATCAAACAGGAAGAGCACGTCAAGGGGCATCTTCAACATAGGATCAGCAACAATTTCTTGGTACAGCAGGAAGAAGAGATCAGTTTCACTCAGTTCAACAGAGGAAGAGTACATGGAAGCTAGTCAGGCTGCATGCAAGGCCATATGGATGAGGAAGATACTTGTTGGTTTGTTTGGTAATCAGATGGATCCGATGGTGATACATTGTGATAACCAGAGTTGCATAAAAATCTGGGTTAATATGGTATTCCATGATAGGTCCAAGCATATTGACATCTCGTACCACAATCTCAGAGATTGTGTTCAGAGGCGCAATATGTTGTTGCATTACATTCCCACGAAGGATCAAGATGCAGATATCTTGACGAAAGCACCTGCAGAGAGCAAATTCGAATACCACAGAGGTAGAATCTGGGTAGCTGATAATCCCTTTCTCGTTGAGAGGGAGTGTTGAAAATTCAACAAGAAAATGTGTGTCTAATTTATTTTTCCGTTAAATAAATTAGATAATAAATTGTAATCTTATCTCATAACAACTTGTATTATTTAACTAAGGGAGATAGAATTTGTTAATAATTTCGAGTTGAGGGCCAATGGTGTGGCATGTAGAGTGATTCTATTATTTTGGGGGTCCAGTTGCAATTAATGCACTAGTCTAGTGTGAGTTTAATCAGTTAACTCAAAATGAGTGAGTTGAAATCAGTTTAACTAGTTCTAACTAAGTGATGAGCTAGTGAGACATCAAGTGAATTAAATTAGATTTAATTCACAAGTAGTGATCTATTAAGTAACTAATGATTTGCTATTATTAGCTGCATGCATGTCAAATATGATGAAGACCCGGTTGAGACAAAGGTTAAAGGGAAGTGAACTATCAGTTGTATTATAAGAAAACTTCCCAAGTGCAGTTACAAAGCCACAGGTGCCCATGAAGGACTGCGCAATCAAGGAAGGTTGGAATTCCTATTTAATAGGGATTTATTTTGCCTAGGGATTGTGTGAGCAAGGTAGGCTGAAGGTGGGTTTAAAATTGGCTATGTGTTGTTCCAATTGTGCCTAGATCAGTGTGAGACGATTGGTAGAGTGTATGAGGTTCTTGTGAGCACACATGCATTGTATTTTTTCATGATTCCTTGGCTTATTATACAATAGAGATAGAGGGGTTTTTAGCAGTTGCTTTCCCCTGAGAAAAATATTGTGTTGTGTGATTGATTTAATTCTTTCTCTTACTTGCATGTGATTGAGCAATTGTGATTTATATTTCGGAAATATTGTAGAAAGATTCAATATCTTGCTTTAGTACATCGCATGATCGGATTGAATCCATTAGTGTAATTTCTACATGGTATCAGAGCAACAGGAATCACAATAGTGGAGAAGAAATTGAGTTTGTGTAGAACAATATTCAAATTTGCGGATACATTCTTTGGAGCTAGCAGCAGATCAAGATGTATTTCAATGGCTTAAGACTCAAATATGCACTCGAGGGCAGTTCGAATTATATTGCATGGAAGGACAAGATGGAGGCAGTGTTGGAGGACAACGGGTTGCAGGAATTCATAGATACTGATATTCCCAAGCCTGCAGCAACAGATTCCTAACTTCTTGATGCATTGCAGAAAAAGGTAGCAAAGGTGAGAAGGATCTTGTTAGAGGGAGTTAGAAATCATATTGTCTCAAGTCTCCATGGCAGGGCAACTCCATTTTCTATGTGGAAGGTCTTGAAAGATATGTTTCAAAGCAGCAGTGACCACTGAAAATTGGCACTCAAGGACAAGCTCAGGAAAATCAAAATGGAGAAGGGCAACATAATTTAGAAATACTTGACCAAGTTCACTCAATGTCGAGATGACCTTGGAAGTGTTGGGATTACTGTAGCTGATGATGACTTGGTGAGCCTAACACTTCTGGGCCTTCCTAAGAGCAGGCATAGTTACCAGGACTCTGTGAATGGGAGGGAGAAGTTACCAGATTGGGAGCGACTATGGTCGGATTTGGTACAAGAAGAGTTTTGGAGGAATACCAGGGATGGATCCTCATAAAGACTGTTGATGAGGAAAATTGTGCCTTGGCAGGTAAGGCAAAGAAGGGGAAGGGTAAGAAGTCCTATTCTAAATCTAAAAACAACAAAGAAGGTAAGAAGTGTGACATGTCAAAGGTGAAATGTTTTCACTGTCATGGTCATGGACACTATGCCACAAATTTTCCACAAACGAAGAACAACAACAAGAAGGCTCTGGGAGCTGTAGCGGCTGAAGTTTTGGCCTCACATTTTGAGTTGGACTTCTCTCTCATCACATGCATGGTGTCAATTGTGATGGGATCTATGTGGTACTTGGATAGTGGAGCATCTTTCCACATGACTGGAAACAAAAAAAAAAATCTTTAGTAGCTTGGAAGAGAAGGATCTTCAGATGCACATCGAGATGGGTGATGACCGGAGGTATAACACTACCGGGATTGGTATAGTTACTTTCGAAAGACATTCACGTAAACCTTTCATATTAAAATATTCCATGCATGTACCAGACTTGAAAAATAACTTAGTTTCAGTTTCCATGTTGGAGGATCTTGGATATGATGCGGTCTTTAGTGAAGGAAAGGTGTTCCTTCGTCACAAAGTGACAGGGCAGGTGATGGGCCTCTAAATTAGACATAAAATAAGGCCCATCTAACCTTTCTTAGGCCCGTCTAAATTCTTTATGCACTTAAAAGGATATATTAAATCTCTCCTTCTGCACTTAATAATGTTTTCTTATGCTTTAATATGTTCTTAGGAAGGATTAAAGGTAGTTGCATATTTTTTCCTAATCTTAGTTATTTTTGTATAATATTGTGGAAATATTTGGAAAATTATACAGATTTGGAGAAGGAGATGATTTAGGGACTTGCTCCCTACTACTAGAAAATCAAGATTGGAGAATAAACGAGCACAACATCAGGGAATTAGGGAGAAATCATGGAGAGATTCAAGGAGATTGTCCACCCTCCTTAACTCTCAAAGGCAGCCAAAGGATCCGCATGAAATCCCTCTCCAGCAATTCGAATTCCAGAGGCATCTAAGGAACTCAAGACCAAGTGCACTCAAGCCATACTTCACTTGGAGTCTCCAACAAATCAAATTCCAAGAGGCAGCCAAGCAACTGAAGACAGAGGGCACCTAATCTATGTTTACTTGGAGTAAAAGTTGACTCAATCGCCATTTTCAAGGGAGTTGTTGGTAGTTTCCCTGTAGAATAAATATATTAGAGCTAGAGCTAGGAAAGAGTTAGTTATTTAGCCAGTGAGTTGATTCTAGTCGACTTCCATTCCATCCCACTTCCATTCCATTCCATTGGATTCAAATTTTTGTTGTAAAGTCATTAGGCTCTGTTAAAGCTTTTATGGATGTAACAGATTGTTCCTTTTTATGAAATGAGTAGAGAGATTCCATTTTACTGATTTAATTCCACATATTTGGGCTCGTGGTTTAGGGCCCAACCCATGTGCCTCAGCTTCTCTATTGTTTCACGCTTTTCTTTCATGTCATTTAGCTAGTTTTTCTTCTGAGCATTTAGCTAGTTTGTCGGTATTTTATTGATGTTTTAGTTTGCTTCTCGTTGTATTTTGCTGTAGATTTAATTTTCTTACCGAATGGTAGAATAGTTGATAAACTCCATAAAATTGTGAGGCCAACCGTCCCCTTTCAACTCTATTAGTAGAGCTTAAGGAGGGTAGAATTCTCCCCACAGGTCAAAAATGATTTCTCGCTTATGATTTCTTGGAAATAGATTAGATCGGTGCCTATGTTTTCAAGAACATTTTGTCTGCCTTTCTTGCATAAATAGGCAAGTTGATTGTAGGTACGGGCAGCATAGCCCAGGAGAAGTTTTCCATCACCTCCCAGTTCATCTTCCATCTTCCTTCCATCTCTGATGTGACACTCTGTGCGATGTTTTTACACTATTATTTTTCCCACTTATTCTCAATGCCTTCCCCTTTTTATGAAAAACACGTGAAAACCATTCAAAACCACCAAAAATATAACCTCCACCTTTGCTCCTCGAGACCCCCATCACCATATGTCACACTTTCCAAATCACAACATTTAACGTTCACCTTTAACACTTACCTCTCATTCCTTGTGATTGGGATATTGCGAAATCACAAATCGCACTTTGCACTGCTTACCTTTTGCCTTGAAGAATTACCACTCTCCTTCTCCGATTACCTGCCTTATTCCTTCGTTATATCGGTCATCATCGTCGGACTCGTTTTAATGCAAAAACACTTGAAAACCATCGAAAACCCAACCTCTGCCTTCCTCCTCAAGACTCTCGCCACTATACGTCACACTTCTCAAATCGCAACATTAAACTTTTACTTTAACACTTATCGCTCATTCGTTGCGATTGCAATATTGCGAAATCACAAATCGCACTTCACAACTCTTAGCTTTTACCTTTAACTCTTACCGCTTGTTCTTGCGATTGTGATATTGTGACATCGCATAAAACAAATCACAACTTTTCCCTTTCTTATTTTCACCACCACGTCATCTACATCGCAAATCGCAGCCCATAACCTTTACAATATCGAAAATCGCACTTCATTGAACTTACCACATCGCAGATTGCAACCTGCAACCTTTACCGCATCGCAAATCGTACTTTGTGAATTTTAGTTCATTCCATTAAGTCCTTACCACTATCCATTTAAACTTGCGATATTGCGATTTGCGACCCGCCACATCACTCATCGCACTTCGCACAATTTAGTTTATTCCGTTAAGTCCTTATTGCTATCCATTTAAACTTGCGAAGTTACAATTGCGACATCGAACATCGCGGCTTTTGTCCTCCATCGGACTCCACCATCGCACTTTTGAGTTCTTTCCGCTCCAAAGTCATTTCTTATGTTATAATAAAGTTTTCTAAGGGTTTAACCCACTCTTCCGCTTCCAAACCTCGTTTCATGTGTTAAACTCCCCATTAGCCTCTTTTAGCCCTTTTTATTCCTCTAAGCTGCAAATTAAGTCTTTTTAGTTACAATTAAGTCATGGATAGTTTAGTTGCATGGATAACAGCATGGTAGAGAGATCATAGGATAAGTAGAATGCATTTAGCCGTTTGGCCAAGTTAAGTGTGGTTTAGAATTACTTTCCTTTCTGCCATTTATTTTCAGCAAGTTAGCTTAGTTTCTTTTCAGTCATCTCCCTTTCTGCCAATTAAATTAGTTTCATTCTTATCATTTCTTTTTAGAAATTTAGTATAATTTCCTTTCTGTCATTTCCTTCCAGTAATTTACTTTCCAGTTGTTCTCATAATTTAAGAAATAGAACCCTTTCATAAAGCAGAAGAGGATGACAAGAACAGAATGCATCTGTTGTGTATATAGCATTGTCACCTCAAATTTTGTATGAACCCCACGTTGATAAAGTAAAGTGGGGCAACCCCTGGGAGTTGCAGCACCCTTGGTGCAATACGAGGGCTCACCAATAGGTAAAGAAGATTGGGGTTCGTGTGAAGAACCTCTACAAACTTGATGTAGATGGTTGTACAACATTGAGCAATAAAGGAGATGAGGTGGTGAGTAGGGATATTGGTGAGTTATGGCACAGGAGGTTGGGTCATCTACACCACAGTGCTTTGAGGATCATGCAACAGATTTCTACAGGTCTTCCAAAGGGTACACTTGCACAGATAGATACATGCAAGGGATGTACCATGGAGAAGTATATGAAGGCCACCTTTCATGAGAAGGAGAACCGAGCAACGACAATCATTGAGAGAGTTCACTCAGATGTGTGTGGACCATTCTCAACAGCTTCCAAAACAAAGCACAGGTACTATGTGATTTTTGTTGATGATTTTTCTAAAAAGTGTTGGATCTTCTTTCTGTAGAAGAAATATCAGACGTTCTTCAAAATATTGGTAGAGAAAGATACACGGAAGAAGGTGAAGGATCTAAGGAGCAACAATGGTGGTGAGTATATCTCTAATGAATTCAAGAACTTCTGCACCAAAGAAGGAATTAAGAGAGAATTGACTACACCTCATAACCCTCAAAAGAATGGGGTTACAGAAAGGAAGAAAAAAACAATTGTGGGAGCTATGCTACGCCGTTAACCAGCTTATTCAAGTTATGGTTAAGCCTACCAAGCTCTTTTTGAAGGCAAGGAAGCATGTTTTGAGATATCTCAGGGGCACTATAGAGTATGGATTATGGTACAAACGGGCAGAGGGAATGAAGCTTCAAGGCCTCACCGATGTAGATTGGGTAGGCAGTCCATCAGACAGGAAGAGCACATCAGGGGGCATATTCAGCATAGGATCAACAACAGTTTCTTGGTACAGCAGGAAGCAAAGATTAGTTGCACTCAGTTCAGTCGAGGAAGAGTACATGAGAGCTAGTGAGGCTACATGCGAGGCCATCTGGATTAGGAAGATACCTGTTGGTTTGGTTGGTCATCAGATGGATCTGACGGTGATACATTGTGATAACCAAAGTTCCATAAAACTCTCGGTTAATCATGTATTCCATGACAGGTCCAAGCATATTGATCTACCAAGTAACTGATGATTTTCTATTATTAGTTGCATGCATGTCAAATCTGATGAAGACACAGTTGAGACAAAGGTTAAAGGGAATTAAAATATTAGGTGTATTATTAGCGCACTTCCCAAGTGCAGTTATAAATCCATAGGATGCCCATGAAGAATTGCGTAGTCAAGGAAGGTTGGAATTCCTATTTAATAGGGATTTATTTTGCCTAGGGATTGCTTGAGCAAGGCAGGTTGAAGGTGGGCTGAAAATTGGCTATGTGTTGGTCCAATTGCGCCTAGATTAGTGTGAGACGATTGGTAGAGTGTATGAGGTTCTTGTGAGCACACATGCACTATATTGTTTCATGATTCCTTGGCTTATTATACAATAGAGATAGAGGGGTTTTTATCAATTGCTTTCCCCAGGAAAATCTTGTGTTGTGAAATTGATTTACTTCTTTCTCTTACTTTCATGTGATTGAGAGATCATGATTTATATTTCGCAAATATTGTAGAAGGATTCAGTATCTTGTTTTAGTACGTTGCATGATCGGATTGAATCCATTGCTGTAATTTCTACAAAAGCTTAAGGAAACACTAATAAAGCTAAAGGAGAAAGATAACTTGGATATGCTAGCTGAGCCATCCTTAGCTATTTAATTTATCATCCAAGGATATCATGAAACAAAATTCAGAATATTTTGAGCATTTTGAGCATTTTTTGTGATTTTTTGAAAAATCTGGAAATTGGTCTTTGTAGAAGCATCGCGCAACGATTTTCCTCAAAGCATCCAATTGAGGAAATTTTTATATGGTTGGATAGATTTTGACATATAATTTCTAGATGTGGCCTCATATTTTGATGGCGCCCTTCATTTTTGGAGAAAAACTAAAAAAACAACCCTTTTTCATGCTTATGCCACTGTTTTTGCCTGTGCACGATGCTTCTGGAGTAAGGTTGGGAGAATGAGTTGTTGAAGGCCTTCCAAGAGGTATTTTCTTAGTTTCAAGGTTAGGATGGAAAGAGGACACACACGGATACCTATCCCAATCTTCATATTTGTAGATGGATTCCTTAAGGTCAACCAAAATCACCCTCAAAGTGGTGCGACGCTTCTGTCTTGGATTCCTTTTGGATAGTTGTCAAGCCAAAATGATCCAAATTTCGAGGTTGCAGTTGTCTTATGAGGTATCTTTTTGATAAGAGAGTTTTTTTTTTCCTCTCATTATGGAGGAATCATATAATTAATCAATGAGACATACACTCCTAGTTATTATCTAAATTTGAGGGGATTGTTTCTAACTTCCCTAGATTCTAGGTAATGACTCATAGGGTGCATTTATGGTGTATTTTGGATCAATTTTCAACCCAATGAGGTGGAATATCTTCTATTTTATATATGTAGTCCAAATCAAGTCATTTTATAGGTTGGATGGTTGTTATTTGCAATGTGGATCTATTGTACAAACTTTTTCATTGAAATCAAAGACATGTTGCAGCTATAATTTTGGGACTCCTGTGGTATGCTTATTAGCATTGTTTTTTCTCAATAACCTCATCAAGTTGAATGTTATTTTTTCTTTCCATCACATGTATGCTTCTATATGATTACCTTATGAGTCTATGAACTAAATTATTGTTTTTTATTCTCTGTTTTATAAGATTTTCATGAATGTTTTTTACCTCTTCTAATGAATGAACTCATGTATTCATGCTCATTCAAACTCTCTTTCTCTTTTCAAACCCTATACACAATGAAAAATTAAGTATGTTATTAAGTATACCTACCTGGCCTCATAATCCTCATCTCTGCAACTGAGCCTTTGAAATCAGTCCTACAAACTAGACCTAGTTCCTTGATTGGCATTCCTATCCAGCAAAAATTAAAAACAAACAACCTAATTCATTGAGCTTATATCTAGCCTAAGATCATTATATCTACAGTTACCTCATTGATTGTAAAAGTGACATTGAGAGAGCCCTCTCTGGTTTTGGTAGGGCTAGCTACTAGACCTAAATATTGGTTTGAGGTTGCCTCCTTCAGTTCCATTCTCAGCCTTGAGAAACGAGGGGAGTGATAACATTATGTAATTGGATTATGACTACCTCCCTAGTTAAGAGGGAGTGTTGAAAATTGTAACTAGGTTCGTTCTTCATAATGACCTAATTGTAATCATGACATTGTATATTATTTATAAATAAAGAAAAATAAATTATATTTTTAGTTTGGATTATGGGTTTCATACTCAAGTTTGAGTCAAAAGCATGTCCGTCATGCTTTTAGGTTTTCTAGGTATTTCTCGGTCTTTGTAGGATAAGGAATAAATTGGCCATGTGTCATAGTCCCATTTGGACTCATTGTAATAAAGAAAGATATTTATTTTATCAAGAAAATGAAATTTTGCATCCGGAGACCAAGTTGACCCAAGACCAGATCAAGTCAGCCTAAGGGAGGCATTTTCAGCCCCTCAAAGAAGCTATAAATACAAGGAGCTCAACCTCATTTGAGAGACTCATCCAGAAAATTTTGATTTGCAATAACAAAGGAGAAGAAGAGCTATAAGGACAAGGAAAGGAATGAAGAATAATAGTTTCCTGGGCTAAATATCTCTCTATATATCCCCATGTGTGAAGTTAGAGTTTCTTTGAAGCTTTAGTTGTAAGAGGCCGAAATTGCAGAGCCAAAATTATGAGAAGTAGTTACAGGGCATAAATTCTGGGACAAAGTTGTAGTAAGTTTAAATTTGGAAGTTGCCTTAAAGAAGAACTTGTTGGGGGCTAACTTGTTGATTAGTAGGGTTGTTGGATTTTGTCTTTGGGTCTTGGAAGTCTCTTTGTAAGCAGATTCTTACGTTTTCCCCTTGGAGAGGTTTTTCCCTAGCTTGGAGCCTATATCTTGTGTACTATGTCTTCTTGTGATCTTCATTGTTTTGGTAATTGCTTGATGAACAAGATCTAATAAATTAATAAAAGTCCAACATGGATCAAAATTAATTATCATGTTAAAGAAAATATCTATAACATCTAAGTCTCATGATTTTCCAACAATATATCACTTAGGAAACCCTTTCGGGAGAAAACCCAACTGGGAGGTGAGGTTGCTATGCTCTCTTTGTTTGAATAAAAAATTGCTATGAGTACAAAGAAGTATGTTCTGTGAAGCCTCCACTTATCAAGTACCCTCCATAGTATACCCCATCTATCTACATGACTTATGGACCACCTTTTGACTTAGGTAGCTTAGGGATGACAAACTTTTGAGATTACTCGTCCAAAAACTTTTATCAAATTATATCATAATTCAAATATAGCAGACCAAAATTTACTCTATGAATTATATTTTTTTAACTTTGTCTTGCAAGATAACTCCTGATGGAATCCTAACCCCTTTGTTGGGGATCTCCAATTGAAAGCTTTTATGTCTTATATAACTAATTTAGTCAAATGGAATAATGCCTATAATTTTTATGCTCGTACAAATATTAAAGAGTAGTTGATGGTCTGAGAAGAACATCCACTTACTGGACTTCTTTTGAATTATTTATCGAGACTAAGGGAAGATCCCAGTGACTCAGTCACTATCTAACATAACCTGCGCTAATTTATCATGTAATACCATGAATTAGCTCTAGCATATTCATTGGAAACTCTTTTAGTGGCACGTGACATTTGGGAGGGACTGCCATCATTCTTGCAGGATAGACATCCCATGGGGACCCTTACTTTGGCCTTGCCCTTAGCTGAGCAATGTTCCACACTTACTCTATTCTTAAGTATGACTCACATCGGGCAGGACTCTGCTTTCACTACCTCGTGCTTTAGTTCCCTACAAGATTCTATCAAGCTCCCATTCAATGGGATGAGGAGGAAGAGAGATGCAATTGGAAAAATATGGATAAAACATTGGAACATTATAATCCAAGGGAATTTGGCCACCCTGCCTACAATTGGGGTGACCTACATTCTGGTCTTCCTGAAGTAGAATTCATTGCATGGGTACATGCAATCAAATCATTCAAGGGGAGATCACGAGTCATTGATTTGGCACTCTCTTTTTTTCACTAAATCATCCCTTTTGCCCAATTTATCTTTATTTTTCCAATCTTTGATCATTATATGTATCATTTACTAGTTACATATTTAAGGGTATATATGCATGCTTGTTAATATCTTTATATCTTTGCTTTGGTTAGAATTAAGGTTGATAAAGAAGAATTAAGATGTAGGTGTTGTGTGATCCAGTGGCTATATACATATGTTCATGCTTCGCATTGGTGTGAAAATAATAATTAGTGGACTGATCATAGGATTGAAGGATTATATTGAGCTTGCATATTGGCTTTCAATAATCGCATCTATTTCGGTCAAATATCAAGGAAGCAATTATAATCATAGGATTGAATACCCTCCCATTTCAATAAAAAAAATTAATAACTTTATTAAATACTAAGGAATTTCAAAGGGCTTATTATTTTAATTTAAATCAATAGCTTTGGATAAGGATCAAAGAACTTTCTCATTACTCTTTTTTTTTCAACCATATATGAAAAAGGATCTCACTTATCTTGCATCCACGAGGATCACTACCACAAGGAAAAATGGATAAGGTAGGGATGTGCGTTGGCACCAAGTATCATGGGTTAGTGGGTCAAATTACATGAACACATGTCTATTTCAGTAATGCACGCTGTCTTAAAACTATTAGGTGGTTGCTCCTTTGTGAATGTAATATTTCTTCAACTTTGGCCATCCCCTAGCATCTCAAGAGTATTCATACTTATAGTTTCACTAACATGAATAAAAATTCATACATTGGTTTAACATGTAAACCATGCAGCCATAGATAGAATTCATTTTGATCACACCATTGGAATATATTGTTGTTCGTTGTTTAATATCAACATACTATCATTTTATCTGTGTATAGTCCTCCAAGTGGATTTATGTTGTTATTTTGAGTAGTAATTTAAGACTGTAAAACTTATATATCAGCACCTTGTAGCACATAAAGCAACTTTCATATGAACTATGTATTGTTTGCTATGTTTTGATACATAATCGAGGATATAAATTCGTGAGTGCAAGTTTTCGTGGATATATTTGATGTGTTGTCATGGATGAATCTAGAAGTTTAATTTAAAGCTTATGTTGATCATTTAGAAGCATTGAAGCACAGATTGACCTTGAGCAGTGCCCCACCCAAGGTGTGGTTCTATGTCAATTTATTTCCTATATGATTTGTAAGCAAATTTAGATTGTTGTTTTTGCTTTCAAGTATTTTATGTTCAATTGATTTATTTTCAGTTTTACATAGAAGTGATTATGTGATTTTATGATGTCCTTAAGTTCAAATTTAGTGGTTTTGGGGGTGTGCTAGCCTACCTTACAAGCAGATGTTGGGAAATTAGATACTGCAAAATTTCTTGGGTTCAAATTCCACCCAGCGCCACTGAGATAGTCGACCTTAGAAGACAATTGGGTGCTTTAGGCACCAAGTATCCAAGTAGTGAACTCCACTTAAGAAAATCCTTCCATTTGGGTCTAAGTATCTATGAATTTCCTTGCTTAGGTCATCAGGACAATGTGAGGGATGTGCATCCCGTCTATATTGCACAAAGTGCCTCACAAGTATACCAACACTAGCTTGACAAATAAAATGTATTGTGTAGCATAAAGCATCACATGACATTTTTCATGACTTAAAGAAAGGTTGGTTTCTTAGCATCTTATAAGAACTTTTTCAATCTTTTCTAAGGCTTCCTCAAAATTATTACTATATACTGTAAAATCATCCATATAAACTTCAACACAATCATGAACCGAGTTAAAAAAGATACCTAAAACTACTCTTTGAAATGTAGCAAGAGCATTGCATAATCCAAAAGGTAATACTATGTAAGTGTATCTTCACCATGGACATATGAATCTGGTCTTGTCTTGATATTCCAGTGGAAAATGATCTTTTATGGTAGATTTATTTAGTTCTTTGTATTCTATACATACTTGTCGCTTACCATTTTTCTTTGGTACAATTTATTGGAAATTAGGATAAAATTGAGAGGGGGGTGTGAATTAGTATTAGGACCAATTTTAATGATTAATACATAGATTAAATTATTTAACCATTCAACAACATATAATGTAAACATATAATTAAATACACAGCCACACCATAAACATCATACACATATGACACATATTTTTTACGTGGGAACTCATAAAGGGAGAAAATCACCAATCTTGTTTTTGTTTGTAATTTTAATGTAGGCCCCAACCTACTGTTACATCAATTTTACTAGCACCCACCAGAACGAAGCCACCACTCCACAATTTGCAATCCACTACTTGTAGGAGGAATTTACCCCCAATTTGTTTCTCAAGTACCCACCTAAAGGAGGCACCGACTACCTAATGTGCAAGAACCAATGTGAAAAACATTGCATATCCATTTTTCATTCATTTTCAAAGTCAAATCCACAAGTTCCATGTTTATTTAAACTTCTTGCTCTCTTTGGTCCATCTCTCACTCAACATGATACCTCACAATATAGTTAACATTCTCAAACTTTTTATTTTCTCTGCAACTCTCCTCACACTTAGATATGATCACATTTTTTCAAATATACTTCAACAACTCCTCTTCACCACTCTACAAACTCTCTCAATCCTCGCAAACTCACAACAGCTTATGATCTGTAACAATAGTCAATTATTACTCTTACCCCACCTTTCCCAGACTTAGCCCATTTGATTACATGACTTATATAGCTCACGACCTTCTTCAACTCTTAACCTCCTCGATCATCCTACAATCATGCTCGACCTACTCAAAATTTCATCATTTTCTTACATTCTTCAGTAGAAGCAAAACATATCACTTAATTAACCTCTATTAGTCTTGGCTCATCCACTAATATGGCTTCTACAACTCTCAGCCTTTTTTAGCTCTCGACCTTATTGATCATCCTACAGTCATTCTCAACCTACTCAACACTTCATCATTTTCTTATAGTCTTCAACAACAATAAATCGTATCACTCGACCTCTATCAGTCTCGGCCCATTCACCAAGACAACTTCTACAACTCTATGCCTTCTTGATCATCTTCCGTCACACTCAACCTCATATAATCTTGGTCTACCTCCACACTTCAGGGTCTCTCAACCACTCATATTCAATTAGAATACCAACAACATTTCTCTAATTGAATTCACTTTTACACCCATTCACAACACGACAACTTCCACTTCAGTCCAATCACACATGACTCTAAGAAAAGCCATTCATTATCACACATCTTAAAGGTGAACTTCATTAAATATAACACAGATCAAGGAGAAAACTTCATTAATGGATTAATGACAACCATCCATTAATTGAGTTATCCCTTTTAGCCTCTGCATTGGACTATTTGATCCACTGTCACTTAACTGTATTTTGGTGCCCAAAATTCCAAATTCCAATAATGCATCAAACACCAACTTTACATCAAAATATTTAACATGTAGCTCCTATCATATGGCCCTTGTTCCATATCCCCATGGGGTAGAACCAAGTTCTTAACACAAAAGGTGCTTAGCCTATTTCTCTCGTTGTATCCGGTATCTAGGTTCCCTCGTGTTTATGCCATTTGTGTAAAATTTATAGACGCCTAGATGCTCGAAAATCCCATATATAGTTCTTGTGGCTAAAGAATTTTCCATGTCATGCTGCCTTGACATCTCGCCAACTCACTTCTATCAACCAATCAATCATTGCCACTTTTTATTGCTCCACATCATCATTGTGCATTAGTCCCACATCAACTCCTTTGAACTATAATATGGTATCCATTTGATTTCAAGTTATTGCATTTGTGCAAAGTGCCCAAATGTTTAGATGCCTAGATATTCGAATGGCCCTTATGCTTGGTCTGGGCCCACTTCCCAATCATCCTCTGTTGAATCACTACCATTTAGAGAGACCTAGATGCCAGTTCATGTTGCCATCTATTTGGGGTCCACCACTTGTTTATCCCTGAATAAATTTGATTCAATCGTTTTCTTAAGTGGTTTCCCTATGCAACCTTGAATACATGGATGGCCTGGATATCTTAACATTCACACGGAACTGTGATCAACGTAACCTTTAATCTAGATTTGGGCCCACGCTAAAGTGAATGCATTGTGTGCATACCCCCAAATGTCTAGATTTCTGGATGACCTAGATGTTTTATGCTTCCTGGATAAGTCTAGATACACTGAGGAAACCTCACTAACTTGACCCCATAGAACAAATCCCAAGGATTTTCTACATCACCCATTGACATCATCATTTCCACATGGTATTCTCTAAGTGGAACTGCATGTCACTAAGATTCAACCTACTTAGCCATCCAAAAGGTACAAAAACCCCTGCCACATGTCACGTGATCGAGGCACCACATAATCATACTTTCCATGTCACTACTACATGTCTACCACTTGTCTTTCCATCATTGGGACAAATCATATTTCTACCCTAATTATTTCCAATTGTCTCGCATCGCGCTCATCGTGCCAAGTCTTCATGGCATCATCAAATTGAACCTGGCATAGTGTGTTGTTTGTCAACTAACAATATGTTTCTCATCAATTTCCTTTCTGTTTGGCTCTTTTTGTTAATCACGCCAACATGCCAATAGACCAAAACATCACAAGTGCTTGACTCAAACATGGTGTAGCATGATGACATGTCGAATTTCATCGTCTCCATGCTACATGTCACCTTATGAGTGGTACCATGTGTCACTCAAATTTGGCCCACTGGCTCCCTCATCATCTAAATTCACCAATCATGTATTGCCACCATTTTCAATGTCACAATATGGTATAAAAGAAAGCTCAAGGTCTAATTATTTTTGACATTTTCATTTGTTATTAATAAACTGCCTCGACATTCAATTCACATTATTTACTAGTCCCATGGAGTTCATCTAGCGCCTTCCATCTCGCGATCCCACTAATCATGCCAACACTTAAAATTAAACCTGGAATGGTGAAAAATATGTCAAATAATAAGAGATTTCCCATCTGGCACCTTTCGTTTTCTGTCTTATGCCTCCCAACGACCCATGGAATGATGCAACTTTGGAATCCTACCAAAATTTGAACCAGAATAGTTTCTAATCCTTTAGGAGTTTTTCAAAGTGACATATACCATTGCAAAGGTCTTTGAGAGGGCTATCCAACTATACAATTTTCAAGTGTACATAAGTTAATCTGCTGCATATAAAATTGCTTCAAAGATAGGCCTTAAAATCAATATTCTATAGGCACTACAAGTGACGCAGGAGCATCGACCCATCCTTCGAGAAAATCAACAAGAATGTGTTATGGAAGGTGCAACTTTGAAAATGCAGGGTAATATACATTTTGTAAAGGATTAAAAGCATGGAAAATCAGATTCGTGAGGGATCTTAGGAATTCATTGAGGGCTTTGTGGAGTATATCATGTTGAGCACTTTGTGGGGAGGATCATGTTTAGAGATTTATGGAGAATATCGTCGATCTTGAATTAATCCATGATATTGAAATAATGCACAATATTTAATTTTATAATATAAATTGTAAACTTATGTGTGTATGAAGGGTAACCGTTAAAATGAAGATCTAGCCATCTAAGGTGTCAATAGATGTTATGTAATAGTCTAGTGGTTAAATTAATGAAATTTGATTTATGTTTTACGTAATTTTGTGTGTGTGAATCGTGGGTTGATACTTTGATGGCTTGATGAATTAACGCATTGAATTTGTTTCATGAATTAACACTACATGCAACGATTGTGTGAGGCAAGCCTAAGGAATTGATGTTGCATGCATGTATGGGACATAGAGCACAACAGAAGCATAGTGGGGCCATAATCCACAGATCCTGGAGCGAGACTAGAAAAAAACATAAAATGAAGAGACCCTTGAATTTGTTGCATTAAGTAGTATGAGAGCACAAAATATTCCTACGTGTAGTGTGGAGGAGAAGCAACAACAAGAAGGTACAAGGTGATAAAATATCTGGTAAGATATTTTTTTCTATGTGCTTGTGACAGTAGATTTGCAACATCCTAAATCGAGGATTACTCGTAGGGTTCTAGAGAAGAAAACCAAGAAGATTCCAAAATCCAAAACTTAAGAGAAATTTTGGTGAGGTATCATGTAGCAAGGTGGAGACTTGTTACTGCAGAGGCATGTTATATGTCACGAGTTAAAGTTGTTACGATAATACCATAGGCATATGACTAGGAGGTCATAATTTTTTGCACCTTGGGAATATGATGAAAAAGCATCGACCCATCCTCAGAGAAAATCATCAAGAATGAGTTCCCAAAGGTGTAGTCATGAAAAGGCAGGGTAATATCTATTTTCTAAAGGATTAAAAGCGTGAAAAATCATATCTATGATGGATCTTAGCAATTCGTTGAGGGATTTGTGGAGAAGATCATGTTAAGCACTCTGTGGACAGCATCATGTTGAGAGGCTTATGGAGAAGATCATGGATCTTGAAATAATCCATGATATTTAAATAATCCACGATATTGTAATTTTCAAATATAAATTGTAAACTTGTGTGCATGTGAAGGGCGACCATTGAAATGAATATCTAGCCATCCAAGGCACCAATAGATGCTATGTAACAGTCTAATGGTTAAATTAATGAAATTTGATTTATGCTTTATGTAATTTTGTGTGTGAATTGTTGGTTGATGCTTTGACGCATTTAATTTGTTTGATGAATTAACATTGCATGTAACAATTATGTGAGCCAAGATTAAGGATTTGATGTTGCATGCATGTACGGGACATAGAGCACAACAAAAGCATAGTGGGGCCATAATCCACAGGTTCAGGAGCGAGACTAAAAAAACATTAAATGAGGAGACCCCATAATTCATTTTCATCAACAAGGCTTTCCTAACACTAATAACACATCGTTGACTATATCAACACATTGTTTGACGTCAATGAAAACAAAGTGTCAATCTCCAATAAGCTCCCACTAAACTTGACACTACTTTAAATCAATTACTACTCCTTTGATACTAATGACAACACTTTGCTCAACACAATTGTCAATGCTGAGACCCACTAGTGGTAAAAAATTGGATAAATGAAGTTTACATTGAACAACTTTTGCAACTCCTTTACAATTTCCTTCAAATTATAATTATTCCTTTAATTAGTCTAGCATTTTCCTTTATATATATATATATATTCCTACATAAAAATAGGGGTGTGTTTTTGTAATGTTTGTATTAATTTAACTTTGTGAGACTCTTCAAAGTTAGAGTTAATATTTAGGGTTGTCCCTGGATTAATCTCTACAATAACACTACCAAATTTTGTCGTAGAATTCAATGGTAACATAGAATATATAATGAAAAATATTCTATAGTACAATTTTCTTGAAAATCTTTCTCTGAACATATCAACATAACAATTTTGTAGTTGTTCACCAAGGTAATGATGAAAGTCATAATTGTTTATAAAATTTGTTATTTGTCCTTCTTCAACATCGTGTTTAAAAATCATTTCATGTAAAGTTGCTAGAACAAGTTGTACTATTTCAATGTCATTTCATCATTAATCCATTCAGTATTTTCTAGTTTAGTAATTGTTTTGGTAGGAGGATAAAGTGTAAACTACTATGTTGCATTTCCATTAGATTTTTCCATGCCTATAGACCTACAACTAATACAAGCATTGGTCATGGCTAACCAGGTTATTCCTAAGATTACTGGATGTCCTCCTAGGTTGGTTTTAGGTGTAAGAATCATAAAATCAATTGGGTATTTCCAAGAGTCCAAAAACGCAAGAATATATTCTAATACACCTTCTAGTTTTATAGTATATCCATTTTCTAATTGTAAAACAATTGGTGAATAACAAAGATTGTTCAATTCTGTTTCATCCACTATATTCTTTGTCATTACATCTATAGTTGCTCCTATATCAATAAGTGTGTTTGGAATTACAATATTATTAATGTGGAATTTTACAATGTGACCTATTGGATCTAACTATTTTTTTATATAGGTTCTTCCCATCATTATATTTGCTAACTTTCCAATGAGATGTACTTTATGTGGTTCCTTCCTCTTTCTTCCTGGTTTTTTTAATACATAATTCCTTTATTGTTTTAGCATATATAGGAATATATTTTATTACTCATAATAAGCGAATTCAAATACAAATTTTCCTTAATTCATCTAGCATATCATGATATAATGGTATTAACTATATTTCTACATTCTTATATATCTTCAACCTCTCTAGAAAAGGAGGATTTGGAGAATATGTAGAAGGTTGATCTATTGGAGGAATAGGGGATGTTTGGTTTACTATTGTATCATTTATTTCTTTAGGAATTTCCTCCTCATTTTGTTCTTCAGTTATTACTAGGCAATCCTTATGATGTACTCCTCCAGACCTAAGATAAATTTCATTGATATCAAGAGGGGAAATCATACAGGTTTGGAAATTTTGTAGCACAACATTGTAAGTGAGATGAGCTACTTTATGATTTGGGTTGGAAGTAGTTATGCCGGCAACTGAGAAAGTTTTGTGGAGGTTGCCTTGATGGTAACTTAAGATGTTGACTAGAAGTCAATTGTAGTTATGGACTTAATTGTGAAGGAGGTTGATATGATTGTTTGGGTTGATATTAAGGGAATGATAGATAATACTATTGGGAATACTAAGGAATATTTGGCATTCCTTCATATGCCCCTCGCCAACCTTGTTTCCAAGGTATATTTTGGGTTTGATGTGGACATGGTTGACAAGGAAAGGGTGTATTCCAACTATTATGTGGATATTTTCGATAAACATGAAATTGCTAAGTAGGACCATAAATAATACCTAGTTTTCGAGCATGCTAAGGTCTTCCTAGTGCTACAAAAAAAAAAATTTCTAAGGCTTCATTTGCTCCATTATATTTTTGATAAACTTCTTTAAGTCCAGATAAGGATGGGAAATCCTTTGTCCCATGCTTTTCTGTAAAAAAAGACACAAGTTTTAATATTATCTAAAGGACATTCTCTCAAAGTATTTTTTTCCTACATTTAGGACAAAATATTGATAATGTTGCATTTCTACCTTTTGTTTGTTTTGAATTTTTTACATATTATTTGTTCACTTAAATTTCCAAGAATATTAGCTTTAAAATTTTATAATAAGTGACCGAATTTAACTCAACTTATTGCACCAAATGTTAATTTATTTACTCTATCCATAGTTGGATCTTGAGGCCCTTTACCATATTTGGCTCTTCCTCATGATATTTCACAAACTTCTTGAAAAGTGAGCTGAGATACATCTCCTTTACTGTTAAATTTAGTAAATCAATCCCATGATCTATAATTCCTCGTATCAAAAGAGTTTTGAGAGGGTCAAATCCTAATTTATTTTGTTTTACTCTCTTGAAAATGTAGACAAATATTTCTACATAATCTTCAATATTTTCATTATCTCTTTCGCTCATTTTGAAAACAGCTTCCTTGAGATCATGTTCAATATAGTAATCTTTAAATTTTTATAGCCTCATCTCATCTTGAGATTAAACATAGTTTGTTCCTAATCTCATAAACCACATTAAAGTCCCATATTTTAAAGTACTTGGAACTAACTTTAATTTTTGAGCATATTGCAAGTAATCATAACTTGTACATAACACTTCAAACTCAAAAAGAAAAGTTTTTGGGTCTTAAGTTCACATACCATGGACATTTCGTAGTACATAAGGAAAAATATTCTTCATGTTGGTTGGCAACATGGTGTTGGAATTGATGTCGACCTTGGTCAATCAACTAGATATTGATGAGCTTGCATGATGATCTAGTGATTGCAGAGGTTTGAAAAGGTGTATACAAGTCCTATAGGTACCTATAAAGTTGTGGAAGAAGTGGTAGAAAGTTATGGGTAGACAAAGGTTGATTTCACCAAGTTTAGAGGAGAGTTGTAGTCTTTGAACTAGCACTGGGCTAGTGCTGCTCCCTTCCCATTCTAGGTCTCCGCAGATTAGTGCCAGGTTGCTCATTCAGTGCCTTCGTAGTTCTCTTGAAGGTGCAACAATGATATTCCACAGGCTTCACAATTGTTTTTTCACAAGGTAATTCATAACAGGAAAATGTTAGCATAAATACTATGGTTTTTTCCCATGGTGGCTATTGGGCTTCAAAGCTATAAAAACATTATATGATATACCATTTTATGTGCGTTGAGGAGTTGTTTTGGAACCGACACTATGATTTTTGAAAATCAATCTGAGCAATTGAAGATTAGTTCTAGTGTGTCGATCTGAGTCTAGAGCAATGGTGTAATCAAACTTCTACTTATTTTTTGTGTTTCTCTTATGTTATGGCACATGTGTTTTCACAATCTCATGGTGATCCAAGTATGCAAGGAATAAAACAAAAATAAGTCTCATTGCATGGAAATTTGCCGGTGTTTGTACGACCAACACGGTGATTGGTGTTTGATGTGTTTAAGTTTGCTTTTTCCATACACATGAATATGTAAAAATGCACTCGTGAAAAGATGGTAGTCTATGATGATTTAATCATAGATCTAGTATTAGATCTTTGTGTTTGTTCTATGTGCAAAATTAATGTTTTATTTGGTTCCCCCAAATAGTCTGAACACATTAATGATAGTGAAGAGATGGATCTCGTCCATATAGATGCATGTATTAAACATTATTAGGCCAGAGATCAAATTGTAAGTTTATTTTTGTTTGGAGGTGTGTGATTGGAACAATAATGCAACATGATTGACCTATAACCAAATGTGTATGATGAAATAATGTGTGATTTGTAGTAAAACATAGATATAGAGGATAATACTCAATGTGCATGTTTCCGACATGTATCCTGTAATGTGTCTGTATTAGTTTTGACTGGATGCAGTAGAATAGAATGCAATGACAACTCCAATGCTTATGATGGACATATGCTATGTTGCAGTGAAATTTGTGAATAAATTTGTGAGAGCATTTGACAGAGTTATGTTTCATATGGAGTATCAATATGTGGCTCTAATGGTTTTGTACATTTGTAGTAGATCATTTTAAGATTGATGGCAAACTTCATTTGAGTTAGAGACAGTGGAATAAAGTGTTGGATCAATCTCAGTTTCGGTAATGTCTAGTACATGGGAAGTAAAGTAATGGTTTGCTTAGTTGGTCAACTCAGATTGAGAGTGTTGTCGATATTGTTCACCAATAGCAGAATATTGAGAGAGACAAAGCATTTGAGATCAAAGATATGAGTGATGTAGAGATAGAATTGATATCTTAGTTGTTTTCATATGTGTGGTTCCTTATCTTAATTCAAGTAGTTTTTGGTGATGTGAAGTTTATGTGACAAAGGGATAATTTTCAAGTGTGTTGTAGGGCGTTATCAAGTGTGTTGTAGTACTAATTAGGGTGTTGTTGTAGGGGGTATCTTGTTGATCATGTATATATATCAGTATTCTGATGTATGGCTACCATGACCTATGTGTTGTCTATCTTTACTGTAATTTTGCAGATAACACTTGCTTGTTAGTATATTGACAGTCAGAGGTATATGATGTTGTCTAGTATATTAGTCAAAGATAGTTGTTGTTAGGGGTTGTGATGTTGATGTTGCATGAGTAGAGAATGATTTTCATAGTTTTGCGATGATGTGAATGATGTTGAAAACATGCTTTATATATATCATTGTAGAGAGTTGTAATATGAGAGAGATTTAATCATATTTTTATATATTGTTATTGGGGTTTGAGGTGTTTTGAGCATATTTTTTTGCATTAGCTGAGAATGTGTTGATAAATATTGTTGTTCATTGAGAGTATGTTGAGTTAGTGTTTTTTGAGTTGATTGAAGTTGAGAGAGTGGATTTGAGTGAGTGTTGTATGTTGTTAGGGTTTGGAAACTTGATGGTTTGTGTCTTGATGTGCATGATCAAAGTATGTTGTTGTTAAGGGTAGATTGGTTTGTGATGCTACTAACAAAGGCTAGTTATGAGTGGATAGAAAAATATAGTGTTGTTGATGTTCGGGCAAAGATTTTGATGTTACTATGGTTTATGACATAACATTTATTACAGATATTGATGGAAGGGTATTGACCGAATTATGCTTCTCTAGTATTTGGTTATTATGTTGCTTATAGTGTTGTTATAGGGGAATTTTGTTGATCCGAATATTTGTCTTGATATATTTGATGTATCAGGATTAATTGTCTTATGTCGGGTTTGATGTGTGAGATGCCATGAATATTATGCCAAGATCCTTGTAATTTTTATTGATGAGATTTTTTGTTCACTTTGTAAATTATGAAATGAGGTCCACAATAATCTAAAGGTTGGAGCTTTCAGTCAAGGAGTGGTAGCTTCCTTCTAGTGGTGATCAAAGAACTTGCTTAGGGAGTGGTAAATTCCTTTCGGTGGTGGCTAGAGAACTTGCACATGGAGTGGTAACTTCCTTTCAATGGTGGCCGAAGAAATTGATCAAGGAGTGGTATCTTCCGTTCGGTGGTGGCTCGAGAACTTTCTCAAGGAGTGGTAGCTTCCTTCCTATGGTGGCCAGAGAAATTGCTGAGGGAGTGGTAGCTTCCTTATGATGGTGGCCAGAGAACTTGGTTAGGGAGTGGTGGCTTCCCTCCAATGGTAGCAGGTTGGGGCCTATGCACTAGTGGTGGCCAGTGTATGATGTGAGAAGAATTTTAATCTTAATAAGAAGAAGACGAAGACAACAATAGTGGTGGTTTTTCCCAGTTGGGTTTTCCACCTAATATCTAGTGTTTATGCATGTTTGATGGTGTTCTCATGTGTTTGTTGATGTTTACTTGTTAATTTGTTGCTCTTGGCTCATGAATGATAATGTTCATGGTTTCTATCATATATTTTCTCGTGATATGTGCATGTTTACATGTATGCTACTAATTAATCATTGGTATAGTTAATGATTGTGTTACACCATTTTTTTGGTCATCTAACCTATTATCATTAGATGGACCCAAGTACACCATGTAAGACCAATTTTACCCTAAGTAAAATTGCCTTCACTATGTTAAATAACTTAATAAACCACATTTATTAGGTTGTTTATGGTCCAAACATGAAACCCCAAAAGGAAATATTAAACAAACCTATATTTGTTTGATTTTCCTCATGGAATAATTAATTAAACCATAATTTAATTATTATTCCCAGTCATGTTTAACCTAAAAACAAAGAAATTAATTAGATAAACCTTTATTTATCTTATTATTTTCTAGGAATAATTATTTAAATCTTATTTAGATAATATTCCTTGTTAAATATGACCAAATCACCCACAAATAATTAAATAAATCATTATTTATTTGATTATATTTCAACCACTTCCTTAAATAATTAAATAAATCATTATTTATTTGATTATCTTCCAACCACTTCCTTAAACAGATAAATAAATCATTTATTTATTTATTTATTTATTTTTGACTAATCAAGGGATTTGACCCAAGTCAAATACCTTTTCCCTCCAACAAATATAATAAAATATTCCATAAAAGGTGGATCTAGATTTGGTTAACATTTTTTTAATCATGCACCAAGATCTAGAATGACCCAATATTTTGTTATAAATAGGAGGGTTTTTCCTACCATTCTTCACCTTTTGTTGCCTATTAGATCACTCCGGATCTATACACTTGGTCCCATTTTTCCATCATTTGCTGTGTGAGCTCCCATTGAGCTCTATTCTTTGCATTGGGTTTTCTACACCAACAAGAGAGAGAAATCTTATATCTGAAGTGCTGAGGACTTCCAAGAACCCATCCCACTGAGGAGAATTGGATACGCCTTCTTGTTTTCCTCCCAGGTGCCCAATTAATATAAAAATTCTTTCAAAAATTGTTCTTGTCTTGTCTATTGGTATATGGAGCAAACCCTTGTTTTTACTACTTAATGTCTTTCCATGCATAGATATGGTGTTTTGCAGCTCTTTTCTTGTCTAACTAACCGCAGATCTGAAGATATTGGCAGCCACTTTTTTTGTTAGGGCTATTAGTTATGCGTAGCTAAAGTGGTCCTTTTTCGTACACTTCGACAAAGGATTCATACTAATAAATGGCGACTCCGCACGGGTTTTAAATTACGACCGCTGTTGTTTTTCATATTCCTGCATATCCAGCTACTTCAGACCCTAGGGTTTCTTTTCAGCTGAATATTTTCCCTATTTTTATGTTGTTTTTCTCACATAAAACCCTAAAACATTAAAATTTCTAACTTCTGTGTGTTTCTGGCCCTATTGCGTAGGTAAGCGACACCAGCCGCAACTGAGACGGCAACTTTTCTGAAAATCTGCCGCCAAGACAACCGGAACGGGGGGTCGCACTTTTCGGCCCATAACCTGCGACCTGGACCTCCAGGTCGCACTTTTCAGCCTATTTTCTACGACCTGCACTGAAAACAGGTCAGAACCTGCGACCTGCCAATTTTTCAGTGATTTTTCTGCAATTTTTCTGGGTTTTGCTGAAGCTTCTGTCAGGGTTTTCCAGCCTCTGTCTCAGCCCGCTTTGACCTAGTTCTGATCTATTTTTACTCATCTAAGTGGGAACCTAGCCCCCTAGGGCTTCACTACCCTCCACTTTTTGTGGAAGAGTTTTAGCTTTTTCAGCCGTCTGTTTTTCAGAGTTTCAGCCTTCCCTTTTTCAGATCTGAAACCTCCTCCTCAGATCCCTTTAAATCAGCCTTTCTTCCTTTCAAATCACCTCTTGTCGTTTTGTTTGGACCTCTTTTTAGGACCTCCTCCCTGTCCTTTCCGCTTTTTGCTGATTTCCTCCCTTTTTCCAGCCACCTTGCCTCTGTCTGTTAGCTGTGATCTGCACCTCTTTTTAGCAGCTTTATCCTTTAGATCCCTGTCCCTCCTAACCTTAGATCTATTGGCCTCCTTTTCATGTGTTTTGCCTAGATTTTTCCCCTTTTTTAGATTAGTTTTGAGAGACCCGCCTTCTTGGGTTCGATAGATGCACAAGTAGCTATTAATTTTCTGTTATTTCAGCATTATATACTGTTCTCTGCAGATTTATTTTCAGTTACGCAGCACATTTTTTTTCTTGCTCTCAAAACGGAAAGGGTTTAAAAATTTAAATTAACGCACGCCACACACTAACCCTAAGCGAAGAAGCACCTGGTTAACACCGCCTGGCAAAGACTCTAAAATCAATTGTCACTACACATTTTCTGCCCTTGACCTCACTTGATTATGTCCCTTTCTGCCCTTGTCGATTTCCTTCTTCCCGTCATCATTGCGCCCCCAAGGTGCCTTTCCCGGAGACTTCTTGGCCTTCACCCTCAGTTTCTGGTCAATCGACCTGCTCCACTTCGCCGTCGTCGAGCCAGTCCCCCTCCGAGTCCACACTCTGACTCCTCTCCTGATTCATCGGGTTCTCCTTCTCCTCCTGGTTCTCCCCCTGTCACCTTCACTATGTCTGGAACAGGGCCTAACGCTGGTGGTGCTCCAGGCCCTAATGTCGGACCTACTACTAGTAGAACTACCACAGGAACTACCTCGGCCATACCCTTGTTGTCGTACATTGCAGGCCTCAGCCTCCCCGATTTCAATCAATTAATCAATGACCCTATCCGCCACAATGTTGGTTGGCCTGCTATTCCAACCAAGCTCCCCTCCGACATCCCTAAGTTCGAAGGCCTTGCTAGAGAAGATCCAACCAATCATGTTCGATCTTTCCACATGTGGTGTTCCTCCAATTCCATTACCGATGACTCCATCCGTCTTCGTTTGTTCCAACGCACGCTTACCGGCGAAGCTTCTAAATGGTATGTTGACCAAGCCACCTCTTCCCATACCACCTTTGCAACCCTTGCCCAAGCCTTTCTATCTTATTTCCAACTCCCTCTCCGATACGATACTGGCACGGAGCTCTTGACTTCATTCAAGCAAACCTCTTCGACCCGCCTTTCCGCCCATGTTCAGGAATGGCGACGAAGACGAAGCTTATGTCGAGCCCCCCCCTTCGAAGATCGGGTTTACATGGACTGGTTCCTTCGCACCCTCTTAGCTCCTATCGGCAAATATGTCGCCTCTCACTTTCCTCAAACCGAAGAAGCCGCCCTCCAAATAGCCTTGAAATATGACCTGATCTACGCTCAATCTGGTTATGTTTATACCGTTCTTCCTGACCTCCCCAGGCCCGGCGGCGCTAACGCCTCGGGGGCATCTCATTCCACCGACGGTATCATTGGAGCCCTTTCCCATCCGTACGCTCAACCTCCTATGGGCTATGGTCTCCCTCAGGGAGGGGCCAGCACCTCTAGCACTCTTCCCCCTCCCGGTAGCATGTATCCAGGATACGACATGCCTCCTCCTTTTGCCCAACCTCCTGCTTACCTCAATGTTGCCCAACCTAACCATTACCTTTATCCGCAGCCTGGTGCGCCAGCTCCTCCAACATATGCGCTCCCATCTCCCTTGCCTCCTCCAAACCCGCAACAGCACTTACAGCCCCCTCCAGGGCAAGTATTTGCACAGCAGGGCGCGACTAATCCCCCTTCTTCTCAACGAAGGCGAAGAGGCAATCAAAACCAATATGCCCCTGGTACCCGTGGACCCAATCCTGGTGTGGACCCTAACATTGCCAACCAGCAACAGGGCACTCAGCCCAAGCCGGACAGGCCGCTTCGCACAAATAAGCCTTGTTCGTGTTGCGGTGTTTATGGTCATTACACCCATGATTGTCCCCTCTTACCCCAGATGCGGCAGATGTGGGAGTCTCAAGCCACATTGCGCGGACAGCACGCCTCTCCTCATGCTCCTCCTAATGTGGCCACTACCCAACCAGCTGTGTTTACTGATCCTTTCCCTCAGCAAGGATTCGTGGCTACCCAACCGCCTGACAGCCAGGTCGCCACTCCCCCCTCCTTTTCTGGTTCCTCTAATTACCAGATCCTTATGATGCACTCCGATCCTTCCCCGACCGTCGACATTCACCTTCAAACTCGGTCTCGCTAGTACCCCAAGCCTCCTGCTCAGTCTGCCCCCGAGCCTCCTTCTTCAGGTTCTACAGAGCCTCTTTTGACATCTAGTGGCCCCTTACATATCCCTCAACCCAAAGTCGAGGTTCATACCAAGATTCCTAAGGGACCCCTACGTCGAAACGCTGCTTCCGGTCGAGCTGCTCATTCGTATAGTATAGTAGATGATTTGGCACAATCTCCTGCTGCCATTTCCACACTGGAACTCCTCCAGTCGTGCCCTTCCCAAAAGAAGGCTCTACTATCTACCGTGGGCGCTGTAGATCCTGCTGATGACCAAATGATTGTTTTCGACGCCACTCAATCGGACCATCCCCCTCTTCCTCCTTCCGTCGCCTTCCAAATCCCAGTCAAAATCCGGAACGCCAATGTATCCCGGTGTATAATTGATGAGGGGGCATCCACCTGCGTGATGTCCGCTTCGGTTTGGAAGCAACTCGGATCCCCTGAGCTAGCCCCTTCCACGATCACCCTTCGAGCGTGGGACGGTCATGCCTCCCAGCCCATTGGCCTGTTTCGTAATTGTCCTATCACCCTCGCCGGTAAGACTGTTTGCGTTGATGTCGAAGTCATCGACGCCCCGCTATATTAAAACATTCTATTGGGGCAAAGCTACACCTATGCTATGTCTGTTGTCCCATCCGCGGTCTTTCATAAGATGTCTTTCCCCCATAATGGAAAGATAGTCACCATTGACCAGTTGACATATCATGAGCCAAAAATCTGGACCTCACACAAGCATTGTCATACCTTGACAAGCAATAATGCGATTCCTTGACCAGTGTCTCTCCTGGCGTCTACAAAGACTCCTCTTTGCTCGGAACCTTCCCTGGTCTTCCTCCTCCTCCTATCTCTGACCCCATCTCATCGAATGTTTGCATGATGCAATCATCTCGGGCTGCTCTCAAGCAACCTGCTTCGGCTAGTCAGCAATCTTGCCCTCCGCAACCTGCTCCTAGCCCTTCACCTGCATTTGGTAGTCATGAGCCTCTTTATCCCCCTGACATGGTTCCTCCAAGCCTTAGCCATTTAGGAGTCGTCCCACCTGGCAATTACCCCTCTGGTTAGATACCGTTCCTAGCTCCCCCACCAGGAGTGTACACGGTACCGGTCATGGCCACCCTCTCTCTTCCTAGCTTGACCCTTGGGATTCCCGTTTGGTACCTTGATCCTCCAGCCCCCACCTTGCCTGGTCAACCCAAAATTTATATTGCTTTGACCCTGGTTCAACTGGCCCCCATGCCTTCTCTCGCTGCATCAGTGCCTCAGTCACCTCAATAGGAACCACCTCCTGTTGCGACTGCTTCGGGTAAGAAGGGCAAAGCTCGCAAGGGGGCATAAAAGGACAAGGCTGCCCCGAAAAACCCTGCTCCTCCTCAGCCTCCAAAGCATACCATCCAGTGTGCTTTGTGTGATGTTGTCGGTCACGCCTCCCATACCTGTCCTGAATTGCTTCATCTCAAGCCCATGGTTAATGTCACGTTCCCTGAGTCCGCGGTCCCAGAAGCCTCTGTTCCTTCCGCGACCGCGGCCAAGAACCCCAAGACTATTCACACCAACCAAACATGTGCTTTGTGTGATCTCCATAGCCATTACACCCATCTTTGTCCCCGCCTCGAGGACTTCCGCACCTCTATCGCCGCGGTCCACCAATTCGAGGCCAAGCGCAATGATTCCACCTCTCCCCTCTTTGCGCATTCTGCTTCAGCAGAACTACCAGATATGCCTGCTCCCATTGACATTCCCCCTCCTGATGTCGAGATGACAGAGCCTTCGTCCAGCATTTTTTACCTATCATCATCCATGAGACCCTCGGGGAACATTCCATCTAAATCCTCCCTTGTTGTTTCGCTTGACCTTCCTTCAGCGATCATCTTGGGCTCAACATCGGTAGATCCTTTATCTACTTACTCTTCGGTCACCCCTTGTGACGATGTGCATGTGAACCTCTCTTCTCATGATGATGATTCAGGTCACTTCACCACGTCAGGTGGTCTTTCTTCCACCAGTCACCCCATCTTCTATCGCGATGACGAAATTATGGAAAAAATCCCCACCCCTGACGTTATCTATTCCCCCTTACATCGAACCCAGGCGTTCACACCACATCCACCTTGTGGCCATTACATTGAAACCCAATGTTTGGGTAAGGGGGCACCCACATTTGAGAGACCAAGAGAAGTAATTCTCCACCACTCTCCTAGTGTATCTGGTCGTGTTGACTTTAGTCCCAGTATTCTTCCACATTTAGAAGAACCTCTAGAGTCCCATATCACTTCAGATCACTCTAGGGATGATACCCCTTATCGTTCCCTCATCTTACATCGGCAACCCAGTCTCTTAGACATTATTGTTGACCAACCTATAGCTTTTCTACAAGAGCATCAGTTCATTATCTCCAAATCCTATTTTTGGGATAGTGACACCAGGTATGCCAACTCGGAAACTTAAAGTCCATTTGATCCCTATATGCAGTACCAAAAGAGATTGGTAATCCTCCATTTCCTTTCTCAAACTGCATAACCATAACAAGAACAAATGGCACACCACATCATTAAAATGTGTTCAGATTCCCCTTTTTCTAAATACATTTTTGCATGACCACACCATGCTCGAGGGCACCCATGCCCCTCAACCATAACCCTCCTCGCCTCGTTTTTGGAGAGGAGGCTGTCTTACCGATCGAGTGTGAAATCCCTTCCCTTCATCTGGCTGTTGAACTTCTCCCTGACGCCCAACCTCTAGAAAAACGACTTATCCTGCTTGAGCGTGCCTCTGAAGACCGCCGTGTTGCATTGCAAACCATAGAAGCGGCCAAGAAACGCACCAAAGCTCAATATGACCAAAAAGTCCAGCCTCGTCCTTTTCACGAAGGCGACCTTGTTCTAGTATATGACCAGGCCCATGATGTCCTTGGTCACGGGAAGTTCGACTCATTATGGCTAGGCCCTTACGTCATCAATAAGGATCTTGGTAAGGGGGCATACTTTTTAGAGGACTTCGAAGGCAATCCTCTTCCTAATCCTCGCAATGCACTCTATCTTAAGAAATATTACCCTTAGCACTTCCCTTCTGAGATGCGTGTTTTATTTTCTGTTAGATAGCCAGCATCTTTTTTATACTTTCATCCTTCGCTAGGACCTATTTTGTCCAAGAAGGGCCACTTCACCTCCACTTTAAATCGAATTTCCTCACTTACGACACTTGTACTTGGGGCACCACTTCGCCTCCATACTTGTCCATGTTCGTGTCGATTTTCGTCATGAGTTCCCACCTTGTACTCATGTTTTCATGGTCCCCCATTGGGCCTTTACTATGTGGCAGCACCATCGAGTCGCCCTTGTTTAGCGCATCCAAGTTGAGTCATCATCGCATTCATGGAGTCTATCCCGAGTCCCTTTGTACCCTGCCATAGCCCTCCATCCTTCATTGCTTGGTCTCTCTCTTGCGTCGCACATTATGACCTTCAGTCCCACTGTCCCCTATCCCTTATGATATTGTGTCAATAGTTGCCATGTCATTCATGCCCTTTATGCTCTAACAAGGGAAGTCGTCCATTCGCTACTCAGTCCTTTCCATTTCCCTATCATCATTAGTGTCAGTCTGTCCGTCGCTCTACTATTTTCTCTCGTGCCTTAGTTGAGGATTTCTCATTGCCTCACCTGTGGCGGACCTCCTTCTGTCGACATCAGCTCATTCATTCCAGAAGCCAGGTCTAGAGGGCAGTGTACCTTGGTTCCAGCTTCCACTCTTGTTCGGTGCCTCGGATCAGGAAAAGGGATCTCTCATTTCCCTTTGACTTGATTGTTTCTCCAGCTCCTTTCAGCATGACCGAGATCCGTATACTTGATGGTTCAGTGATACAGCAGCAGCTCTTGATGATTCCCGGGTGTGTGTGAGATGTCTCAACCCTCATGAGGGGGTGGCCCCGCAGGTAGCCCCCCACATGCCCGGATGACCTCCTCCTTGCAGCCTTCGATGCAGCTCCAGATATTTGATGATGTTGGCCTTAGCCACTTGCAGCGCCTCTTTGATTTGCATGTATCAGTCAGATTTTGTGAGCCCTTCCCCATTTACAGGGAGCATTTGGGTTGTATTTGTATCTCATGTACTCAGATATTATTGTACAAGTCCTGGCTGTTATCCTAGGCACAGCATGTATATGGGATTCCTCATTGTATTTTTATCTGGCTCATGATTATGCCAGCTGTACTCTATGGTTCGGTCCCTTGTTTACTGGACACACTATTCTTTGTACTTTGTCTCGGCGGGCATAGGTATGCCTCCCCCGCCGCCTTCAGCACAGGTACCCTCTCATAAAAAGAGACTTGTTGCACCTGCGAGTCTCATCTCCTCAGGGTCTAGTCCTTCAGCACACTATCTACCTTACATTTCTCTCTCTGACTTCCCTTTTGTTGTCTAGTGATTGAGTTCTTACAACGTACTTCGGTCATACGATTTGCTCCTCACACTCGCACGCTGGGGGGAAATCTGTTACACCATTTTTTGGTCATCTAACCTATTATCATTAGATGGACCCAAGTACACCATGTAAGACCAATTTTACCCTAAGTAAAATTGCCTTCACTATGTTAAATAACTTAATAAACCACATTTATTAGGTTGTTTATGGTCCAAACAGAAAACCCCAAAAGGAAATATTAAACAAACCTATATTTGTTTGATTTTCCTCATGGAATAATTAATTAAACCATAATTTAATTATTATTCCCAGTCATGTTTAACCCAAAATCAAAGAAATTAATTAGATAAACCTTATTTATCTTATTATTTTCTAGGAATAATTATTTAAACCTTATTTAGATAATATTCCTTGTTAAATATGACCAAATCACCCACAAATAATTAAATAAATCATTATTTATTTAATTATCTTTCAACCACTTAAATAATTAAATAAATCATTATTTATTTGATTATCTTCTAACCGCTTCCTTAAAAAGATAAATAAATCATTTATTTATTTATTTTTGACAAATTAAGGGATTTGACCCAAGTCAAATACCTTTTTCCTCCAACAAATATAATAAAATATTCCATAAAAGGTGGATCTAGATTTGGTTAACATTATTTTAATCATGCACCAAGATCTAGAATGACCCAATATTTGTTATAAATAGGAGGGTTTTTCCTACCATTCTTCACCTTTTGTTGCCTATTAGATCACTCTGGATCTATACACTTGGTCCCATTTTTCCATCATTTGTTGTGTGAGCTCCCATTGAGCTCTATTCTTTGCATTGGGTTTTCTACACCAAAAAGAGAGAGAAATCTTAGATCTGAAGTGCTGAGGACTTCCAAGAACCCATCCCACTGAGGATAATTGGATACACCTTCTTGTTTTCCTCCCAGGTGCCCAATTAATACAAAAATTCTTTCAAAAATTGTTCTTGTCTTGTCTATTGGTATATGGAGCAAACCCTTGTTTTTACTGCTTAATGTCTTTCCATGCATAGATCTGGTGTTTTGCAGCTCTTTTCTTGTCTAACTAACCGCAGATCTGAAGATATTGACAGCCACTTTTGTTGTTAGGGTTATTAGTTATGCGTAGCTAAAGTGGTCCTTTTTCGTACACTTCGACAAAGGATTCATACTAACAGATTGTAAAGCGGAGTTAAATCTAGGAAAAATTTGAAATAACACGAAATACTAATTTATGCCCCCTCTCAATATTTTTAACAATTGGTATCAAAGCAGGTCCTTCAAGAATTAGTTTAATAGTTGGAAGGATATCTAAGGGATTATGGCAAGGAAGCACAAGAAGAAGACTGCTCAAAAGAAAAATTCAATTTAGAAGAACGGTGACTGTGCAAGTGATGTATCAAATATAATGGCAATATCATAAATTGTCGATCAAGGACAATCAATATCATAACAAGTCATGTGAGGAAATATGGATAATCGAGGTATGCTTCTACTTAATGATGAAAATTATCATGTATGGAAAGAAAGGATTAATTCTATATTAATATCTTTTGGATCAGATGTTTGGTATCTAGTATGTAATGGATATACCCAAAAAAAACCCATCAAGTCATGAACAACAAAAGCATGATCAGGTAATAAATAAAATTTATTGTAGCATACCTGATTCAAAACTTAAGAAATTTATGCACTATGAATCTGTAAAGGATGTATGGGATAACCTACAAGCCATCCATGAAGGAGATATAGCTGAGGAATAAGTTCGTTCACTAGGAAAGCTAATAGGTAATCTTGCTTCTTTTTTTCCTAATGAAGAAACATTCAATGTATTTGAAGAAGAAAATTGTAGCCTATAAAAAGATGAGTATGACCATGAATTAGTTTTTATCATATTAGATGGAGTTACAGATTCATAAGAAGAAAGGTTAGATAACGAATTTGATCTTAGAAGAAAACTTGTCTCTGCCTTAAAAATGATTGAAAGCCTCAAGGAAAAGCTAGAGGTGTATGAAAACAGGGATCATGTTAGGTTCCTATATTACTAGTTTAGTCCCTTGTTGTTATTAGTGTAGCCCCCTTATTGTTATTTTTGTACCCCTGTAACCCCAATATTGTTATTATTGTGCCCTTACATTGTTATTGTTAGGTCGGCTGGGATTATATTGTGGGCCCATGGAGTCCTGTATATAGAAGGAGGTTATGGTCATTTGTTTCATCCAAGAATTGTTCATTTATGTAATGTATTGGAGGTATCCCCCTCGAAGTTCCTGTTTCTAAGGTGTTGATCTCTCTTTTCTTCTATTTTTAGAGTTGTTTTAATAACATTTGGTATCAGAGCTTTGGATTATAGGGTTTCGTTGCTCCAAACAGGTCATCGTGGAATTTTCACTATAACGTTTTTTCTACGAAGGTTCAGAAGCTAAACTATTTAGAGTGCGAAGCCGAAATCCTGAGGAACATCGTCGAAAAATTTCAAAGCTTGGTTTGAAATATTTTCAGAGATATGATCTATGGAAGTTAGGGATTTTTGCAGGATCCTAAATTTAACCTAAACAGGTCATCGCAGAATTTTCGCTATAAATATTTTTCTATGAGGTTTCAGAAGCTAAAATTTTCACAGACCAAAGTTGAAATCCTGAAGAACCTCCTGTAAAAATTTCAGATCTTGATTCGCAATATTTATGATATGTGGAAGTTAGGATTTTTTCAGGTTCTCGAATTTCATCTCAAAGAGGTGACCATGGGAAAAGCGTCATAACTCTCTTTCTGAGCGTCGGATTGAGATTCTATAAAAAGTGGCTATAATTACATGAACTGTAGTTTTTAGAGCTGAAGGAGGAAACAGTGACATGTGGCAAGTCGTACAAGTTCGCTCTACTGAACCAGTCCATAATTAGGTCATCGTGGGAGATTGGGCATAACTTTGCCTTGAAGAATCCAAATCAGGTCAAAACTGTGGCATTCAAAAGATGATTCAGAGGGCTACTTCAGGGCCTAATTTTAGATATTGAATATCCAAAATTACAGAGATAATTCAGTTTCAATATCGAGCTCCTCAAAAGAAAGAAAAAGGTGTGTATTTTTTCGAATTACATAAGTCTCGTTTGAAAAAAATAAATTAGTTTGAATTTATTCCAAGGGCATATTGAAGAATAGATATCAGTATTGGGCTCTAAAATTCTCCCTAAAAAGAATTCAACACCTATTAAGCCTTCAGAAGACTCTACTATGACTCATGAAGACGAAGAAACACAACATGAGATATCAAAATTACAAGAGCAATCGCAAAGAGCAACAAAAAATGAAATGGAAATTTTGAAGAAAAGCATGGAAACTAAGATGGATGGTTTGAAGAAAGGCGTGGAAGCTAAGATGAATTCTTTCGAAGCTAAGATGGAAGGCATGGAAGTGGGCATGGAAGCTAAGATGGATGACGTGGAAGCTAAGATCAATGAAAAAATGGAAAACGTGAAGAATGATATAAAAGTAGACATCGAAGGTTTGGCAAAGTTGATACAAGAAATGTTTCCTAATGGAGAAAATATAGTAGAGGAAAATCATGATGAGAACAAAATAAATGTTAATCGTGATTTCATAAACTCTAATGTTGGATGGAAGAACCACCATATTCCAAAGATGGATATGAGGAAGTTTGATGGCAAGGATCCCGTAACATGGATACTACAGATGGAGCAATATTTTTGATCTCAATAATGTGCAAAACACACAAAAGGAAAGCATTGCAACTTTAAATTTAGAAAAAAATACATTTGTATGGTATCGATGGCTTTGCTCTCGTAAAAAAATTGTCACTTGGTCAATTTTTACGGAGGAAATGATAGCACATTATGAGGATACAAAAAGCAACACCTTCTTTAGCCAATTGATAAATCTCAAAAAAAAAGGTTTTAGTGGCGAAGCACATTAAGGACTTCCAAAAATTGAATATAAGGGTAACTGATATTCCAAGGAACAAAGGATTGATGTCTTCATAGGGACTTTAAAGGATAACATCCAACATGAAGTTCGCGTTTGGGAACCTGATTCATTGGAAAAGGCATTCAGGTTGGCAAGAAAAATTGAATGTAAAATTATGGCAACAAGGAAGCCTACCACTCACATATATAAATATGGAAGTGTTGCTACTCCTAGACTTCCACAACATACAAGGTTGACACCACAACAATTGGAAGAGAAAAGAGCAAAAGGGATTTGCTACAATTGTGATAGCAAATACACTAAAGGTCATAAGTGTGCTGAGAAGAAATTATTTTGCATAGATTGTGAAGAGGAAGAATAAAATTAACAAGAACCTTCAAAAGAAGAGGATATACACCAGGAACCAACCCTAGAAGAGGAAGAAACGAGTCTGAACATATCGTGTAATGCATTTGCAGGAATTACCGCTCCTCAAACTCTCAAGATAGAAGGACATATCAAGAAGAAAAAGGTAATAGTGTTGATTGATTCTGGTAGTACCCATAATTTTATTCATTGTAGGGTAGCCAAGGAATTGAATTGTTTCCTATACCCAGCACCAGAATGTCAAGTGATGGTTGCAAATGGAGGAACTATAAATTGCTCTGGAAAATGTTAGCATAAATACTATGGTTTTTTTCCCATGGTGACTATTGGGCTTCAAAGTTATAAAAACATTATGTGATATACCATTTTATGTGTGTTTGAGGAGTTGTTTTGGAACCAGCACTATGATTTTTTAAAATCAATCTGAGCAATTGAAGATTAGTTCTAGTGTGGATCGATCTGAGTCTAGAGCAATGGCGTAATCAGAATTCTAGTTATTTTTTGTGTTTCTCTTATGTTCTGGCACATGTGTTTTCACAATCTCATGGTGATCCAAGTATGCAAGGAATAAAACAAAAATAAGTCTCATTGCATGGAAATTTGACGATGTTTGTATGACCAACATGGTGATTGGAATTTGATGTGTTTAAGTTTGCTTTTTCCATACACATGAATATGTAAAAATGCACTCATGAAAAGATGGTAGTCTATGATGATTTAATCATAGATCTAGTATTATATCTTTGTGTTTGTTCTATGTGCAAAATTAATGTTTTATTTGGTTCCCCCAAATAGTCTGAACACATTAATGATAGTGAAGAGATGGATCTTGTCCATATAGATGCGTGTATTTAACATTATTAGGCCAGAGATCAAATTGTAAGTTTCTTTTTGTTTGGAGGTGTGTGATTGGAACAATAATGCAATATGATTGACCTATAACCAAATGTGTATGATGAAATAATGACTGATTTGTAGTAAAACATAGATATAGAGGATAATACTCAATGTGCATGTTGCCAACATGTATCCTGTAGTGTGTCTGTATTAGTTTTGATTGGATGCAGTAGAACAGAATGCAATGACTACTCTAATGTTTATGATGGACATATGCTATGTTGCAGTGCAATTTGTGAGAGCATTTGACAGAGTTATGTTTCATATGGAGTATCAATATGTGGCTCTGACGATTTTGTACATCTGTAGTAGATCATTTTAAGATTGATGGAAACCTTCATTTGAGTTAGAGTTAGTGGAATAAAGTGTTGGATCAATCTCAGTTTTGGTAATGTCTAGTACATGTGAATTAAAGTAATGGTTTGCTTAGTTGGTCAACTCAGATTGAGAGTGTTGTAGATATTGTTCACCGGTAGCAAAATATTGACAGAGACAAAGCATTTGAGATCAAATATATGAGTGATGTAGAGATAGAATTGATATCTTAGTTGTTTTCATATGTGTGGTTCCTTGTCTTAATTCAAGTAGTTGTTGGTGACGTGCAATTTATGTGACAGAGGGATAATTTTCAAGTGTGTTGTAGGGTGTTATCAAGTGTGTTGTAGTACTAATTGGGGTGTTGTTGTAGGGGGTATCTTTTTTATCATGTACATATATCAGTATTCTGATGTATGGCTACCATGACCTATGTGTTGTCTTTCTTTACTGTAATGTTGCAGATAACACTTGCTTGTTAGTATATTGACAGTCAGAGGTATATGATGTTGTCCAGTATATTGGTCAAAGACAGTTGTTGTTAGGGGTTGCGATGTTGATGTTGCATGAGTAGAGAATGATTTTCATAGTTTTGTAATGATGTGAATGATGTTGAAAACATGCTTTATATATGTCATTGTAGAGAGTTGTAATATGAGAGAGATTTAATCATATTTTGATATGTTGTTATTGGGGTTTGAGGTGTTTTGAGAATATTTGTTTGCATTAGCTGAGAATGTGTTGATAAATGTTGTTGTCCATTGAGATTATGTCGAGTTAGTGTTTTTTGAGTTGATTGAAGTTGAGATAGTGGATTTGAGTGAGTGTTGTATGTTGTTAGGGTTGGCAACTTGATGGTTTGTGTCTTTATGTGCATGATCAAAGCATGTTGTTGTTAAGGGTAGATTGGATTGTGATGCTACTGGCAGAGGCTAGTTATGAGTGGATAGAAAAATATAGTGTTGTTGATGTTCGGGCAAAAAGTTTGATGTTACTATGGTTTATGACATAACATTTATTATAGAGATTGATGGACGGGTATTGACCGAATTATGCTTCTCTAGTATTTGGTTATTATGTTGCTTATAGTGTTGTTATAGAGGAATTTTGTTGGGTCGAATATTTGTCTTGATATATTTGATGTATCAAGATTAATTTTTTTATGTCGGGTTTGATGTGTGAGATGCCATGAATATTATGCCAAGATCCTTGTAATTTTTATTGATGAGATTTGTTGTTCACTTTGTAAATTATGAAATGAGGTCCACAATAATCTAAAGGTTGGAGCTTTCAGTCAGGGAGTGGTAGCTTCCTTCTAGTGGTGATCAAATAACTTGCTCAGGGAATGGTAAATTCCTTTCGGTGGTGGCTAGAGAACTTGCACATGGAGTGGTAACTTCCTTCCAATGGTGGCCGAAGAAATTGATCAAGGAGTGGTAGCTTCCATTCGGTGGTGGCTCGAGAACTTGCTAGAGGAGTGGTAGCTTCCTTCTTATGGTGGCCAGAGAACTTACTGAGGGAGTGGTAGCTTCCTTATGATGGTGACCAGAGAACTTGGTTAGGGAGTGGTGGCTTCCCTCCAGTGGTAGCAGGTTGGGGCCTGTGCACTAGTGGTGGCCAGTGTATGACGTGAGAAGAATTTTAATCTCAATAAAAAGAAGACGAAGACAACAATAGTGGTGGTTTTTCCTAGTTGGGTTTTCCATCTAATATCTAGTGTTTATGCATGTTTGATGGTGTTCTCGTGTGTTTGTTGATGTTTACTTGTTAAGTTGTTGCTCTTGGCTCATGAATGATAATTTTCATGGTTTCTCTCATATATTTTCTCGTGATATGTGTATGTGTACGTGTATGGTACTAATTAATCATTGGTACAATTAATGATTTGTAAAGCAGAGTTAAATCTAGGAAAAAGTTGAATTAGCACGAAATACTAATTCATGCCCCCTCTCAATATTTTTAAAAATTGGTATCAAAGGAGATCCTTCAAGAATTAGTTTAATAGTTGGAAGGATATCTAAGGGATTATGGCAAGGAAGTACAAGAAGAAGACTGCTCAAAAGAAAAAGTCAATTTAGAAGAACGGTGACTGTGGAAGTGATGTATCAAATATAGTGGAAATATCATAAATTGTCGATCAAGGACAATCAATATCGTAACAAGTCATGTGAGGAAATATGGATAATCGAGGTATGCTTCTACTTAATGATGCAAATTATCATGTATGGAAAGAAAGGATTGATTCTATATTAATATCTTTTGGATCAGATGTTTGGCATCTAGTATGTAATAGATATACCAAAAAAAACCCCATCAAGTCATGAACAACAAAAGCATGATCAGGTAATAAATGAAATTCATTGTAGCATACCTTATTCAAAACTTGAGAAATTTATGCACAATGAATCTGCAAAGGATGTATGGGATAACCTACAAGCCATCCATGAAGGAGATATAGCTGAGGAATAAGTTCGGTCACTAGGAAAGCCAATAGGTAATCTTGCTTCTTTTTTTCCTAATGAAGAAACATTCAATGTATTTGAAGAAGAAAATTGTAGCCTATCAAAAGATGAGTATGACCATGAATTAGTTTTTATCATATTAGATGGAGTTACAAATTCATAAGAAGAAAGGTTAGATAACGAATTTGATCTTAGAAGAAAACTTGTCTCTGCCTTAAAAATGATTAAAAGCCTCAAGGAAAAGCTATAGGTGTATGAAGATAGGGATCATGTTAGGTCCCTATATTACTAGTTTAGTCCCTTATTGTTATTAGTGTAGCCCCCTTATTGTTACTGTTGTACCCCTGTAACCCCAATATTGTTATTATTGTGCCTTTACATTGTTATTGTTAGGTCGGCTAGGATTATATTGTAGGCCCTTGGACTCCTATATATAGAAGGAGGTTTTGGTCATTTGTATCATCCAAGAATTGTTCATTTATGTAATGTATTGGAGGTTGCCCCCTGGAAGTGGCTGTTTCTAAGGCGGTGATCTCTCTTTTCTTCTATTTTTGGAGCTAGTTTCATAACATTTGGTATCAGAGCTTTGGATTATAGGGTTTCGCTGCTCCAAATAGGTCATCGTGGAATTTTCACTATAAATTTTTTTCTATGAAGGTTCAGAAGCTGAAATTTTTAGAGTATGAAGCCGAAATTATGAGGAACATCATTGAAAAAATTCAAAGCTTTGTTTGAAATATTTTCAGAGATATGATCTGTAGAATTTATGGATTTTGGCAGGCTCCTCAATTTAACCTAAACAGGTCATCGCGGAATTTTCGCTATAAATATATTTATATGAGGTTTCAGAAGTTGAAATTTTCACAGAACAAAGTTGAAATCCTGAAGCATCTCCTGTAAAAATTTCATATCTTGATTCGCAATAGTTTTTGAGATATGATCTGTGGAAGTTAGGATTTTTCAAGCTCTCGAATTTCATCTCAAAGAGTTAACCATGGGAAAAACGTCATAACTCTCTTTTTGAGTGTCAGATTGAGATTCTGTAAAAAGTAGCTGTAATTACATGAAATTTAGTTTTCATTATATCAATTTCAGAGCTGAAGGAGGAAACGGTGACAAGTGGCAAGTCGTACAAGTTCGCTCTACTAAACCGGTCCATAATTAGGTCATTGTGGGAGATTGGGCATAGCTTTGTCTTGAAGAATCCAAATCAAGTCAGACCTGTGGCATTTGAAAGATGATTCAGAGGGCTACTTCAGGGCCTAATTTCAGATATTGAATATCCAAAATCACAAAGATAATTCAGTTTCAATATCGAGCTCCCCAAAAGCAAGAAAAAGGTGTGTATTTTTTCGAATTACATAAGTCTCGTTTGAAAAAAAAAAAAAATAGTTTGAATTTATTCCAAGGGCATATTGAAGGATAGATATCAGTATTGTGCTCTAAAATTCTCCCTAAAAAGAATTAAACACCCATTAAGCCTTCAGAAGGCTCTACTATGACTCGTGAAGACAAAGAAACACAACATGAGATATCAAAATTACAAGAGCAAGTGCACCAAATTTCGCTATCACAAAGAGCAACAAAAAATGAAATGGAAGTTTTCAAGAAAGGCATGGAAACTAAGATGGATGGTTTGAAGAAAGGCGTGGAAGCTAAGATGAATGGTTTGGAAGCTAAGATGGCAGGCATGGAAGTGGGCATGGAAGCTAAGATGGATGACATGGAAGCTAAGATCGATGAAAAAATGGAAAACATGAAGAATGATATAAAAGTAGATATCGAAGGTTTGGCAAAGTTGATACAAGAAATTTTTCCTAATGGAAAAAAGATAGTAGAGGAAAATCACGATGAGAACAAAATAAATTTTAATCGTGATTTCATAAACTCTAATGTTGGATGGAAGAACCACTGTATTCCAAAGATGGATATGAGGAAGTTTGATGGCAAGGATCCCATATCATAGATACTACAAATGGAGCAATATTTTGATCTCAATAATGTGCAAAACACACAAAAGGTAAGCATTGCAACTTTACATTTAGACCAAAATACATTTGTATGGTATTAATGGCTTTACTCTCGTAAAAAAATTGTCACTTGGTCAATTTTTACGGAGGAAATGATAGCACATTATGAGGGTACAAAAAGCAACACTTTCTTTAGCCAATTGATAAATCTCAAACAAAAGGGTTTAGTGGCGGAGCACATTAAGGACTTCCAAAATTGAATATAAGGGTAACTGATATTCCAAAGGAACACAGGATTGATGTCTTCATAGGGAATTTAAAGGATAACATCCAACATGAAGTTCGCGTTTGGGAACCTGATTCATTGGAAAAGGCATTCAGGTTGGCAAGAAAAATTGAATGTAAAATTATGGCGACAAGGAAGCCTACCACTCACTTCTATAAAGATGGAATTGTTGCTACTTCTAGATTTCCACAACCCACAAGGTTGACACCACAACAATTGGAAGAAAAAAGAGCAAAAGGGCTTTGCTACAGTTGTGATAGCAAATACACTAAAGGTCATAAGTGTGCTGAGAAGAAATTATTTTACATAGATTGTGAAGAGGAAGAAGAAAATGAACAAGAAGAGGATATACACCTAGAACCAGCCCTAGAAGAGGAAGAAATGAATCCGACCATATCGTGTAATGCACTGGCAGGAATTACCACTCCTCAAACTCTCAAGACAGAAGGACATATCAAGAAGAAAAGGGTAATAGTGTTGATTGATTCAGGTAGCACCCATAATTTTATTCATTGTAAGGTAGCCAAGGAATTAAATTGTTTCCTATACCCAGCACCAGAATATCAAGTGATGGTTGCAAATGGAGGAACTATAAATTGCTCTGGAAAATGCCATAATATCAAGCTAACCATGGGGGAATATGTATTGACTAGTCCAATGCTTTCCATTCCTATGGGAGGTGCTGATGTTTTACTAGGAGTACAATGGTTACAATCTTTGGGGACGGTAGCTTTTAATTTTCAAGAACTTTTCTTGAAATTTTTTTCAGAAGGAAAGGAAGTCGAATTACGGGGTATTGCAGGGAAGCCGGGAAATATAATAAGCTCTAATGTCATGAAAAAGCTTCTAAAGAAAGAACAACGAGGCGTAATTGCACAATTATGCTCACTAGAAGTTCCAACATCAAAATCATCTATTTCTGTAGATCTCCAAAAAGCCTTGGACAATCATTCCAAGGTGTTTGAAACTCCCAAAGGACTCCCACCTATTCGTGATCATGATCATGCTATTCATTTGATTCCAGGAAGTGTTCCTCCAAACATCAGGCCTTATAGATATCCTTACTTCCAAAAGAGCGAAATTGAACGTATGATCGCAGAAATGTTAGAGGCGGGTATAATTCAACCCAGTCAAAGTTCTTTCTCTGCTCCTGTAGTATTGGTACACAAGAAGGATGGATCATGGCGAATGTGTCCAGATTATAGGGAGCTCAATAAGCTCACCATTAAAGACAAATTTCCCATTCCTGTGATCGATGAATTATTGGATGAATTACATGGAGCAATTTATTTTACCAAGTTGGATCTTCGTTCAGGATATCATCAAATTAGAATGAAGACTGAAGATATTCCGAAAACGACATTTCGAACTCATGAGGGTCATTATGAATTTTTGGTCATGCCTTTTGGCCTTACCAATGCACCTTCTACATTTCAAGGGTTGATGAATTCCATTTTCAAACCCTTCATTAGAAAATTTGTGCTGGTATTTTTTGATGATATACTAATCTACAGCAGGTCTTGGAAGGATCATGTTCAACATGTTGACAGGGTGCTCAAACTATTGCAGGAGAAACAATTATATGCAAAATCATCCAAATGTTTCTTTGGAGTACAAGAGGTGGAATATCTGGGTCATATTGTCTCTCACGAGGGTGTTAAGGTAGACCCTAACAAAATTAAAGTCGTTAAGGAACGGAAAGTCCCCACAACCATAAAGCAGTTGCGAGGATTTCTTGGTTTAACAGGGTATTATCGCAAATTTGTTAAGAATTATGGGAGAATAGCAGCACCTCTAACAACATTATTGAAGAAAGATGCATTTTCATGGACTCCTGAAGCAACTAAGACCTTTGAACATCTTAAAGAGGCAATGTGCCTAGCACTAGTCTTAGCTACACGAGACTTCACAAAAACCTTTATTGTGGAATGTGATGCCTCAGGAAATGGAATTGGTGTTGTTTTAATGCAAGAAGGAAGACCCATTGCTTTTGAAAGTCGTCCAATCAAAGGAAAGTATTTATATAAAGCTATATATGAGAAGGAAATGTTAGCAATACTACATGCACTAAAGAAATGACGACCTTACCTAATGGGAAGACACTTCAAGGTAAAAACTGATCATGATAGTCTTAAACACTTTTTGGAACAAAGACTATCTTCAGAAGAGAAGCAAAAATGGGTCACAAAGATGTTGGGTTGTGACTTTGAAATAATCTAGAAAAAGGGGAAGCTAAATGTTGTTACAGATGCACTCTCGAGAAAGAATGAAGAGGTGGAAGAATTGCTTTGGGCCATTTCTATTATCCAACCAGATTGGATAACCAAAGCAAGGGATGAATGGAAGAGGGACGAAGAAGTGTGGACACTCATTCAAAATTTGCGGCAATATCCTAGTACATCTGATACATTTATTTGGAAAAATGATTCCTTATGGTACAAAGATCGCTTATATCATTGTAAGAATTCCCAACTAAAAAATATATATATATATTCTTTTGGAATTGCACACTTCTCCTTTAGGAGGACACTCAAGATTTTTAAAAACTTACCACAAGGTGAAGAAAGACTTTTTTTGCGATGGACTTAAATATGACATTCAAAAGTTTGTGGCGGAATGTTTGGTTTTCCAGCAAAATAGAGTTGAGACAATTAAGACCCCGGTTGGGAGGATATTTCAGTGGATTTTATCACAGGTTTACCTAAGTCCAAAGGAAAGAGTGTCATCATGGTGGTAGTTGATAGAATTACCAAGTATGCACACTTTTGTGCATTATCTCACCCATTTAAAGCAAGTACAGTTGCTACTACATTTATGGACACAATTCAAAAGCTACATGGAAACCCAAAGGTTATTCTGAGCGACAGCGATCCCATTTTTACTGGAAATTTTTGGACGAAGTTATTTTCTTGTTTGGGTACTCAATTAGCTCATAGATCATCTTATCAACCTCAATCTTATGGTCAAACTAAGATAGTTTATAAATGTTTGGAAGGATATCTTCATTGTTTTGTATCTGATAAACAAACACAATGGGTCAAGTGGTTACCTCTCGCTGAATGGTGGTATAACACTTCCTTCCATACTGCAGCAAAAATGACCCCATTTATGGCACTTTATGGATATCACCCACCATCGATTACATCATCTTTAAGGGAAAATTCGAAGGTTCAAGCAGTCGAAGATCACATCGAGCATCAGCAAGAAGTTCTCCAACTCTTAAAGGATAACCTGAATTTGGCACAAAATCGAATGAAACAAAAGGCAGATCAACATCGCAGCGAGAGAAGTTTTGATGTAGGAGATTGGGTATTTTTACGGCTACAACCATACAAACAAATGTCCCTCAAGCAAGCAAAGAAGGATAATAAATTATCGTCAAAGTACTATGGTCCTTACAAGGTGTTGCAAAAGATTGGTACTATGGCATACAAATTGGAGCTTCCTGCTTCTTCGCGAGTACATCCAGTTTTCCATGTTTCATGCTTAAAGAAGGTTATAGGTGAAAATCTTCCAGTTCAAACAATATTTCCAGAACTTGATGAGGAAGAAAAAATCATATTGGAACTTGAAGCGGTCATGGAAACAAGAACTCGATAGCTACGGAATCGATCAATTTCAGAGTATCTCATCAAGTGGAAGAACTTACCCACCGAAGATTCTACATGGGAGGATGAGAATTTTATACAGAAGCACCCAGAGCTACTCAAGCGTTGAGGACAACACTTTTTTGAAGGAGAGGGGCATGTTAGGTCCCTATATTACTAGTATAGTCCCTTATTGTTGTTAGTGTAACCCCCTTATTGTTATTATTGTACCCTTGTAACCCCCATATTCTTATTATTGTGCCCTTAAATTATTATTGTTATGTCGGCTAGTATTATATTGTGGGCCCATGGACTCCTATATATAGAAGGAGGTTTTGGTCATTTGTATCGTCCAAGAATTGTTCATTTGTGTAATGTATTGGAGGTTGCCCCTCGAAGTGGCTAATTTCTACGGCGTTGATCTCTCTTTTCTTCTATTTTTGGAGCTGGTTTCACAACAGATCATGATGTGGATGAATCAGAGAAGACTGTAATAGTCCTACAAGCATAGTTAAAAGAAGTTAAAAGAACCAATGAAGTAGTGACCGAACAACTTAATGAAAGGAAAAGACACAATGAGAAGGACTTGAAGATGAGATCGTCTCTCTCAAAATTGATCTAGAAAAATCAAATGAATAAAATAAGAAGCTACTTTAGATATTTCAAGAACAAGAAAATAGGCTTAAAGAGGAAATTATCAAGTTGAGAACCTTACACGAAGAGGCAAGGAGAGTTGAATAAGTAACAAGCAATTAGCTAAAAGAAAAAGGGAGTGACAGTGAGGAATTAGAATTAGAGGTAGAACCATTAAGAAGTTGTCTAGAAGAAAAGGATAAACAATTGATATTTAAACATAGTACCGAGATGTTGGACAATATCCATAGTTTTCAAAGGTCTCCCTCCATTAAATTAGGTCGTGGTTTTCATGAAATAGCTGAGGGAGAATCCAAATCACAAGCATGTGCAAGTATTCTCAAAGAGAATAAATAAAATTATGAAAACCATGGTAAATAATCGAGTAAGCAGCAGAACCAACAACCAAGGAAAGTGACTTTTCAAAGAAAATCATTTTCTCCTAGGAATGAGTATGGAAATGCAGTTATCCAAAGAAGGAAAAACTATTCATTTTCTTCCTTGATGGATGATATTGAGTTTTTTATATGTCACAACTTTGGACACATTGCAGTCGATTGTAGAAGCAAACTATTATACCTCAAGCAAACAACCTTTCCACAAGAAGATCACTGGCTCACAGGTTTTCAAGTTTCATTTCTGCTTTAGATTCAAGATAGGACAAGTTCGTCTCCCACTATAGTCCATTGTTACTTGACAAATCTATTCACAAGAAGATTGTAGAAGTATGTTAGGCCTGCCTAGTGTTAGGAGGAGTGCATGACAACAACATAGATCATATGAAGCACTGATGACGTGTATGAGTCTCCTCATGCATATTTAGGTCTGCATGATTATCCTGCTCATTGGAGCTATAATCAACTCAGGGGGAGCTATGCTTGCATCTAGGGTTTCAAGGATTGCATGTTGTGTTTAAGTTGTTTTTCACTCATTTCTTGTAGTAATTTCACATGTTGTGTTTATGGGTGGAAAAGCATGAAAACCAGCCTTATTGTACTCGTTCATGATCATATTTTGTAAGTATGGTTGAAAAAACTTAGTGAGAGTCATGCCTTGGAAAGAGTCATGGTGTATGGCATGTATATTAATTGCTCCTTTTATTTTAGCCTAATAAGCATCAATGAGTCCGTTAATGTAGCATCCATATACTCTATTGATCCCTTCATTGGGTATGTCTTGGAGAGAGAGTCTTGAGTCTTATTGTAGCCATGTATGGACCGTTGATATCATTGTTACAACCTTGTATATCATGATTAATCCATGCACTCATGTTGCATATCATTGTCGTTTTTGAGTTGTTGTTTGAGTTGTCATAGGCATATAGAGAGGTGAGTCAAGTATGGAATTTTGGAGTCTTTAGTGTAAGCCCTACATGTATATCATTGACATGATGTCCCTTCTTCAGTGACATGTCTTGGGTTTATATAGGGTCATGAGAGTCATTAGTTATCCATGAAAAATAGTCTTGAGTCTTGGCATATCCATTGATGTTTAGTTGGTTGAGTGGTATATGCATGTGGTGTATATCATTGTTGTAGCATTGTATTATGCTTAAGAAGCTATGGAACTCATTGTTCAACATTTTTCCATGATGTGTTGTGGAGTCTTTGGCCCATGAGGAGTGGCCTCCTACATATGGCAATGAGGCAATGGCAACATCAGAGAGGAAAGCATGGTGTTGGGTAGAGTATGATATTTTCATTAGCATCAATATGGTTTTTCAGTGCATATGGACCACCCTTTTCCATTGATGTCAAAGGGGGAGAGTGACACAACCACTAGCAGAGAGTGTAGAAAGGCCAGTTAGTTAGCGATGGATGTAGTCAGTTTGCTGTTTTTGGTTATAGGTTGGCATCAACAGCAAAAGAGGAGAATGTTGGAAACATGGTGTTGGAATTGATGTCAACCTTGGTCAGTCAACCGATAATTGATGAGCTTGCATGATGATCTAGTGATTATAAAGGTTTATGTAGGTTTTCAAAGGTGTCTACAGGTCTCGTAGGTGCTTGGAAAGTTGCTAAAGAAGTGGCAGAAAGTTCTGGGCAAAGAAAGGTTGATTTCACCAAGTTTAGAGGAGTATCACAATGTCTAAATTTTCATAGTGCAACATTGGGCTAGTTTTGCTTGCTTCCCATTCTATGTTTGCGTAGATTAGTGCCAGGGTGCTCACTAAGTGCATGCACAATTCTCTTGTAGGTGTAAAAAATTTATTCCATGTGCTTTACCATTATTTTTTCCTAAGGTAATTTTTATTTGGAAAATTTTGACATAAATAGTATGGTTTTTTCCCATGGTAACTATTGGGCTGCAAAGCTATGAAACACTATGCAATCTACCATTTTGTGTGTGGTTGAGGAGTTGTTCTAGCACTAGCACTCTGACTTTCTTGTGTTTCTCTTATATTCTGGCACAATGTTTTCACAATCTCATGGCGATCCAATATGCAAGGAAGAAACTGAAAATTAGTCTCATTTTGTGGCAATTTGATGGTGCCTTTCCGACCAGCACTGTGATTGGTGTTCGATGTGTTCAGGTTTGATTTTTCCATACACATGAATATGTAAAAATGCACTCTTGAAAAGGTGGTTGTCTATGATTATTTAACCATATATCTGATATTCAATCTTTGTGTGCAAAATTAATGTTTGATTTGGTTCCCCAAAATAATCAAAATGCATTGATGATAGTGAAGCGATGGATCTGGTATGTATTGATGCATGTAGTTAACATTGTTAGACCGAAGATCAAGTTGTAAGTTTTGTTTTGTTTAGAGGTGTGTGAAAGAAACAATAATGCAGTATGATTGACCTATAACCAAACACGTATGATGAAATAATGTGTTATATGTAGCAAAGCATAGATATACAGGCTCATACTCAATGTATATGCTACCGGCATGTATCTTGTAGCATGTTTGTATTAGTTTTGATTGGATGCAGTAGAACAAAAAGTGATGATAGCTCTAATGTTTATGATGGAAATATGTTATGTTGCAATGCATGCAATGTGAGTTGCGAATTAATTTGGGAGAACATTTGACACAGTTCTATTACATATGGAGTATCGGTTTATGGTTCCAATGATTTTTTATATCTATAGTAGAGCATTTTAATATCAATGGCAACCTTGACTTTAGTCAAATACAATGAAATAAAGTGTTGGATCGATCTTAGTTTTAATGATGTCCAATACATGTGAATTAAAGCAATGGTTTGCTTATTTGATAGCCTGAGATTGAGAGTGTTGTAGTTGTTGTTCACCAGTAGTAGAAGATTGATAGAGACATAGCATTTGAGATCAAATATCTGAGTGATATATAGTTGTTGTTGCTTATGTAATCACCTCAATGTGTTGTAGAGATAAAATTTATTTCATATGTGTGGTTGCATGTCTTAATTCAAGTACTTGGTGGTGATGTGCATTTTATGTGGCAGAAGGATAATTATCAAGTGTGTTACAGGGGCTAGAAATTAGTGACAAAGGTGCTATTGTGACTACTATTTAGGTGTTATTGCGGGAGGTTATCTTGTTGAGAATGCATTTATCTCAATATTTTGATGTATGGCTACCATGACATATGTGTTATGTCTTTACTGTAAAGTTGTAGATAATACTTGTTTGTCAATATATTGATAGACAGAGGTATATGATGTTGTCTAGTAGATTGGTTAAAGAGAGCTATTGTTAGGGATTGAGATGTCGATGTTGTATGAATAAAGAATGAATTTCATAGTGTCGTGATGATGTGAATGATGCTGAGAACATGCTTTATATATGTCATTGTCGAGAGTTGTATGATGAGAGAGATTTAATCACATTTTTATATGTTGTTATTGAGGTCTAAGATGTTTTGAGAAGATTTATTTGCATTGACCGAGAATGTGTTGATAAATGTTTTTGTTCATTGAGTGTGTGTTGAGTTAGTGTTTTATGAGTTTATTGGAGCTGAGAGAGTGGATTTGAGTGAGTGTTGTACGTTGTTAGGGTTTTGTAGCTTGATGGTTTGTGTCTTGATGTGTATGATCAGAGTATCCTATTGCTAAGGGCATATTGGTTTGTGATGCTATTGGAAAAGACTACTTATGAGTGGAAATAAAAAGAGAGTGTTGTTGATGTTCGAGCAAAGAGTATGATTCTGCTAGGGTTTACAACATAACATGTATTGCATATATTGATGGCAAGGTACTGACATAATTTTACTGCTCAAGTACTTGGTTATTATTGTTAATTTTCCTTAAGGATAGGTTGTTCTTTGCTTTTGATAATTGCATTTACAGTATTATTCATTATTTACATATTGCATTCACCCCATAATACCATAAAATCACTAGAAACTATGTAGAAAGAACAATAACATCAATAGTGCTCAATGGACAACAAGAGACGAGTACGACAATGAGCATGATTACGCCCGAGAAAGGCATTAGCATTACAGAGAAGGAATGAACCACAAAAAGTAAATGAAAATATCGAGTCTGAAATATAACTTTTTTAATTATATACAATGGGTGGTGCACCCATACTAATGATGCACTCATCTTCATATATTTCACAACTAGTAGAAAACAATGTTTCTATTTATTAATGATACAGTGAAAAGTGTGTTGCAACAATAAAAAAAGGAGGATGGTGTGTTTTGAATTATTAATTGAGCTATAATTTTGCATGATAATGAGTGTCTATGGCGGACACTAAAAACATCCACAAACAATCTAACACATAATTAGTGGTATGTTATTTTAACTAGGGCAAACAAATATGTTATAGCTTTAAAATATCTTTTTTGGTTGTATAGTTAGATTTATGGATAATAATAAGGGGTGACAAAGTGAATTTTTGGGCTCAACCCTTTGGTGCATATGTCAAATAATGCATTAGTTTGTTGATTTGTTAAGATAACCAATGCACCTTAGATAATTTGGCATATCGAATGACAATTTTTGCAAAAATCTTGTCTTACCACATATGCCAATACCTTTGTTGAGAACTCTCCACAAATGATGGCCTTTCAACAATGCTCCTGCAAAAACCTATACTAAATGGTTGCTTCATAATATTTAATACACCTTCTTTTTCCTTCATCATGCTTGTAATAATAAGTGCTAAGCAAATATGAGTAAAACTAAGGGTAGTCTTCACCAAAAACCAATTGCATTAACATATCTACCATGTGGTGGACATCCATTTTTTTTTAACCACTTACATGATCCATTTTTGACATGGGTATATGAGGTGTTATGTGTTCCATAGAATAATATCAAAGATTTAGAGTAAGTCATTACCCTGTCATTGATTCAATCGCCTATATTCATTCTAGCTAACTAGCACCACACCCATATGCATTAGAGGTAGGTGTTGAAATTTGTAGAAATTATACAAACAATATGTATGTCATGGATTCAATCCGATCTAACAATGTACTAAAGCTAGATACTAATTCACTTCTACAAATCAATTGCGGAAATTTAATCACAATTGCCAATCACATGAAGCAAAGAAGAATCAATCAAACCACAACACAGATAATTTCTCGGGGAAAGCTTGCTGCTCAAAACCCCACTATATTCTATTGTATATTCAGCACATATACATGAAACAATTAAAATACAACTCTTCTCACAAGACCAACCTATACTCAGCTAATTGTCTCACATTGTCCTGGACAAAACTGACCAACACTTAGCCAATTCTCAACCTCTAAACAACCTGCCTTGCTTGCACAATTCATGTGGAATGTAATCCCTATATTTTAGGAATTTTGGCCTTCCTTGACTGCGCAAGGATCATGGGAAATCCAATGGGTGTTTGGTTGCATGGGTGCAACCCAGTAATCCTACAACTGATAGTCAACATCCCTTTCATCTAGATCTCAATTGGGTCTCCACTGAAACTGACATGCATGTAGCTAATAATAGTAAATACTCAGTTGCATGTGAGATCAATAATTGTGAATTAAATAATATTTAATTCACTTGATCTCTCACTAGTGTATCAAACAGTTACAACTAGCACAACTGAGTTAAACTGATTACAACCTGCATTGACTAATGCACCATTGCACTTCGAACTCTGTTACAACTAGAATTACTCTGCATGCCTCACCAACTACCCTCAACTCGAAATTCATGAGTTAACTAAGTTTATCACACTCAATTAACTATTACAACTTATTTTGAGAATAGTTTACATTTTATTGTCCATCTTAATTAAGGGATAACTAAAATAGGCATGCACCAAATTTAGCCCACACCAGTGTAGGTGCTGCTAAGACCTGTGGTCCCACACTAGTGTAGGTGATGCTTGGACCTCATGGTCACACACTAGTGTAGGTGCTAAAATTTATTGCTGAACTTCAACACTCCCTCTCAACAAGAAAGGGATTATCCTTCACCCCGATCGTGCCTCTATGGTATTCGAATTTTCTCCTGGTAAGCACCTTCGTCAGAATATCTGCATCCTGATCATTCGTGGGAATGTACTGAATTAACATTATGCACCTCTACACACAATCTATGAGATGGTGGTACCAGATATCTAAGTGCTTGAATCTATCATAAAACACATGATTAATCGAGAGTTTAATGAAACTTTGATTATCACAATGTATCATTGTTAGATCCATCTGAGAACCAAACAAACCGACCAGGATCTTTCTCATCCAAATAGCCTCACATGTAGCTTGACTTGCTGCCATGTACTCTGCCTCCGCTGACCTGAGTGCTACAGATCCCTACTTCCTGCTATACCAAGAAACCGTTGTCGATCCTATGTTGAAGATCCCTCCTGGTGTTCTCTTTATGTTTGATGGACTGCCTTCCTAATCTGCATCCGTGAAGCCTTGAAGCTTCACTCCCTTTGACCGTATGTACCATAATACCTACTTTTATGTGCCCCTTATTTATCTCAAGACATGCCTCCCCGCCTTCCAAAAGAGCTTGGTAGGCTTAACCATAGCTTGACTCAATTGGTTAATTGCGTAGCAATTTTTTGGTCTGGCGTTCACTAAATACATTAGTGAACCAACTAACTGCATGTAGATAGTAGCATGCACTGCCTCTCCAGAAGTAGCATCCTCTTTCCTCCAATTTCCTAGAAGAGGAGTGTCCATGGGTTTGCAGCTCTCCATGTGAAACTTACCCAGTATCTCTTTGGCATACTTGCCTTTAGAAACAAAAAGTTCACCATCTCACTGCCATATTTCTAAACCAAGGAAATAATGAAGGAGTCACATGTCCTTCATTTCAAACTCCCTTGCAAGGTCCTCCTTGCATGAGTGTATCAGCGGCTCATCACCAGTCAAAATTATATCATCAACATAAAGTACAATAATCAATAGCTTACCATCAACCACAATCTGGTACAGGTTTTCATCAACCTCACTTTTGGTGAAGCCCAGTCTGGTGAAATAAATTTCAATCCGAGTGTACCAAGCACGAGGTGCTTTCTTCAGCCCATACAATTCTCTCTTGAGTCGACGCACATGCGACTCACTGTTGAAGATCTTGAAACCTTCTGGTTTCTCTATGTACACTTCTTCCTCAATAACTCCATTGAGAAACATAGTTTTCACATCCATCTGATGAATGTGCCACCCCATCTGCACTGAGAGTGCAAGGGTGGATATAATGGAAGAGTACCTTGCAACTGGTGCAAAATCTCATCATAGTCGATCCCCTCAATCTGTGAGAATCCCTGGGCCACAAATCTGGCCTTGTACTCCTCCACACTCCCATCATCAGATTTGTTACCTTGTAGATCCATCTGGATCCAACCACTAATTTACCGACCAGTCTTGGGAAAATCTCCCATGCACTGTTCTTGACAATGGATTCATACTCCCCCACCATTGCATCAACCCAAATTGGCTGTTGCACTGCCTACTGAAAGGAAGATGGTTCTGTCACAACACATTTTCTCATAAGAGCCATGTATCCAATAAACTTGTCTGGAGACTATCTTTGTCTGCATTGTGAAGTAGCGGCTCCTACATTCTTTGCAACATCAAGTCTCAATCTATCAGCTTCCGTGGTGAGCCTTATACCATTTATGTTGGATGGATCTGCGTGAGGGTTTTCTGCCACTCCATGATCCTCCACATGTGGTTGCTCCACATCTTGAGGCTCATCCTTAGGAACCAAGAGTTCCTCCTCTACATGCAAATCAAGCTCCCTCCCAAGGGACAATTGCATGGCTTTTCCACACTTCCCCATGGTCGGAAGCTTTGTATAAATCGCATCTGCATCAAGTTTATAGAGATTCTTAACTTGAATCCCAATCTTCTTGGCTTGTCCTATTGCTTTATGTCGAAGGAAATATTTTCCTTCACTTAAAACAACATGATAGCCTCTATCCTCCAACATTGCAACTGAGACTAAATTTTTCTTCAAGCCTGGTACATGCATTACATCTTTTAATTGAAATGTTTTACCTGACTGTCTCTGGAAGGTAATGGTACCAATCCCGGTAGCATTGTACTGCCTGTCATCACCCATTTCGATATGCATATGGAGGTCCTTCTCCTCCAAGCTACTAAAAAGTTCTTTGTCTCCCGTCATGTGAAAGGATGCACCACTATCAAAATACCATACCGATCCCATTACACTTGACACCATGCATTCAATGAGCGAGAATTCAAGCTCAAATTGTGAGGCCAAAGCCTCACCAGTTGCAGATCCTGAAGCCTTATTGTGTTGGGTATGTGTTATATTCTTTCCACGACTAGCCCCATGCGCTGAGCGCAGCAAGGGGGTCACAAGGGGGGAGGCAGCCCCCACTGTTGGGGTCCGGGGCAGCGCCCCGGCGAAAATTTGTTTAGTGTGCGGACCCACTCATAGGCGGATCCACCCATGTTTTGTGCATGAGTTTGCACATGGTTTTGGGGTATGATGGTTTTCGGCCCCGGGTATTTTGTAGATCCGGTCAAGGGAACTACATTTATGTTCTAATCCAGGGTTAATGGATTGGGGTTTATGTATGCTTTGGCATGTATATATATGTGTTGTAACACTAAAAGGAATATAATGAAAAATCAAGCTGGTCATCCCAATTTGGGATCCAGGGGAAAATCTTTGTGTTTATACGTTTTATGTTTTATTCTCTCGCTACTTTTTTATTTTACGTTATAAGATTCGTGTGTGAATAATTTCTATTCGGGGGTTAAAACCTACATTTGGTATCGAGTTGTTTCGACTTCAGTTTTGAGGGGACGCCTTTGCTGCTGAGGGTTTTTAGTTCGGGCCTGAGGTAGACCCTGTTCAGTGGGAGATCTGCGGGATCGATTCTTGCGGTGAAAGAAGATGGCGAGCGACGGAAAGATAGAGATCGAGAAATTTAATGGTCAGAGTTTTGAGTTATGGAAGCTCAAGATGGAGGATCTGCTGGTGGATAAAGATCAGTGGATTGCAGTAGATCCAGGTACTAAACCAACGGCAATGTCAGATGAAGACTGGAAGAAACTGGATCGGAAGGATAAGAGCACAATACAATTGTGTGTCTCAGATTCAGTATTGTTGAATGTATCTGGGGAAGCTACGATGAAGAATTTGTGGGAAAAACTTGGGACTTTGTACCAATCTAAGTCTCTGGTGAATAAGTTGTTCCTGCGGAAAAAGCTATATAACCTGAGGATGAAGGATGGAGACTCGGTGACAGAGCATCTGAACGCCTTCAATACTGTGGTAAGTCAGCTGTCATCTGTTGATATTAAAATCTCGGATGAAGATAAGTGCATCAGTTTGTTGTGTTCTCTACCAGACTCGTGGGATAGTCTGGTTATTGCAATAGGTAGCAATACAACTACCTTGAATTTTGATGACATTGTCTCAGCCTTGCTGTCGGAGGAAATGAGACGGAGAAATATGGAGGGCCAGAATGGAGATGCCTTATCTGTACGAGGAAGGTCCCAAAACATAAACAAGAATAAGGTTTCGAGTGGGAGATCCAAATCTAGAGGGAGATCTAAATCTCCTGGAAAGTTTGTAAACGTATGCTAGAAATGCGGAAAGGAAGGGCACTACAAAAAGGATTGCAGATCTAAAGCTCCTGAGAAAGGAAAGGGATCTGATGATGCTCCTTCTGCAAAGGCAAAAACCACCTCGGATGAAGGCGGGGATGTGTATTTGGCTTCTTCTTAAAATACAAATGTAGATCATGAGTCATGGTTGATTGACTCAGGTGCATCCTTTCACTTTACTCCCCATCGGGAGTGGTTCTGCGAGTATGAGAAGTTTGATGGTGATGATGTCTTCTTAGGAGATGATAGGAAGGCCAGAATCGTCGGACGTGGAAAGGTCAAGCTGAAGTTGCAAGGTGGAAGGATTAGAACACTTCCTGGTGTTCGGCATATTCCTGCATTGGCCATAAATCTGATTTATGTAAGCAAGATGGATGATGCAGGTGTAAAAACATTGTTCGAGAAGGATGCCTGCAAGATGGTTCGGGGAGCACTGGTATTAATGCGGGGAGTTCGGACTGGAACTCTGTACAAGCTACAAGGTAGCACTGTTATTGATGGGTGTAATAGTTATGTGGTTCCTGAAAGTGGAGCGGAAAGCCTAGCTGTCTCTGGAGAAAATACCATGCTATGGCATCAAAGGCTTGGACATATTAGAGAGAAGGGCCTTCAGATACTGCATAGAAATGGTATGGTAGAAGGTATGTCCAATTGCTCTCTAGATTTCAATTTCTGTGAACATTGTGTATATGGGAAGCAGAATCGGGTGAGTTTTCCTTCTGGTGCTAAGAGGGCGAACAAAATAATAGAACTTGTGCACAGTGATGTGTTTGGACCTGTGTCAGTTCCTTCACTGGGAAAGTCTATGTACTATGTTTCATTCATAGATGACTTCTCAAGGAATACATGGATATATTTCTTGAGGAAGAAATCTAAATTCTTTGACAAATTTAAAGAATTTAAGGCTCTGGTGGAAAACCAGACAGAGAAGAAGATAAAAGCGCTGAGGACAGATAATGGTGGGTAGTTCTGCAAGAAGGAATTTGAAGAATTATGTAATAAGTGTGGCATAGCACGGCAGAAGACTACTCCATACACACCTCAACAAAATGGAGTTGCAAAAAGAATGAACAGAACACTAATGGGAAAGGTAAGAAGCATGCTCAATGGTACCGAATTAGGACAAGAATTATGGGCAGAGGCAGTGGAGACTGCATGTTACTTAGTTAACAGATCACCTTCATCAGCGTTGGAGGATAAGATTCCACATGAGGTATGGACTGGTAAGAAACCCTCTCTTTCACATCTAAGGGTATTTGTATGTGATGCATATGTACATGTTCCAAAGGAGAAAAGGACCAAGTTGGATAATAAATCTGAAAGGTGCATCTTTATTGGGTATAAGGATGGTTTAAAGGGTTACAAGCTTTGGAACCCAGAAACAAGGAAGGTTGTGTACAACCGTGATGTGGTGTTTAGAGAGGTGAAATATGTTGTTACACATGAATTCCTACCAAAGGAACCTAAGAAGATAGAGTTTGAGCTAAAAAAGGATGAATCAGACTCTACAACAGAAGAAGAATCAGAAGAGGAAGAGACACAAACTCCAGCTGTGAGAAGATCAGTTCGGGAAAGAAGGCAACCAGAAAGGTATAGTCAATCTGCTTTCTGTTCAGGTTTTGCCTTAACTATAACTGATGATGATCCCAGAACTCTCAGGGAGGCAGTAGATTCAGAGGATGGAAAACTCTGGAAGGAGGCCATGGTTGATGAAATGGAATCCTTGCACAAAAATGAGGCATGGGATCTGGTGGAGTTGCCGACTGGAAGGAAGCCCATCGGGAGAAAATGGGTATTTAAGAAGAAGATGAATGTAGAAGGCAAGGTGGAGAAATGCAAATCTCGATTAGTAGCAAAAGGTTATTCCCAGGTGCCAAGAATTGATTTTGGTGATATTTTTTCTCCTGTTGCCAAAGTTACTTCTACTAAATTACTTTTATCTGTTGTTGCTGCATTTGATTTTGAGATAGAACAAATGGATGTGAAGACAACATTTCTTCACGGGGATCTAGAAGAGGAGATATACATGAAGCAACCTAAAGGCTTTATGGTGAAGGGTAAGAAATAACTAGTATGCAGGTTGAAGAAGTCTCTGTATGGGTTAAAACAGTCACCAAGGATGTGGTATCAGAAATTTGATACCTATATACGGGGACTTGGCTTCACCAGAAGCAAGGAGGATCACTGTGTTTATTTTAAATTAATTGGTAACCATGTTATTTATTTGGTCTTGTATGTGGATGATATGTTGTTGATTGGAAATGACAAAGAAATTATCCAAGATTTAAAGACCCAACTGTTCTCCAAATTCGACATGAAGGATCTTGGTGCTGCAAACTATATTTTGGGCATGGAAATTAATAGAGATCGGGCAAAGAGGAAGCTCTGGTTAAACCAGAGGAAGTATGTCGAGACTATATTGCAGAGGTTCAATATGCAGGATAGTAAACCGGTGAAATTTCCTATTCCTGTAGGTGTAAAGTTGTCTGCTGAACAGTGTCCCAAGACACAAGAAGAAGAGGAGAATATGTCCCGTGTTCCATATGCAAGTGCAGTGGGTAGCCTGATGTATGCAATGGTCTGTACTAGACCAGACATTGCACATGCAGTGGGAGTATTGAGCAGGTTTATGTCAAACCCAGGGAAGGAGCATTGGACAGCAGTGAAGCGGGTTTTTAGATATTTACGTGGCACTAGTGATTATGGCTTGTGCTACCAGGGAAGACCAAGATTGGAAAGAATGTTGGACATTCGTGGTTTTGTTGATGCAGACTGGGCTGGAGATCTGGACCAAAGAAGATCTACAAGTGGGTATGTGTTTAGCCTATTTGGAGGCGCAGTCAGTTGGATGAGTAAAAGGCAGTCTGTAGTGGCTCTTTCAACTACAGAGGCAGAATACATAGCAGCCACTCATGCAAGCAAGGAAGCAGTTTGGTTGCAAAGATTGTGTTCAAGTATGGGGTTGGTACAACAAGCTATAAGGATAGACTGTGATAGCCAAAGTGCGATTTTCTTGGCTAAGAACCCTGCTTACCATTCAAAGACAAAGCACATTGATGTTCAATATCACTTTGTTAGAGATATGGTTGAGGCTAAAAGGGTGTTGCTAGTAAAGGTGGACACTTTGAAGAATGTTGCAGATGCATTAACGAAGTTTGTTAGCACTCAAAAGTTCTCTTGGTGTAGAGAAACAATGGGTGTTGAAGAATTGGCCCAATGACTAAGCTCTCTCGTGGCCCCCTGTGGAAAGAAAACAACAAGTGGGAGAATGTTGGGTATGTGTTATATTCTTTCCACGACTAGCCCCACGCGATGTACGTTGCATCGGGCACATCAAGGGGGTCACAAGGGGGGAGGTAGCCCCCACTGTTTGGTGTGCGAACCCACTCATAGGCGGATCCACCCATGTTTTGTGCATGAGTTTGCAAATGGTTTTGGGGTATGATGGTTTTCGGCCCCTGGTATTTTGTAGATCCGGTCAAAGGAACTACAATTGTGTTCTAATCCAGGGTTAATGGATTGGGGTTTATGTATGCTTTGGCATGTATATATATGTGTTTTAACACTAAAAGGAATATAATGAAAAATCAAGCTGGTCGTCCCGATTTGGGATCCAGGGGAAAATCTCTGTGTTTATCTGTTTTATGTTTTATGCTCTCGCTATTGTTTATTTTTTGTTATAAGATTCGTGTGTAGATAATTTCTGTTCAGGGTTAAAACCTACATCTTGTTCTTCTTCATTTGTGGACAATTAGTGGCATAATGCCCATGCTCGTGATAGTGAAAACACTTCACTCTGGACATGTCTCGCTTCTTGCCATATTTACCGGACTCGGATTTGGAATGTAATTTCTTTCCTTTCCCCTTATTCGCCTTGGCAGCCATAGCACAATCTTCTTCATCTTCATTCTTAGATGAAGATCCATCTCTGGTATTCCGTTTGAACTCTTCTTGCACCAAATCTGACCAAAGTCGTTCCCAATCTGGTAGCTTCTCCCTCCCATTGAAAAAGACCTGATAACTATGCCAACTCTTAGGAAGTCCTAAAAGAGCTAGGCTCACCAAATCATCATCCGCGACAGTACTTCCTACACTCCCAAGCTCATCCCGACATTGGACAAACTTTTTTAAGTATATCAGAATAGTGTCGTTTTTCTCCATTTTGATCTTCCTGAGTTTATCCTTTAGTGCCAATTTCCTATGGTCATTGCTGCTTTGAAATAGATCTGTCAAAGCCTTCCACATTGCATATGGTGTCGCTTTGCCATGGAGAATTGAGACAATGTAGTCTCATACTCCCTCTAGTAAGATCCTCCTCGCCCTTGCAACTTTCTTTTGCCATGCATCAAGATTTGCAGCATCTGTCACAACGGGTTTAGGAACATCATTGTCAATGAATTCCTTCAAGCCATTGTCTTCGAGTACTGCCTCCATCCTGTCTTTCCAAGCAATATAGTTACAGCTTCCCTTGAGTGCATACTCCAATCTCAAGTCATTGAAATCCATTTCGATCCTGAATCACCTATAGCACCAAGAAAGTCTTCTGCAAATTCAAATTCTATTCAGTCACAAACTCAGCTCATCCTCCACTATTGTGATTTCCTGTGCTCTGATACCATGTGGAAATTTTACAAACAATATGTATATCATGGATTCAATCCGATCTAACAATGTACTAAAGCTAGATATTGAATCACTTCTACAAATCAATTGCGGAATTTTAAACACAAACGCCAATCACATGAAGCAAAGAAGAATCAATCAAACCACAACACAGATAATTTCCCAGGGAAAGCTTGCTGCACAAAACCCCACTATATTCTATTGTATATTCAGCATGGATACATGAAGCAATTACTATACAACTCTTCTCATAAGAGCCTCTTGTACTCAGCTAATTGTCTCACACTATCCTGGACAAAACTGACCAACTCTTAGCCAATTCTCAGCCTCTAAACAACCTGTCTTGCTTGCACAATTCATGTGGAATGCAATCCCTATCTTTTAGGAATTTGGGGCTTCCTTGACTGCGAAAGGATCATGGGAAATCCAATGGGTGTTTGGTTGCATGGGTGCAACCCAATAATCCTACAACTGATAGTCAACATCCCTTTCACATAGATCTCAACTGGATCTCCACTGGAACTGACATGCATGCAGCTAATAATAGTAAATCCTCAGTTTCATGTGAGATCATTGATTGTGAATTAAATAATATTTAATTCACTTGATCTCTCACTAGTGTATCAAACAGTTACAACTATCACAACTAAGTTAAATTGATTACAACCTGCATTAACTAAAGCACCACTGCACTTCGAACTCTGTTACAACAAGAATTACTCTGCATGCCTCACCAACTACCCTCAACTCAAAATTCATGAGTTAATTGAGTTTATCACACTTAGTTAACTATTATAAGTTATTTTGAGATTAGATTACATTTTATTGTCCATCTTAATTAAGGGATAACTAAAATAGACATGCACCAAATCTAGCCCACACCAGTGTAGGTGCTGCTAAGACCTGTGGTCCCACACTAGTGTAGGTGCTACTTGGACCTCCTGGTCCCACACTATAGGTGTTGAAATTTCTTGTTGAACTTCAACAAAATTAATGTGAAAAACCTATTTAATGCATGCAAATTTTAAAAATCATGTTCACCTTCCTATATAGATGCTTTTACATGTTGGTGTGATAATTGTGATAAAGCTAATGGCAACCTATGTCACATAATCCCATTTTACAAGTCTAACAACTCTAGACCAAAGGTCACACCCTTGGGTGCAACTAGTTTTTTTTAGGGATACACAATGGGTTGAGAGGTATCCCAAGGATGAGGTTTGTTATAAATTTACCATGTGACATTGATCCAACTATCCATGCTAACATTTAGAATTAATGGAGCTATATTCATATAAGGGGCATGGGATGCAAAATTAGTGGGTAGATTCTTAGCTACAAGGGATTAGTTTATTTGTAGTGATTAAGGTGTTGGCATTAAAAACAAGTATTTGGAAGACTAATGTAGCACGATGATTAGAGTGATTCACTGCGATACCACAAAAATTCCTCAATCGAGAGAAAAGATCAAGGGAGTTAATTCACCACTTAATTCTTGAGGGAAATTAAGAGTTTAAATGAAAGAGAAGAAGAGGGGGGAAATAATCCATCAAATTGCTTGATTAAATATGATTTAATGTATCACGTAATGTTGTGGTTAATTAACAAGGAATTTTGATTGGGTTTCCAAGTGATTTGTAATAACTATAATGTAAATCAAGTTTGTCCCCTAGTTAAAAGTCATGCTCTAACTAAGAGAGTCAAATGAAACAAACCAAATGAAGTAAGGGAAATGATGGATGCTACCCAGTCTTAAGAGGATCTAAATCAGTCATTGAAGAGACAACAAGGGTTTAGTCTCCCAAAATGCCCCAAATTGCCACATCTACTTGCAAAATAAGTGGACAAGCTCTTTGAAAGTAGAACATTGTTTACAATGCAAGATCTACCATAAAAATAACATAATGCAATGTTACTAGATGAAAATATCAAGTACGCCCTCAATTATGAGGTTTTATCTCCATATCCAAGGGTCTTAGTAACCTCCCTTGAAGCACAATTAAAGAGGATCCAGGGAAATGTTAGGGGTGGAGCTAAGAACATGATGCCAATGTGACCGATAAGAAGCAAGAGCCAAAGACACAGAGAGAGTGCCATTGAGAAAAAAAACATGTAGATGGAAGAGAGTTGGAGGAGATAATTGGTTCAAGCAATATAGGAACTTTAGAGGGAGATTGGAGTTCTTTGAAACAAAAATTTGATGGAGTTTTGGCAAATTAGAGAGTGAGAGAATAGCTCAAGGATTAATCTAGAATAAGGTGAAAGTAAAAATACATATAAATAAGGGAATGACATAGGGACATCAAGGAAACAACTTATTGTTGGGTAGAGTTCTGGCATCACAGGGTAATCATCCACAAGTTTGACTATCAAAATGCTAGTGTTACACAGTAATTTGTCACCATCCCTGCAATTCCCTGTCCTGCACATTGGAGGGCCTTTTCTGTGACCTGTGAGCAGTGACATAACCTGAAACCACTTTCATGGCATCCCCCTTTACAAGGACAATCATTCCTCTGAAGAAAGTTTCCCTTGAAAAACCCTAAAAACTAATCTTTTAGCCTTGGCACGACTAGCCAGTTCAGCCCTCGCGCCAATGGGGAAAATCAGCAATAGAGGGCGCGCCAACTGGCGCTCTATCCCAGTGTCTCACTCGCGCCAAGCTTAATAAGGATTGTTTTAAAAAAATAAATGGCGGAAGTTTGATTCCAACAAACTCCTGAACGAGTCTCTAAAATGAGTTGGGAGGTTTGGCTCTGGATCTCCATGTATGGGAGGTGGTTTTCCACCTATCATGGAAGATTCCTTGAGGATAGAGCCAATCCCACAATTGTAGGGATCCCATCTCCCCTTCCACTATCTATATAAGCTTGCCTTTTTCCCTTAGCAAGCTAGAAGCAAGAATTGAACCTGTAGCAAGGAGACTATCGCCAAACAGCCTTTGAGAGCCAAGCCGAAGCGAGAGAGCTTTGTCCCATTTCCGACAAGCTTCATTGAGAAGTGCTCCACTGTCAGCCCCGCCGAAGGAAGATCCAGCGTCAGAGCTTTGGGTTGTATCTTTCCTTTGTTATTTTAATGATAAGCAATTTTGACTATGGTTTCATTCATGTGTCTTTGTATTTGATGCAATGAATTACATCCTCTCTGACTGGTGTATGGTTACAAGATTTAGATTCTATGCTGTGTATCGTTGTGTTTCTTCGCATGTGTGCAGGTGTTCGGACGTGTTAAGTAGAAGGATCGTGATCTGCCAAAGCGGGGGAAGGGAAGCGTCATCCTTTCTCTAATGACCATTGCGTAGGACCTGAGGTAGGAAATTCGTTATGTTTTGTCGTTTTTGTAACTAGAGACCTGCGTCACTGTGTGACAAATTGTTGCTAGACCCAATCTGGGCTAGTAGGGATCACCTTTGTCCGCAGAGGGAATTACCTCTCCAACAAATTGGTGACTTCGCTGGGGAATGATTGGAGTTTGTCTTGTCTCTTTTGATTGTTTTTGGCTTTTGTCTGCTTGATTTTCTCTTATGGTTTGTCTCCTCCTCGTGTAAAACCTCTATTCAGCCCACACCATACCTGATCTACTCTTTGTTTGCTCTTTTTCTTTCCTGTCCTTAGTAAACTCGATTGGCATGCTTTTTAGCCTGATAGTCGCGCCAACTAGTGCTTGTTGCTAGTTAGGCCCCCGCGCCAACCCTGTTTTGGCGCAAGATACAGCAAAACAGTTGCGCCAACCCTGTTTGGTGTTAGGGTTTACTTGTTTTTGAGCCCTCTGAGCCTGATTTTTGGTTTTGGTGTTATTTTTTCGACTGTCTGAGTGCTTTGAAGTCCTTGTTGACTATGTTTGACCTCTATCCTTCGGTTGTTTGCCCTCTACCATCATTTTTTCATTCTAGCCGTAGGGCTTTTAGACGCTATAGTGCGTTGAGCCTCCTGTGGGAGTTTTTGGTTTTCATTTGTTCAGTCAACTTCGTTTTCGCTTCCTTGCATTCGTTTGGTTGGTTTTCATTCTATCATTGCGTTATTTGAGTGATTGTTCTCTTTTTCATTCAAGTTTCGCTTTGTCTCATTTTGAGCCTAGATCACACTGTTTATATGAGTCTTTTGGGATTCCTCTTGATTTGAGGGATTTCTCCATCAGTTTGAGCTCTGATTGTGTGTTTTGCATTGAGTGAACTTGCTTGTTTCTACTCTTTCTCTATCATTTCTCAAATTTGTCTCTTTATTAGTTTTTCATTTCGTTTGGTGCATTTTGCTCTAAAACATTGAAAATACAAAAACAAATCTCTTTGCTTTTGATTAGTTAGTGAAAATTGAAAGCTTTTCTGCATTATTAGTGTTATACAACTCTAAGGGAAAGGTTTTTAATTTCGTTAGCGTGCATTAGAGACAGTAGTGGATGTTTTCTGATCATTTTGTTATTGTTTTAAAAGCTCTCAACCTTCCCGTAGTTAGTTATTCATCGAACAAAGTGATATATTGTGGCATGTAGTGTGCATTTAGAGGATTTTTGAGACATAACATTCGGTAGGGCCTGAAATTGAAACATAATTGAAGATCAACTCTAAAATTTATTCAATTTACCTTAAGGCAACGTTTAAACATTAACGAAATATCTAGAGGTCCAAGCTAGTGACGTGTTCTGGCGTCGTTAAACCTAGTAGCTGTCGTTCGCCTTTTGGCTTTAGATAGCACTAGTACGAAATTGTGCTCCCCGTACCATTGCGTATATAAAGGGAGACCCCACTAGGTTGTTATTCTTTATCCGTAGGAAGCCGAGTCTGCCGCCTTATACCCGTGATACACCGGAGACAACATTCGGGGAGATTACCTGCACGTACGTCAAGCCCTTGGTTGATTTCTCTTTCATTTTTTTAACCAAGGTGTATATGGCAGTTCACGAATATCTGGTATACCCATCTGCCTAGATTACCATAGTAGTCATTTCAATCTTTTCTAACTCATTAAATTTGAAAAGATCATCAAGCACTTGTCCTTTCACGCTTGTTTCCAAATTGAAAGAGATAGAGTCATCTTTTACTCGTTTATAGACTCTTAAAACATGAAACGGTAAAATTTTCAATTTCAATGTGGTAAAATTAATCACCTACGATCACACGCCCTTTTAAAGATTGTTTTTCGGCCGTTTGATTATTTGCCTTGGTTTTAGCCCGTGTGTATTTGTTTTGATCTCTTCCTCTTTTCGTTACTGTCACAGTGGCAGAACCCTCAGTTTCATCTACTGGTAGTCCTTACACAAACGATTCATCAGAGGTCTCTCAGTCCTCTGCTGAACCTCAGCAACCTATTGTATGCGAGTTTCCCGACGGGGGACCGGTCATATCTGAGCTTCCATTTGGTGGACCAGTTGAATTCAATTGGCCCTTATCCAACGCTTGGTTTGAATTTGGAGTAGGGGAATACTTCCCTCCTCTTACATCGGGATCGCATTTTTTGGCTGCCATTATACCTCCTAGTCCTCGCCGTCTTTTAGAAGATCTAGCGGTAGGGTCAGATATGGACTCACCAAGTCCTTCTCCTAGTGAAGAAATTCCTACATTTGGTGAAGATTACCAACTTTTTCCAGAAAACAACCCCGAGTCTTCTATCATGTCTTCACCTGGTCCTTCGCTTCCAGCGATATATAGGTCCTTAAGTCGGGTCATGGCCACTGTGGCCTCTATGGGAATATCAACTCCATCCACGAGGCCAGTTATTCCTTCGTTAGGGATGTCGCCATCGACACCTCTCACGTCATCTCCTCGTGTCACATCAGTACCTGTTAGGCCCACTGTCTGCATAGCTGCGTCTACGCCCGCTGTCACCACTCAGTCGACCAGGACCTTGTTGCTTCCTGAAGACATTTACATAGCTTCTGCTATTCCGGAGAATATCTCTCATGAGGAGTATCGGTTGTCTTTATAGTCGTCAAACTCCAAGGTTGGTCAATCCTCCCAAGATCCAAACCGTCCTTATTTTTCCCATTATGGACCAGATGGTACCCCCATTTATGTATTTCCATATCAGTACGATGAGTAGGGTAACCCTCTTCATTTTCCTGCTCTAGAGGCTTATCAGTATGTTCACGGTTTTCTATCTGCCTAGGCTGGGCAACCTTCCAACCCGCAAGGACAACCCTTCCAGGTTCAACCTTCGGGCCAGCCTGGTTATCTATATGACCCGCAAGGACAACCCTTACAGGGCCAACCTTCGGGCCAGCAGGGGTTGTTGTACGGTCCGCAAGGGCAGTCCTACAACCCTCAAGGTCAACCTTTATAGCCTCACTCTGTGGTCCAACCAGGGAAACCTCAAGGACCCACAGGCCAACTGGGGTATAAACCTGGATCGTTGTACAGTCCTGGGGGGCAAATCCACCCTTCTCAACCTATGGTGCAACCTCAGCAACCTCAGTTTCCCATTGGTCCAAATGTTGCATAGCCAGGGCCATCTTATGGTCCTGTTACAGGTCAACCTGGTTATCAAGCACAACCTGGCCCTCTCCCGCCATCAGGCCAACCGGCTCAGCCGCGGCAACCTGGTGTCCTTCACCAGGCAGGTCAACCTATTCAACCAGGACAACTTGTTCAGCCGGGCCAACCTATTCAACCAAGGCAGCCCGCTCAGCCAGGTCAACCTATTCAACCAGGACAGCCTGCACATCCAGTTAACCCTACTCAACAACCAATCTATTATATGTCGCAGCCGAATCCGCCTATGCCCCCAACTTATCAGGCTCAACAGGGCCCCACTTACCAACAGCCTGCTCGACCCCAAGGCGATTATTACCTGCAAGGTCAGTCTCGACCGGTTTACAACCCGACCCATGGTTCTGGTTATTACCTTAAACAACCAGGCTATACCTATACTCAGCAGTCAAATCCATACACTGCTCAAACGGGGCCTAGATATAATCAGGGTTAGTACCCTGGTTATCAAACCCCTTACACTGGTTATCAACAACCGTATCAACCTAATTATACGGCTTACACCTCCTATGGTCAGAATCCTCCAAGACAGAACCAATGGGGGCAAAGTTGTGCTCAACTAGGGTGGAGTACAGGTACATGTCCTTATCGAGGGCCTGACATGCCTTTCAATCCTCAATTGCCTTTCCTTCCACGTTGGGATTTCCATATGTATCTAAATTGACCAATGATCCGATTCTCCATAATCCATATTGGCCTCCGGTTACGACCAAGGTGCCTGGTGACTGTCCTAAATTTGAGGGTAAAGCTGGAGAGGACCCCCAAGCACATGTCATGACCTACCATCTGTGGTGTTCCTCGAACTCTTGGGTGGATGACTCGATTCGTCTACGTCTTTTCCAGTGCACTCTTACTGGTGTTGCTGCTAAGTGGTACATAGAACTACCCCGCGGTATATTTCAAGACTTTAATACACTAGCTATGACTTTTATGACACATTTTCAGTTACCGGTTCGTTACGAAGCTGGGATGCATCTCCTGACTTCTTTGAAGCAGGATAAAGCCACTCACATATCTGATCATATTCATGAGTGGCGACATCGTCGTCGACTGATCAAGTTCGATATTCCTGATCAGCTTCTAACTCACTGGTTCACTACCTCCTTTGTTAACAAAATTGCTCAGGATATTGCTATGGGGGCATGTGTGACCGAAGAACAAGCCATCGCTCGTGCCCAGTACCTCTATTTGGTGTACTCTTAGTCTGGCACGTTATATGATATCTTGACTGATGCCCCGCGGCCAGGGACCTCTAAAGCACCAGCTACTCCATCAGTGGACGATGTTGTTGGTTCCATTTCTCAGACTTCTCGAAAGTCCTCTAATGGGAAGCAGAAGTCAAATTTTTCCAATAATTCTGCTCTTCTCGCCCCTCCAGATTCTGGTAAGATCGTGGAGGTCAATGCCGTTTAGGCCAATCCTGCAGAAAAAACCTCCAAAGGGAAGAAGAAGGGCAAAGGCAAATCCAAACCCGATGCCCCGAAACTAGAGTCTTTTAAACCTCGTGCTGACGATGGTTCCCAACGAAAACCGAAGTACCCCTGCCTGATCTGTGAAGGAGACCACTACACCAAAGATTGTCCCCGACGATCCGAGGCTAGTCAACTTCTAAAAGGCTCTAAGGGGACTCCGACAGTTCTCAAAGAACCTTTCCCATCTCAGCATACCCAGATGGTCGAGCAGCCTTCACCATCTGCACCATTTGGGTCCTAAGTTTTTATGATGAATGGTGCTACACCTGTCTCAATTGATATTCGTTCGAAGGATTATGCTGGATCACGTCAGGCAGCCGGGAAGGAAGTCATTGATGGCCCACCTCCCCCACCTGTCTCTGGTCCTTTAGAAATCGAGAAGCCCAGCGTTGAACCCATTGTAAGGCCACCTTCTAAAGCTGTTCTTCGAAAATATTCCTATAATCCAAACATCGTGCTGCCCAGCATTACAACATTGTTGAGGATTTAGCACAGGCGCCTTCCGCAATGTCTGCGTTGGAAGTGCTTCAAAGTTGCCCATCACAACGGAAAGCTCTGTTATCCACAATCGGTGGAATTGATCCTGCCGATTCTACTCTTCTCACCTTCGATCTGGAAAATTGTCCCCCGACTTCCACATAAAATCGCTCTTGTTATACAAGTTGTTATCAACGGCCTCAACATTCATAGAGCCGTTGTGGACGAAGGTGCTTCCACCTGTGTTATGTCATCTGTCTGCTGGAAAGCCATTGGCTCTCCAGCTCTTACTTCATCGCCCAATGCCATTGAGGCATTTGATGGTAGGGAATCAAAACCCTTGGTGTGCTCGAGAGTTTACCGATCACGTTACAGGGTAAGACAATCAACGTGGAAGTAGAATTATTTGATGCCAAGCTCAACTACAATCTTATTATTGGTCGCAGCTAGACTCACGCCATGCTATGCGTTCCGTCCACCCTCTTCCGGCTTCTGAAGTTTCCTCATGAGGGCAAGATTATCACTGTCGATCAGTTGTCTTTCTTCACCTCATCCTTCGAGAACAACGTACCATATGTGGATCAAATTCCCAATCCCCCCGACAGTGTAGGACCTGGTCTTTTCAAGGACCCCATCCTCATGGGTATTTTTCCCATGCCACCACCGCACACCGTTCAAGTTAACATGATCTCTAGGTCAGATGACCCTTGGATAATCCCTTCGCCTGAACAGGTGACCTCTTTTGGAGAATCAATGCCTTTGACTCCAATTGAGATCAATTATTACGAGATTGTCACTGCAACAGATCCTCCTCCTTCTGAACATGCTCCTTTGAGCATGGCTCTAAACGTATATTCTCAATCCCCTTGGCTCGGCGATGCAAATTCGCCCGATCCTTTAAGAGAAGTCTTCCCTTTGACGAAGCTATCGTTGAAACGATGTATCTTGAAGATCTGCCGTGGAGCGATGGACATCATCGTTCCTCGTTCATGCCTGGCCTGGGGGCAATGTCTAATTGTCTGGAGCGTTTCACATCTCAGGTTCCCACTCCGCCTCTTCAAACACCGACATTGACCGACGAGGTTCTTTCGGAGGGAAATCTGAGTAACATCACACAAACCATGCCTATCGACATCTCCGTCAAACCGGGGATCGTCAAGAACATTCACATGGGAGTTACTTGTTCTCTCGAAGAGATACAAGTATACATGAGCCTTTTTCGCGAATTCAGAGATGTTTTCGCATGGTCCTATGAAGAGATGCTTGGGATTGATCCCAGTATAGTCGTGCATGATATTCCCACCTATCTAGGTGCGAAGCATGTGCGTCAGCGTCTGCGCCTAGTGCATCCCCGAAAATCCGCAGCTATAAAGGAAGAAGTTGAGAAACTTCTTAACGCGGGCTTCATATATCCAATTCCCCTCACATAATGGGTCTCTAATATTGTCCCTGTAGATAAGAAGCAGGGCACTATACAGGTCTGTATTGACTACCGAGACATCAATCAAGATTGTCCTAAGGACAACTATCCCACTCCCTTTATAGATCAGAGCATCGATGACTGCGCGGGGAGTGAGATCTACTCCCTCATGGATGGCTTCTCGGGTTACAGTCAAATTAATATTTTACCGACTGATCAACATAAGACTGCCTTTATCTATCCGTGGGGCACTTTCACTTACAAGAAGCTCCCGTTTAGCTTAAAAAACGCTTGAGCCACCTTCCAGCATGTTATGTCCTACGCTTTTCATGACGTACGTCACATTGTTCAACCGTATCTGGACGATTTGGCGACTCATTCAGCTCGGCGTGATGACCATCCTAAACATCTCCGCCAGATTTTCCTCCGCTGTAGACGTTACAATATCAGGCTTAATCCTCATAAGTGCATCTTCTGCGTGGATTATGGTCGTCTTTTGGGATTCATCGTCTCCAAAGACGGAATTTGCCTTGACCCCCTCAAGGTCGAGGCCATCGTTAACTTCCTATCCCCATCCTCATTGCATCAATTTTAGAGTCTACAAGGGAAAGCCAACTTCTTACGTCGCTTTATTCCGAACTATGCAGAAGTGGCCAAGGGGTTTACGCGACTTCTGAAACAGGACGTTCCCTTCCATTGGGACGAGATTGCCCAACGATCCTTCGATAAACTTAAAATGTTGCTCGTCAATGCTCTGTTAATACATCCTCCCGACTATCATCACAACTTTACCCTTTATTTGGCTGCTGCGTTTAGCACAATTGTCATGGTTCTAGTACGGGATGACGACGACGGAAATGAACATGTAGTTTACTATCTGTCTCGAAATATTATCGACACTGAAACGCGCTATGCCCATGTCGAGAAGTTAGCGCTTGCCGCGGTCTAGGCCGTTTAGCGGTTCCGCCATTACATCCTGTTGCGTACGGTAACCGTGATTTCCGACTGCAACCCCATGACATACATCTTGTCTCGACAATTGCTGGGGGGCAAGTACTCCAAATGGATTGTCATCCTTCATGAGTTCGATTTGGAGTTCACCACTGCTAAATCGACAAAGTCACTGGTTTTTGCTAATCTTATCTGCTCTCTCTCGACAGACTCTGTTCCATCCCAATCCGAGGATCATATTCCGGATGAAACACTCTTTCTTACCAGCACTCATGATCCATGGTATGGTGACATCATCATGTACCTTCAGACATCCACTTTGCAATATGAGTTGACGAAGGATGCTCGAAGTCGCGTTTGGCATCAATCTCAACCATATCGCATTGTTGGAGATACCTTATATCGTGTCGGAGTTGATTCCTTGCTTCGCCGATGTTTGACCTTGGAAGAGGCTGAGAAAGTCCTGAATGACTGTCACAGTGGCACCTGTGGCAGTCATATGTTCGGTTATGCTACCGCCCAGAAGATTCTGCGTGCGGGTTACTTATGGCCGTCTATATTCAAAGATTGTATTGTTGCAGTTCGAAAATGTCATGCATGCCAGGTCTTTCAGTGCAAGATGCTTGTGCCACCCCTACCTTTACATCCTGTCATTACCGTAGGCCCTTTTTCCAGATGGGGCATTGATTTTATGACATGTAACCCTCACTTGGCCGGGGGGCATGCTTATATAATCGTTGTCGTGGACTACTTCACCAAGTGGGCCAAGGCGATGCCTACATTAGCTACCGACGGTAAGACAGCCGCTCAATTCATTTTTAACCATGTAATTACGTGTTTCGGAGTTCCTCGGGCCATTGTCACTGATCATGCCACTTATTTTCGGGACTACATGATGGCAGAACTAACATTGAAGTTGGGCTTGCATCATGACAGCTCGACGCCATACTACCCTCTGGAAAATGGCCAGGTTGAGGCCGTGAACAAAGTAATGGTCACGATGCTTCAACAAATGATTGGTATTCACAAATCCAATTGGCATCTCCAATTGTTCTCAGCTCTCTGGGTGTATCGAACGTCTATAAAGAGCACGACCAAATTCACACCTTTCCTGTTGGTGTATGGTCTGGAAGCAACTCTTCCGGTTGAATTGGAGATCCCTTCTCTGAAGTTGGTCGTGGAATTATTGCCCGACACTTCCTCGGAGGAAGAACGTCTCCTGTATCTGGAATGACTGGACAGAACCCGCCGCTTGGCTACTTTGGTTATCAAAGCACAGGAAAAGCGGGTTAAAGCTCATTTTGATCAAACGGTTTCTCCATGTTCTTTCATCGAAGGGGACCTCGTCCTCTTATATGATCAAGCGCATGATAAACTTGGAGTGGGAAAATTCCAGCCCATGTGGCATGGGCCCTATATCATAAAACGAGTATTAAAAAATGGGGCCTATGAGCTAATCGACTATGAAGGTATTCCTCTGGCGCAGCCTAGAAATGGGTTGTACCTAAAGAAGTACTACGCTTGAATTATTCTTGTGTGGTGTGTGTACATAAGTGAGTGATTTCATTTTTGTGCATGAGTGGTGTGGTGTGATTTGTAAGCATCTTTCTTCTGATTGGGTCTTCCTGATTGTGCAGATGTCTATTAATCCTTTTTTCGGTTTCGCAGATGGTGCCTCCCGTAGTACCAGGAATCTGTCCTTGGCAGCCTGGGTAATCTATAATCCTGCTGGTGAGTTAGTCAATTTACAAGGTGTTTGTCTAGGGCCTACTATAAATAATTTCGCGGAGTATAGTGTCGTTTTGGAATTGTTAAACGAGGCTATTAACCTCAGTATTCGTGCATTACTTGTATATCTGGACTCACAACTTGTAGTGTTACAACTCAATGGTCATTATTCAGTTAGGAACCCATCCATTTTACGACTATATCTAGGTATTCGTTTACTGGAAAGAAATTTTTATTACATTACATATCATCATATACCCAGACACATGAATGTGTTAACAGATGCAATAGCTAACATGGTTTTAGATAGATATTTATGCAACTTGTAAAAACATCATCATATGTAAAAAGATCCAGCCAGTAATATATATATATATATATATATATATATATATATGTCGAAATGTTTGCAGTTTGTGTGCATCACATAAAATCCAAAAAATATACATGTCTGTTTTAATAATATTCGGAGACAACATGTCTCTCAAAAATGTGCAAATGAAAAGCCTAGATGACTAATCAGCATGGTGCTCATGGTAGCATGTCACTGCCTGCACCAATCGCCTCAGTAAACGATGAAGGCGACCAGGCACCCTCACAGTGTGCCTCTGATAAGCCAAAGGGACATCTGCTAGGCAAGCATAATCTGGGATCCCATGGGCGATTCCCTCTGAGTTCTGAACTAGCTCACTCCCCTCGCCGCCGTCGCCTTGAAGGTCATAGGCGAAAGGGGTCCTCCGTGAGATCGGCGACATCCCGGCGAGCCTCTCTGGGCCAACATCTGCATACATATAGGATTGTTTGTTAGAACATGCATGTATACCAAAAAAAAAATCATAAAATACATAAAATAAAAAAGAGCCTTACCCAACTACTCACCCCAGTATTCTCCCTCCGGAAGTGGAAGATCTGGGTCTCCCGTGAAGTCAGTATCGGCATAGGGCCAGTCCTCTACGACGATCAACTGTCGCCGAAGCCATACGAAGAAATCGGGCCTCCATGACATTTGCTAGCCCCCTCCTGTTCTGGGCATCAGAGTTGCCCATCGAGCCATTCGTGGCTCTCTCAACGGTGGATCGGCGACTATCGCCCCCTGGCCCTGGAAGATTGGTAATCGTTCGAGGATGAACGATACCAAGATAGTTCCGTACCCAAACTGCTTCAGTTTGGTCTTCTTACACTTCGTCAACTGCCGTTTGATATTCATTGTCACAGCAGTAGCCCAATCGAATAGTGTTGGGTTCATGCATTCTGATGCTAGGAGGAGCTGCGCAAGTTCGCACAGGAAAAACTCACTGTTGCTCTCCACAAGAGGTAAAAAGTAAAAGTAAATATGTTTTTACTATTTTTGTCATATTTATAACTTTTCAAAATAAAATTAGGTTTTGAAGCTTATATTTCCAATATTTTATTATGTTTTGTCGAAAAATGGGTTTTACGCTTGCTTTCTTGTGCAGCAACATGTTTTCACACGATCAGGACGATGATACGAGTTGTATTTTATACTTTTTTCGGACTCGGTAAAAACACGAAAAAGTCACTACTGGAGTCATCTTTTAGCCCTTTTCTGACTCTTTAAACATGAAAAGATTGCCGAGTCGCTTGTCGTTTTGATCTGGTTAAATTGGCTGCGAAACGACATCTACCTAGTATACGTTTACCCCTTTTTTGGGCTGGGATAGATTATTTATGAAAAAGGAATACCCTAGCCTATCGCGACTAGGAGGTTTTCTCAGACACAGTTTTCTACCTTTTCGGATCCAAGGAACTATCTACGAAAAGGAACTGTTGGAGTTTACTTTTCCGCTATCTTTTCAAACTCTTTAAACATGAAAAGACGTCGATTTTTTCCTTTCTCAAACTCGTTAAAACCTAATGACATCGGATTCCTTCGTAATGACGATACTCGAGTTCCTCCTTCCTAGGACTCGTTAAATGTACTAGGTTGGATTTTTCCAAAGGACAAAATTATATCGCAAGCATATGCTATCCCCTTCAAGTTTGTTTCCAAAAATAATTGGGGTGCTCGCCAGAAATGGTGGGGAAAAATGAAACCAGTATCATTGTCGTGTCGGCAGTATGTCGCTCTTGAACATGGCACTTGCCTGCATTCGTGTCGGGTTGGGGACATCTCATCTCGTTTCCTGCTTGCCTTCATGGGTTTGGGTAATCCTTTTTGACCACTCATCTGCTCTTTGCATCGTCATCATGACCTAAGATCTTTTGATGTCAAATACTGCCAAATCCAGTGTCGTGCTGCCGATATGTTCAAGAGAAATTGACCTCTGCAGTACTCAACCTTCCTCTGATTCTCATCTGATCCTAATTCACACACATTATGTTCCTCTGTCTCCCGTCGATGATGTGGGAAGCACTATGGCCCACCTTCGATCAAGGTCACTTCCTGTCGACTTCAGCTCATTATCCAGGAGGCTGATTTAGAGACTCCCTTTAGGTACCTTGGAGCCTGCATGCCTCAATGGCAGGTTCTTCGCATTCGACACAAGGTTTTCATCATTGGCCTTCGATCGAATGATTCTGCGGGTGTTCGACGCCAGCTCACTATTCACATTCCGTGGATTGTACCTCTAGTACCTTGGGGGCCATCGTCATTATTGGTGGTTCCTCTCACGTCTGTTAACGACTTTCATCATTGGCTGGTACTCAGATGATGTTCTTGCATGTTTGACTCCAGCTCACTTATTCACATGCTGGGACTTGTACTCGGTTCGGGTTGAGATGGAGCGCAAGACCCTAGGTTTTGTCTGATAGAATCCAGGCTGTGGATTTTGTGGATTATCATGATTGGTTACATGACTCATTGATTGGATGGCTGCGACCATACCTAAGTCTGCTTTTTGATCCTTTCTGGATGGTTGCGTCCATACCTTGGATCCTGATTATTGTATACTCTGTTATGGATGGCTATGCCCATACCACATATCACGTGTTTGAGATATCAGTTGTATTTGTCTACGCAGGTTTTCCGACGGCAGTGTTTTCAGTTGGGCACGTTCTCATAAAGCATTTCACCCCTCTCTCTCTTGGGCCTCATGCTTTAGGGGGCATCTGTTACACATTAATTTGTCACCGTCCCTGCAATTCCCCGTCACACACATTGGAGGGCCTTTTCCATGACTTGTGAGTAGTGACATAACCTGAAACCACTTTCATGGCATCCCCCTTTACAAGGACAATCATTCCTCTGAAGAAAGTTTCCCTTGAAAAACCCTAAAAACTGATCTTTTAGCCTTGGCGTGACTATGGATTGCTTCCTACTTAATGGGGAAAATCCGCCATAGAGAGCGCATGCAGCTTCAACTTTGTCTGGAGTGCATTTCGCGCAGAAAAACTGGCTGAGATTTAACTTTTAAAAATAAATGGCGGAAGTTTGATTCCAACAAACTCCTGAACAAGTCTCTAAAATGAGCTGGGAGGTTTGGCTCCGAATCTCCATGTATGGGAGGTGGTTTTCCACCTATCATGGAAGCTTCCTTGAGGATAGGGCCAATCCCACAATTGTAGGGAGCCCAACTCCCCTTCCACCATCTATATAAGCTTGCCTTTTTCCCTTAGCAAGCTAGAAGCAAGAGCTGAACCTGTAGCAAGGAGACTATCGCCAGACAACCTTTGAGAGCCAAACCGAAGAGAGAGAGCTTTGTCCCATTTCCGACAAGCTTCGTTGAGACGTGCTCCGCTGTCAGCCCCGTCGAAGGAAGATCCAATGTTAGAGCTTTGGATTGTATCTTTCCTTTGTTATTTTAATGATAAGCGACTTTGATTATGGTTTCATTCATGTGTCTTTGTCTTTGATGCAATGAATTACATCCTCTCTGACTGATGTATGGTTACAAGATTTAGATTCTATGTTGTGTATCGTTGTGTTTCTTCCCATGTGTGCAAGTGTTCGGACGTGTTAAGCGGAAAGATCGTGATCTGCCAAAGCGAAGGACAGGAAGCGTCATCCTTTCTCCAACGACCATTGCGTAGGACCTGAGGTAGGCAATTCGTTATGTTTTGTCGTTTTTGTAACTAGAGACCTGCGTCACTGCGTGACAAATTGTTGCTAGACCCGATCTGGGCTAGTAGGGATCGCCTCTGTCTGCAAAGGGGATTTACCTCTCCAACAGCTAGTTTAGTATTTGATCTATGAAATTTTCAATATAACCAAGAACTTTATTATATAGATTAGTATGATACATAGGAGAAAATCTTAGATTGGTTTGCAAGGCTCATGGATCACACACACAAAACAATTTGAAATGGGGGAGATCAAATTTTACCAAGAAAACCCTTATATGCACCTTGAGAATTTCAGAGAGATCTAAAAAACATCTCTAACTAATCGAGGGATCAAATATAAACACACTTGTAGCGATTGATTTGACTACGGGAGAATGTCTAAGGAATGAGAACAAGAATGTCTAGCAAGGAGAAATAATAATTCAAACCAATGGTTCAAGGACCTCTCTCAAACACTATATATTAAAAAGGGGGAAACCATACTCATGAAACTATACTTATGGAAGGAGCAAAACGAGGAAGGATAACTAAGGTATTGGACTAATCATGGAAAGTGGGAGTTCTTGAGCCATTAACAAGGGTTGGGCACCTAGAAGTACCTCACAAATATCAGGGATTCTACTAAGTGTGAATTCCATACACTATATCCCTAACCTAGAGATTAATGAATTCCTTTAGTTCTTAATGTAGGCTAATTGGAATGTAAACAAGCCTTCTAGGTTTGGATGGAAATTTTTTTCAAGTTCATGATAAACAAATTTCCATGTAGGTTGAGCAAGTGTTTCAAAAAGTGCCACATCGAATTAACATCCTTGAAAATTTGATTCACATTAGGTAATGTAGCGACACAAAAGACTCTACTCAAAAAATTTCCATCTAACACAAGAAGATTGCAAAGGTATTTTGACAAAACCATAGACCTCACCATACAAGAGCATGCAATTCAAGGCACCCTTAACATACACACAACTAAGGCTCTCGAGATTCTTAACCCCCATGTTTGAATTACTCTCTAAGATGATATCTACTCTACAAAGTATCTAAAGGGTGAGGTGACTAATTTAGAACCAAAATTCTTAACAAAATGGTTAAGAGCATGAAAAAAAGTGTATCTTGTGAAAAATGTTCACCATTTTATTGCAAAGTCACCATGGTAATCTAGCTATTTGTTATTAATGCATTGTTGGATTTTTATAACGATGATTTTTTTCCACTAAGATTGACTTTGGTTTGTTGGATATGAAGAAAAGTGATAAGGAATTAGTTGATTTGTTTCAATATTTTATTTCTATGACAAAAAAAGATTATATTGAAACACTCATAAGTCTCTTTGTTTTTTACAATTTAACAAGGTATGAGGAAAAATGCCATTACAAATACTGCGAACTTGGGATCTAATGTGTACATAGGCAAAGTATTCTAAGAGAAAATGTTTTTCATTCTATACTTTCTTAGGTCGTAGTCTAAACGTTCTACGTATTGGCCCTTTTCATTTATTCGAAATAATGAAAGGGGAAACCAACGATTTTGGCTTGAAATCCAATAATAATAATTTTAGATTGATGGAACAACATATTTTAGATGTTAACATTGCATAATCTGGTTGCAATATGGTTTTATAGGGTGCCAAATCTATTTGTGCATTAGAAATAATAATTTCATCAATCCCAAATAACAATTTCGATAAATATTGCTTGACAGGATTCTAGCAACAAGAAATAAATAAAATTTAAAATCCTAAAATGTTTAGCCTTCGTCCTTTCTTTTCTTTTCCCTTTTTAAAAAACCTATGAGACATTATGTTAGCAAAATCCATGGCAATTGCACACAACAAAGTTACAAAATGGTGAAGCACATTTAACAAAAGGCTAATTTTTATAGCTAAAGAAAATGAATATAAAGTAATTCAATTGTTCATAGAAGTGTTCTGCAAAGTAAAATTGATAAGACATTAAGAATTGGAAGAAAAGACCACTGCATCAAAGTTAATCTGGTTGATGAGGAGTTCTAATGGTGCCATCATCTTCCTGGATTATCCTTGGAACTTGAACATTCAAGCTTGGATGAAAAGTTTTTCTTAGGTTGAAGAGGGTATGCAAGAGTGAATAAAAGGGAGTTGCATGTTGGATGGGTTATTTACCTACATATTCTCAATTTGACTTCAAATTTATCCTAAAATTGTTGCATTAACTACCAACGTTGAATTAGGATATCCATTGTAGCCTCAACTTGGGCTGCCAAACTGGTAAACTGAATTTGGAGAAGGAAAGATGAGGTTTACAACTCCTCAATTTCCCCCTCATATTGACAGAGGGCTGACTTGAGCTCTTCGAGATCACAATGGGGTATGGCAATGGTTTTAGCAGAGTGGGCTTGTGCAGACAGGGGAGAGCCATCAATGGTAGAGGAGAAGCAACGTGAGTAAAACTTGAGTTGCACCAACAAACACACAACTTGAAGATGCAAACACTACTGATAAGAAGAGTATCAATGCTCCTCACAAACCACAAAGACCTTTCCCATCCAAATATGAGCCCACTCAACACCATAATAACTTTGTTAAATGATCAAATCTATCGCACATTGGTAAATCCCATCACAAGCTAAGAGAAAGCATGGGAAGGAGATATAATGAAGGGTGGGAGATGTCAAATTAACACGAGAAGAGATGGATCTTGCCAACCAAATGATGCCACAAAGTCATGACCCTCTCCTTTTGTGTTTAAAAATATTGTTCCAAGATTAAAGAGAGGTACATTATGGAGTTGGTTGGAAGAGACATTGGCTATTGATCAAAATATTCATCCTTTTTCCATTAATCAATTTCTTTGCACATAATTTTGCTCGCACATTATTAATTCTCAAAATGTGGTAGAATTCCACATTTGGGATGGAGATTAGTGCCAATCAAATTCAGTGAAGGATTGAACTCAATTGGGCATCTTGGGGGTTAGTTGCAAACCAAAGATGACGAGTTGTGTTTTTTGAGTCACCAACAATGATTAATTTATGGAATTTTTGTGCGCTTGCTAAATTAACCCCGCATAACAAAGTGTAAGCTTCTACCTAATTGTTAGAGGCTAGGCCTAGACTCCATTAATAGGTGAACTCGATGTTTCCTTAAGGGTTAATAAGCACCTCTCTCGCGCTTACCACCCCATAACCTTCTTCCTTTCTTAGTATCACAAATATAACTTATTATTTATATGGATGACATTTTAAGTCTCATCCAATACCAAATTTCACTATAAAACCCATAAGAATTTATTCTTATCTTAACAATATTATTTTTCCTTTTTAAATTAACTATAATAAAAAATAATTTAATCATTTAACTTAAATTATTAATTTAATTATAATACATTAACTTTATCTTATTCTTATTTTATATCATAAATTTAAAAAATAATTCTTATTTTACCGGATTCTTATTATTTTTATTTCGCGTAGTCTACCGAGGCCGCGTTTTGACCCAGAATCCGGTAACGATTTTTAGAAAATCCGGCAAAGATTTGCCCAGAATCTTGTTTACAGTTGTTAAACATTAGTATTTTGAGTGCCCCAAGGGTTTTTGATAGTGCTGAATCCATTTCCACTATCAAAAATGGATTCCAAGCATTGCAACTACCTGATTTTTTAAAATTTAGTTGACCGGATTCCGACAGATTTCTTCCATCTGGGCAAAACGCGGCCTCGGTAGACAACTCCTTTTTATATTATTCATATTCATATTTAATTTAATGAAAAGTAAACATATTTATGTCACACTCTCTTGAATCTTAAATGACTATTAGAATAAAAAACAAGACCATACTTCTATAAACATGTTTTACTATAAATATATGAAATTAACACAAGTTTTTTCTCATAAAATTATTTATATAAGCAGTTTTAAACTGTAATATAATATAAATATATAAAATTAACACATATTTCTAAACCAAATTCTAATTATAAACCATTTTAAACTGTAATATCATATAAATATAAAATTAATACATATTTACGCTGAAGGTGTTCTCTTTGCTAGAGTGGGGTGTGAAGTAGTGTTCGCTCCAGCCAATAAAAAGCTTTCTTTATCGCCCTTTCAACCAATTATATTTCTCCATTTAATTATTCCGCCAACCAATAAAAATTGGTCATCTTTCCAGCTTATACTCTTAATCATCTGTCTAACATACTTGCGTTTCTTTTCACGCTTTTGTGAAAATACTAATTTTAAACCAAATTTAAATAATGTAATTAATCCAATAAATATAATATTTATCCATATTATAAATCACAAAAATCTTAAATTTATCGATAAATATTCTCCCTTAGTGTCCCCAGCCATAAGGTAAGTTGCGTGCACGGTCGACCGATCAAAAATGTCATCAAGAAAATGAATAAAATATCTCACATTATTTCATTATTTATTTGCGAGAAATAGACAAATAAAGGCTACACAGGGTCACATGTCATCTGCTCTGCGCCAGGTTGGTACGGAGCGGAGGAGGGTTTGGGAGAAGAAAATGCCCTCAGCGGAAGAGAATAATAGATCCGATCATCCTTACGATTCCTTGGTGGTAAATTGCAGCTGGTAATGAGTGGGCTTTCTAAGTTTTAGGATCCGTGAGCGTAGACATTTGGCATAGCCATGGCAAGAAACGGGAGCTGTTGCCCTCCTATGGATCTCCTACGTTCGGAGGAGATGAATTTAGTTCAGCTTATCATTCCTGTTGAGTCTGCGCATGATAGCATCGCGTACCTCGGACAGCTCGGCCTTCTTCAATTCAAGGATGTAAGTATTCCCGATCTGATCACCGCAGGCCCCTGTTCTCACATGAAATGAAGTTTTCTGCTGATTTTGAATTACGAGTTCGTTAATTTGGCATTGAAATTTGTTTGCATTAATGTTTAGAGTAGTGCTGTCTAGTATCAACCCTGTAAAGATTGGATATATGGATGGATCATCTTCGGGATTATTATGTTCAGACTCTTCGATGCCAATTGCAAAGTGGGTAGATGGTGGAAAATTGAAGTTTTGCAACCTTTTCTTGATTCGACGATTTCTCTGATAAGTGTTTCAGGACACATGCCAGTTTGAGTGCCTTAGTTGGATCTTTTTGTGGGAGGTTGATTAGGAGAGTGGCCGAGTAATGGGTATTGCTCCAATGAAAGTCCTAAGTGGATAGATTGCCATGATGCAAATTTCGGAAGTGGCAAATGCAGGTCTCTAAAGCCTAAATTCTCGGTGAGAATCTGGGTGCCCAATAAACACGGAGTTAGGTTTTAGCCCTGAGCTATGCCAGTTCACAGTAAGAAATTATACATTTTCTCTCAATAAATCACAGGAATCGGACCAATATCGGAATTTCAACGAGGAATCCAATGCTAGTACAATATTAGAGGTGTAGCATGGGAAGGGTCAGTTAATCATATGTTAGAATCCGATGGAAAAAGTCAGGAGAACTGCAGCCGCTTATCTGAAAGCACGAGCTGTTCAGCTTGTAATTTTTGTTGCTCATCTGAAGCATTTATTTTTAAAGAAGTATCGAAAACGCAATGAAATACAACATGATTTCAGCCCATTCGTGAAACAGTAGGAATTTAAATCAGAATTTGAATATCTCAGTGAAACCTGGACTAAATTTGATTATTGAGCTTACGGTCGATGCCTAATTGTTGTGGTTTTTACAACCCCTGATCATCAATACAGAGTATGGCCATGGCCAATCTAAGTCACGGTGTTCATGATCATGGATCCCATTTGTGCGTGCATGGTAGTTACTTTATCTACCAAAATTTTGAAAAAAAAGGTTCAAACTTTGATGAATCTAAATGGAACGACTAAGTTAGCAGGTTCAGTTGAATATGTTGTCCAGATTGCCGGATACCAACTGTTATCTCTTCGAATATCCTTAAAAATACATTTAATGAAAATGCCTATCAAGTTTCAACTTAATCTATTGATGTATTGCCTCACTCCCAAATCATCATAATTAGCAAGGCATTTGCGAGATATTATACTCTAAATAGAGGAATGGCAATGGTGGATTCAAGGAACTACCATCCAGCAAGTTCTCAACAAAAAAAAGACTAACTGATATCCACTGGCAAGTCTAATTTAAAATAAAAAAGCAAATCAAGCATTTCAGTCTTAACTGTAACTTGTAAGCATGACAAATACAATTACTTTAAGGCCTAAGCCTGTGATATCACTGCAGTTCCGACTTGAAATGGCCTGCACAGCACACACAGAACAGTCTAAGAGCCCGTGGACTTGAAACTGAATATTGTGAAACACTGTTGCACAGCACACACAGAACAGTCTAAGAGCCCGTGGACTTGAAACTGAATGTTGTGAAACACTGTTTGAGTTTGACATTAACGGATATTTCTTGAAAAGTTTTGCTCACTAAATTCATATTCTGATTCGGTTCATGCAACTTTTGTCGGTGTTCCAAGAGCTGAAGGTTTTCCAAGAACATCAAATGTCAATAGGAATAGTAGTTCGTAATAGCACATGAAAATGTCTACGTTTTTCTTATGACAATTTTGTGATTTCTCGTGCTTCCTTTCCTTGTCTTCATTGCAAAAAAATGTTTCATAAATTTCTAGGCATATAATTTTTTCTAAGATTTCTTTCCTCCTAGGGTTATGAGAAGCAAAATGTTCATTAATGCAAAAAGGAAAGATAAGATTCACTTGATTTGTTTTCGAGGGTTAAAAATTTGTCTAAGTTGAGTTATTAGGGTTTTCAAACATTGGCTTTGCTTTCCAATTTAAAGTGACTAATAGTACTTGATTAGGGTCAATCGAACTCCTATACCAATTTTCATACCTCCTCAAGCATCATATTCTTTCATAAAAGAAAAAATGTTGTCTTCTACAACTTTCCATTAATCAAATAAAAGGGGCTCACTTTTCTCACCATCTCCCTATTTTCAATCACAATCATTTTGGGAAGGATATTCTCAAGGATGAAGATTTGGGAAGCAATGGCATTTGGAAGTTCCTCATTTAATGTGAGTGGGAGGTTTTTATTTTGGTTACATGTGGGGAAAACTGCTCGAGTACTTTCTCTAATTTTGAGGATAGTACCTTAAGGTAAAGCCTAGGATCTTCATGGCACAAGGCTGGTCAACAAGTCTTGAAATCATTACAACGATATATACTTGTGAAGATATCAACATGTCACTTGCAGAAATTGGACTTGGGTGGGGAGATATCATTCATTCCTCCAAGACTAAACTCATTTGACTGATTGGGAGCCTTCCTTACTATGTGTTTGAGAAAAGATTTGTCGCAACATGAGATTCCCTTCTCCGTCTTACCACCAATTGAAATTTGAATTCTTCCAAGAAAAGTAATTGCCAATCACTGCTTCCATGAATGTTTGACTTATCGATTGTATAAAACAAAGCTTGATGTTCTACATGAAAATTAAAGATTTTTTTTTTCAAAAGATAGTGTTAGAAGTTTTTATATGACGTAGACCAACCTTAAATATTCTCTTAGTGTTGAGCTATATTTCTCTTGCCTTGGACAACTTCCAATTAGAGAAGGAAATTTAATGGTGCAATTTACTTCACCCTTCTCATACCAATGTATAGTCATTGTCGTGCCTCTTCCTAGTGTTCTCAATGACTGTTTGATGATCTCCCACATATCAAAAAAGGCCCTAATCCTATTCACATTTTTAGGAGAATTCATATTTATCAGCATGTTCACCTTATTTGGGTGATTTGCTAGTCCCTGTGAGCTCACTACATACTATACCCTAAAAGCTTTTTGTTGGGTGGCATGAAAACACATTTCCCCATATCCGAGTTCAAATGTGCATTCTTAATATTTGTAGATTTCCTTAAGTTCATGCCTTTACGCCAAATTGATCAATGTTGAACCATGGATTGAATTTTCATGAAGTAAACCTTGACATTTCTTTGAACTAATTTTTTTCGAACAAGTGTATAATTGGTCACTAAATGTTGTAAGAGCATTGTAAATCCAATAGTCATTTTACTTTAGACTTTTTTTTGTTATTTATATTTATATTTTTTAAAATATTCAAATAAAAAAATTCTTATATCATCATCTTAGTATCAATATTATTAGAATCGGATCGGACCTGTCAAAACCAGTCTGTCTGATTAGTTGGAGGTCAAAATTGGTTTGGACTGATGAACCAGACTTTTTTGGCCTGTTTGGTATTGAATTGACCAGTTCTTGTACATAATTAATTTTGTATTGAGCTAGCCTTTTTTCTTTGAACCGACCTTTCCAAACCGGCCAGTTCTGTACAATGCTACGAAGGACCAGTTCAAGCATTCTTCCAACATCTGGGCAACATCTACTAGTTGAAGATGCTCTTTTAAGTCTTTAATCGATGTGTTTGATCTTATATTCTAGTTTGCTTTTGATTCCTTGAATGTTGAAGCAATCTCCATATGGATACTATGCTTTTCGATGTCTATGGACGATAGCCTCCCATCTTGTTTGATAGTTGTATCTTTCTCCTAAACCTACACCACCATGGGCATCTCCTTAAACATGGACATCCTAGGAGAGTAGTGTATTCTAGGGCTTCTAGGTATGTGGACATTACCTTTTCCCCATATATAGACTTCATGTGCCATCAAAATGCTTTGAGGTTCTACTGATTTTGAGTTTTGTCCTTAGCCAAAAGCTAGGAAGACATTTTTTTTTTTTTTTTTTTTTGGTTATAACTTTTTTTGTAAGCATAGGACTTTTATATTACACGTGGCAAAATATTGATTATACACATGGCAACAAGTTTTAGGTGAGTTGTCTCAACTTTAAGCCTTTGCTACAACCTATCAAGTTCATAGCTCGAGCCTTTCTGAAACAACAATTATGACTATTTAATTGTTATTCTCCAAATACTTGAAATATCATAAGAAACCAAAGGTATCACACACACCAATGTGAGCGTGGAACACAACTTGAAGATAGATAAGGGGGATAAGTTAAACAATAACTCCTTAAAGAATAGGAAAAACTCCTCCAAATACTCCATTACATTCATACATACAAATCACATGTTCTCAATAATGATTACATGGTCTCTATATACACCTATTCACACATTGCACATATGGCCGCCATACTCTTTGGCCTGCCCTATCACATATACATTACACTTTAAATGTACATTTTGATTTAACTCCACATATGCCACCACTTTGGGTCATATCATATGCATTTAACCCCATATATGCCACTTGGGATCATCATTGTACCCTACATCAAAAAACCTTGTCCTCAAAGCTTTGCAGTTAAGGTTGTTACATGTGATGAAACTAAGTAATATGGATTTCTTATTTTCCCACTTTCTTCTTTCCATTGATGATGATCCATCCATCCAAACTCAATTCTTTTTAGTCTTAGCCCTTGATGGCTGGTTGTTCCATAATTTTCTTTCCTTTGATTCCATGTATTGTTATTGTGACTTCCCAGTTTGTAGTAGTTGTTGGTCTTTGATAATATCCTGTTGATTAACAATTTTGTGATGCCTTATACCATGAATGTTGTTGTTGAGAATTCCAACTTCTTCATCGATGATATTGATATTGATCTTCTTGTCTTCCATGAAATCTTTCTTGGTAATGAGGGTGTCGATATGGTTTCACATTTGATGGTTTTTATTCAATCCACACACACATTTCATCTGTTTTCTTTTCAAAGATAATGGCATCCTCTATTCTCTTTGCTTGGCCTCTGATTACTCTAGCCTTGGAGATAACACCCTCATATTTGGCATGTGCATCCTCCAGATGAAGTTTAACTTCTTTAAGTATCTTTTGGTGACCTTGAATCTTCTCTTCTTTATTCTTTTGAACCTACAGTGTGACACCATTTATCAAATTTTGGCGTCTTCCTTCATTTATAGAATGCATTTCTGATTTTACGGTTTACCACATACACGTATAGCGATTTTTTTAATCTCCTAGCAAATTTCCTTTTCATCTAAGATCCTTCTATCTTCTTGATTTTGACAATACTTCTTTTCTTCTAGTTCTTTCAATCTCTTGACCTCATCTAGTAGCTTTTTCATTATAGTTTAGTAATTTTACATATTTTATTATCTTTCTTGTTCAATTCCTCAGTTCATCCTTTTCCCTCTTCCCTTTGCTTCTCTTTTCTTGTTTTAATTGTTCGTTCTCCTTAATGAGTGCTATATTAAGATTTTGTATCTTAGGTAGCTCATATCCTTCTTCTTGATCTCTTCTTTTGCTTCTTTTAACTCAACTTCAATTTTATGCATCGCTTCTTTTTTTAAGTCCTTGATCCATTTTTTCGAGAACAATTCTTCAAAAAGAAAAAACTGCCAAACAAGGACTTGAAAAGTGTTTCTTTATCTTCCTCAACCATTCCAAGGTATTGATTTCGTTGTTATCTTCATCTCTACGAAAGTGAGGTATTGCCATTGATTCTTAATTGAATTGCTTTAATCAGACATTCCAATTAAAAGCTATGATAATTTGAAGTTAACATACCTCTAAAACCCTGATTTGGAGATTGTCTTGCTAGCTGACCTTCATTTGATGTATAACTGCAATTTTGGCCCTTTTGAGTATGAAATTTCAGGTTGTGGTACTCTGATATGTCTTCTCTCTAATGACATACATATAACTTCAACTTCATGTGCTAATTAAAAGTTTTTGAAAACTTGATGATTTTGGATTTTTCTAAAGAGCAAATTTGTATGCAATGTCATGTATCCAATATTTATGATCGGATTTTGAAATTTTATCCGAAATAATATGGTTTGTTTTGTATCCAACAGAACTAATGGCACTCAATTTGGATATTTATAAAAACAGATATGACTTAAAGATAGATAAGAGAGATAAGTTTCACAATAATTCTGTAAACAATAGGAGAAAATCTTCTAAATACCCCAGTACATTGAGACATCCAAATCACTTGTCCTCAGTAATGACTACATGATCTCTATATATACCTATTCCCACATTGCACATGTGGCCCCTATATTATTAGGCTGACCCTATTACATATGCATTTACACATTAGATGTACATTTAACCCCATGCATGCCCCCTATTGGTGTCAGATACATTTACACATTAAATATACATTTAACCCCATACATACCTCCTATTGGGGTCATCATATATATTTGACCCCGTACATATCCCCTATTGGGGTCATATAATATATATTTGACCCAATATATGCCTCCCTTAGGGTCTTATCAATTATTTTCTCAGGCCCTTTGCTTTTGAATTGAAAATGAAATTTAGGAAAACAGAGTTTCCTATGTCTCTATATATGGCCTTTAACAATTATCATATACAAGAAAGGTAGCTCGAAGGAAACTTGGCCTATGGCCTCTAAAAATCTATAGAAGACATAAAAGATATGGGGGCAAAAGAAAACTGGACCCAAACCTTTGCTGGCGAGTGTGCATCCACATCCAAGGAGATAGGGTGCTTCGGATCTATCACTTGTGGTTTCTCTACCCCATCTTCCTTTGCCTCCTCTTGTGTAGCTTTGTTTGAGGCTTTGAGCTTTGAAGAGCTTGGAGCAGAAACCAATACTTATCATTTAATTGGTGGAGCTCCCCCCTAATTCTTGCAGAGGCTGGGTTGCTAATCTCCTCCTCAGAGTCTAGATGACATGCGATTATCTCTTTTTTGAGCCAATATACATCCAAAGTTATTGAGTAGTAAGTACATGTTATTTTGGCTTCTAGAGCAGCCTAAATCTAGGATAATATGCAATTGGTGGCTCCTCTTTTCCCCTAACTTAATTTTCCAACTTTTGTAGTTCTTGGATAGTGGTGACTTTTTGCTTGCCCCCAAAACCTCTTGCAACCCTTTGAGCTTTAGTTTGCCACTTCATAGACCTAGTCTGTCATCATCTTTGTGCCTTGTGTGCCCTACGAGTCAAGTGACGGCCTCTGTGAAACGAGGTGCCTTTCATGTGTCAATGTAACCTACCCTCTTACATTATTATTATTTTTTTTGCTTGGAAATGAAAGAAAATGAATCTTACTTGACAATAATGAAACGAATTATTCTTACACCATTAAGAGTCCAATCACCATTGTTAAGAGGTCAAATGTCAAGAGTTTGCAATGTGTTTTTGCTAAGAGTGAATAATGTGCTTCTTAAACGGTATCCACATCCAGATCTAGAACACTTCTGACAGGATCACGTGAACAATGCTTGGCAAACCAGGAAAGATACTGGCATTTTAAGGCTCGTTTTCCTTGATGTGTAAACAGTGATACAGTCACATCAAATCAATGCCTCAACCATTCTCAGGAAAAAATACAGAACAAAAGCAACACAGAATTGTTTTCAAGGGCTGATCATAAGTTCTTATCATGTGGTAGTAATAAAGGGAAGTATGCCAACTGAAAATTAGACAGAGGATTACTGAAATTACCCTATAAACATAAAACCATTTCATATATCCATTATCATTAACCTACGGATCTGCGAGGAAAGAAAACTCTGGCTTATGCCAGCCAAAGATATGGCAATAAGTATAGATAATGTCCAGAAATGAAAGAGGAAATATCACAGATCCAAGCCACAACTATTAAGTGTGCCGAGCAGCTTTCTAAGGTGATTATAAGGTTATCAATTCCAAGACATTCATTTGTACAACCATTAGAGGACAAGACAACAAAATTGCTTAGAATTTGTGGTAAGATATGCGTCGATGTTTAACTGTTTAATACTTAAGTGCAGCCTGAAATCATTAATGGTACAATGAACTCTGTAGAGGTATTAGAGGTAGAAACCATGCAACCAGAGAACAAATTCAACAGATCATTGGCCTAATTTATTTTTCATTAGTCTATCCTTTGCATTGGTTTGTTTTGAGACTTTTTGAACATCAGAAAATAGCACAGCTGTTGCAAAAAGAAAAGGAATCAAGAAACTTTGAAATGCATAATACAGTGATACAGTCACATCAAACCAATGCCTCAACAGTACTCAGAAAAAAATACAGAACAAAAGCAACACAGAATTGTTTTCAAAGGGTGTTCATAAGTTCTTATCATGTAGTGGTAATAAAGGGAAGTATGCCAACTGAAAAGTAGACAGAGGATTATTGGAGTTACCCAATAAACATAAAACTATTTCATATATCCATTATCATTAACCTACGGATCTGCGAGGAAAGAAAACTCAGGCTAATGCCAGCCAAAGGTATGGTAATAAGTATAGATAATGTCCAGAAATGAAAGAGAAAAGATCACAGATCCAAACCACAACTATTTAGTGTGCCGAACAGCTTTCAATGGTGATTATAAGGGTATTAATTCCTAGACATTCATTTGTACAACCATTATAGGACCAGACAACAAAATTGCTTAGAATTTGTGGTAAGATATGTGTCAATGTTTCACTGTTCAAGACTTAAGTGCAGTCTGAAATCATTAATGGTACAATGAACTCTGTAGAGGTATTAGAGCTAGAAACCATGCAACCAGAGAACAAATTCAACATGTCATTGGCATAATTTATTTGTCATTAGCCTATCCTTTGCATCGGTTTGTTTTGATACTTTTTCAACATCAGAAATGAGCACAGCTGTTGCAAAAGGAAAAGGAATCAACAAACTTTGAAATGCATAATCTTGCAAGCCACAACCCCCTGCCAACAGTGCTAGAAAAGTAATATAGGTGATGCTCCAGGCATTCAAGTTTTTTATTTGAAGTGATAGTATGATAGTTATTATGTTACTTAGTACTTCAGACAATGTTAAAATTGCACTAAGATCCAAACGATATGAAAAGGAGTTGTAACATGGCAGACTGCAGGCCTTACTGCAAAAGATTGTTACTTTCCTAACCTCAGAAATTTGGCCAATTACTGCCTAGCAGATTTCTTTGCTGTAAAAATTAATTATTTTGCAGTTCCACCAAATAAAATATTTTCACACAAGAAAAGAGAGGAAGCTAGCGCAATACACTTCAGAAAGGGTTTTAGGAGGCAAAGTCACCTATCTGGGTTGGAGAAAGGAAATCTGGAAAGGATCAGGTTATGATCAAGATGAGGTGCAATGTGTATCATTCCTTATATAAAAGGGAAACAGAGAATGATGCCACCTTTTTTTTCGGATAGTGCATCAAAGTGTCAAAGTTGGGAGTGTGGGCATAGGGTACTCATTGGAAAGCCCTCCAGGAGGAGAGCCAGTGAGCCCAACTGTTGTGTGTGGACCTTAAGCTGATGCCCAGAAAGGATTGCTGAACCTGAGTTATGTAAAGAGTGATTACCATGAAGAAGAATCAACGCTAAGGTAGATGAAATGCACACCAATTGATATTGATAGGATAGTGAAGAATCTCATTGAGCGCTTGCTACAAACTGAGAGGGTCTGCTAAAAACTCATGAGGGGCCGACGGTGTGTACAATCATTAGCCATATAATCTGGTGAAATGCAATTGCAAGGAAGAACATCATGCATTAGCTTTTAGTAACGTTTAACTTCCAGATTTGCATATACCATGGATTGGCCCTACCTCACCTGGTATCCATATATAAGTATTTAAAGGCAATTAATATGATGGCCACATATTTATAGGAGCACATCCATGTATATATAGGACTAGACATAGTGTCCCTATGATTCTAATGCATCTTACTTGCTGAGAACACAAATTGTGATCGTGGCACACCACAGTGTCCATATCAATCAAACAGTTCAATAGGTGGATAAGAGGACAAACCCATAACCTGGTATTGAGAAGTTCATAACTACTGTACAGCATCGTTCAGTATTCATGGCTGCAGTCAAGGTGTAGTGGCTACACATACCACAGAATCTGGAATGCCATTCTGACAGCACTTCCCATTTTGGATCCTAACTCTTGCACTTCACGGTTGTTAAAACACCTCAAAATGGGCACAGGGATAGGTTTCCTGATTACCTGCCGACCATTAACAACTGCTTGTTGTGCAGGGGCACAGGAATAGGTTTCCTGATTACCTCCCAACCATTGATAACTGCTTGTTGTGCAGGTGTCACCCCCTAGCTTGAAACCAATCCCAATATTTAGGCCAGGGATTCCAGAGGTTGCCCCACCTCCACCCTGCTGAAAATACTGGGGTTCCAAAGGTAAGTTTTTGTTGTTCTTCCTCCACCCTCCAGTCTATGTGGGACTCCAGAGATTTGTATCTCCACCCACCAGTTGGTAAGGGATTCCAGGGACGTATATCTCCACCCACTAGTCAGTCAGGGATTCCAGAGACGTGTATCCCCACCCGTTGATCAGCAAGGGACTCCACAGATCAATGTCTCCACCCTTTGATCAGAAAGGGGCTCCAGAGATCAATATATCCACCCTTTAGACATCAGGGATTCCAGAGATATGGTCTACACCCTGACTTTGCCCAGGCTTTCCAGAGACCTATCCCCACCCTGAGCCTGTTCCGTCAACTTTTGCTAATACTGGTTTACAGAACAGTCTATTGTTGAGTATTGAACAACACGAGATTAAGACAATCTCCAACTAAGATGGATTTTAAGGACCTCTACCCTCAATGCTGGTCTCTATAGTTAGTTCCAACACATAGATTCTACAAAGCTTATCAAGGAGGTTTCTAGAGATGGATGCTCTCCACCCTCGAGTTTGGTCACGACTCAAAATCTTGAGTTTGCATTTCGGTGTGGTTACCCCGTTTTCTGGGTGGTTGTGAGTAATAGTGCAGATGCACTTGTCCTCTGTGAAGAACTCAACCAAAAGGTCAGTCAATCGAGTGTGGACTCGCGCTGAAGCTGGTTCTATTTTGAAATATCCTTTGGCTTAAATCTGCTTGTACAATCCTAGTCCTTGGCATAGCGTTATTTACCCCCCACACTAACCGAAAAGCAAACAACAGGAGATTGTAGGCACACAGTCATTTGTAAACTTCTCACACCCAGACAGTATACAGAGATACAACAAGAAGAGATCTAGATGCAGCCTCATTGCAAAATTCTTACATCCAACGTCAAGCAAAGAAAATGAAGACAATGAGGATTTATTAACAGTCATTCATAAAATTCTCACATCTGGACAGTATACAGAGGTACAACAGCAAGAGGCCTAGGTACAGACTCATTGCAAAAATCTTACATCTAGGATCAAGCAAAGAAAACGAAGACAACGAGGGTTTATTAAACTAAAATCGTCCATAGGTTTCTGGTACTAACCTGTGATACTGCAGACATAGTTGTGTCTTTTCCAACGTCGTTTCAGCAAGGCCAGCCGCCAGACTCCTATTCTTGTGCGACCGATTTTCTAACTTCGTCCCTCAGCTGCTAACTTTCTCCTTGCGTTACCCAAATTTTCTGTCTTCTTGATCGTTCTCTCCCTGTTGCTCCCTATTTTTACACCTTGCCCCCCTCGTCCTCACCTTCCTTTTCTGCTGTCGCCCCCCACAACCAGTTAGTTAGGCCAGTTCCTCGTCTCCTTGATCTTTCTGCCATCTGGCCCTTCTTCGTTCCTAGTGTTTTTGCCATTTGCCACCTTTACAACCCTCCTTGTAGAATTGGCTCTAAATTCTGCAAAATATCTCCTTTTGCTCTCTGTTCTTCCTCTCTCGAAGTCTCCCCTGTGATTTCCAAGAGCCCCCCCTCAATATTTGAGTGGCACTCTTTTTTCTTAGGTCTACCCTTTAAAATTTTACACCTATAGTAATTATAACTAAAACACTTAAAACACAATCAGTTGATGTCCTTGTATTGTTACCGACATGATATTCCAAACTATAATATTGCCAATGCTTATGATCATAGGAATTTAGTATGTCTTGGTATTTCAAGTAATGCAGTGTTTGACGTATGTACCTTTGTAACCAATCCTAATAACTGATAATGGAATTGACTTGTAGCGCTTAGGTACATATATCAAACATACATATAAAATTACTAAGGTAAATATTTACATTGACCACGATCTTGCCAGATGACTGTGATTACTAGAATATCTACATATGTTGTACGATAACCGGGGTTATTACAGTCAACTTTTGGGGTATCTTCTTCAACCAAGTGTTCAGTGCTTCCTATCAACTGTCCCTCCTCCTTGAGCCATTCAGCACTGTATATCATAACGGGGACCTTGTACTCCACGTTTGTCAATCTCTTTGGTTGTATGGTTGTCCTCTGAGTCTCCTCCATTGGGTCTCTTTGTCTGCTACACAGATTGGAGGCTACGGGGGAGGCCATTATATGACTAGGGTTCTCAATCATGAGAAGAAGTAGGGCCAAAATGAGTCCTCTAGTCATCATTTTGTTGGTATATCAACTTCTTGGTGCATACAAGCAATGGCATTACAGAGCATGTGTTGACCTTCTCCAAGTGAGTTCTAGAACAATTCGACCAGTCACATTAACCATTCAGTTCCCATTCTTCAATTTCGATGTGTGTATGTTGATTAACACCATTCCAGGTTGTATGCCCCCTCCCTCTTGCATGTTCACCTTGTCATGTGCCACTATCTGCTGCCTTATGGTTGCAATGAATGGCAATTGGTGGTGGTACAGGCTCGTCACTCTGCCTTCCAAGCACCCAATCCGGGTGACTAGGAGCACATAACGTTGGTTGCCCTAATTCAATGCATTAATTTTCTAGGAATAGATTTATCCCCAATCCTCCATCCACCATCATACGTCGCATTCATTAATTACCATCATGTCTTTGGTGTTATGGTCATCTTGTGTTTTATCTACTACTATAGTCCCAACCTCTTTCTTCATTGGGAAGTTTCTAGTGCAACATTTATCAATATTTGGTTGCCTTTTTTCCATATATTCTTTCTCTGTTGTAGCCCTTATGTCCAACTCCATGAAACTTTTAATTCATTATAGTACACTGTGTTGGTGTGTTTGTATTATGTAAGGTGTGCTATTGATGTAGCCATCTTGACTGATGAGTTCATTAGATAATACACACGTATAGTAGCAGAATTATGCAGAGACAGAAAAGAGAGAGATAACTTGATAGTCTTATTGTTATTTAAGACATGTGACTTTATTAACTTAAGTTGACATTATTTAACTAAGGTACTGAACACATGACCAAGTTGACGTTATTTAACTAAGGTACTGAACATATGACCAGTATGCCAAACTATGTCTAACACTATTCCTTAATGGCCATATGGAAAACAAATGCTTGTCCTAAAATTCAAACTTACTTGGAGCAAGCTTGTTGAAGATGTACACAGATTTCTTCTCAAATGCACTCCAAATATCAATTTCTGAAGCTGCTACCAAATGAAAAATAATGCTGATTGCATGACGTGTAACCACATGGCTAATGCAGAATATGTCACCTCAGCAGACACCTGTCTGACCATTGATCCATCAACCAGATGAGATTCAGGGCTAGCTGAAAATTCAGTGCACCTACCACTGATGTAGAAGCTGAGATCCCTTGAAGATCCTTTGCCTGTCTCATGAGATGATAGGAATGCCTTCAAGTTGCTTTCCCTCGTTGGTGGGTTGAGACACAATCTAGAGGTCAAGTCTGATGTCAAGCTTGTCAGTGCCTCACTATTTTGTATTCCAAAACATCATTGATAGTCAATTTTACTTCTCCTTTGATGCCTTCTTGAAAATCTATCATTGTATTTTTCGCACTCCTTGTCATCCTTTTGAAACACATATTGTTAACTATCATTGCATTTTTCACACTCCTTGTCCCATGAAGAGAATTATAAGTTTCATGGAGTTGGACAATAAGGGCTACAACAGTGAAAGAATACTTTGAAAAAAGGAAATCTATCATTGCATTTTTCACACCTTGTCCCATGCAGAGAATCTTGGTTGTGGAAATTAGATGTTCTAATGGTCCGCATTACGCACATGCTCTGAACATCTTCATTCTGTTTGTTCTCAGCAGCTCCCTCTATCTTGTTGCTAGTTGTTGGCACTAACCAGAAATTGCTATGTTCCCATTCAAATTCTAAATTTGATAAAAGCCAAAATCTTTAGTGAAGATCTTATTGCCTTTGCAGATCTACAGGGACATTGAGGTAGATTTTTTTTGTGCCATGATTACAACAAATGAGCAAATAGCAGAGCATGTAAAGCAATAGTAAGTACAAGGTGAATGCTAGAATGGAGGTTCAATGCCCATTGTTTGTGATGATACCCTATTTTAAAAGTAGGTCTTCCTTCTAATCCAAGAAACTTTACCCATATAAGATGGTTGGAGGCAACTCCCCAAATAATCATGATGACATTTTGATAAATTTAGGATGACATGGTGTGCTCTATGCTTAATGCAAATTTACTTCAATCTTTCTTAGGCCCGATTCAATTTAGCAATCACATAAACATGAAAGTAAAATGCTGATAGAACACAATAATAGATCAACAGAAGAGGAGCTAATAATATAGATCAGATTTTACAAATCTTCTTGTCCAGCAAAGATATAGGATAGTGTGCGTTACTGCAGTCAACAGGATGCTTCAGCTAGCAAAGTCTTTCTTCCAACCCTCCAAGTGTTATACGCACAACCCTCAAAGACATCTCATCAAAAGTCAACGCTGGTCAACCAAAAGTCAACAGAAAGCCAATGCTACAAATTAGGGCTAAAGTCAAACTGCTCCTTTTTCCTTGATTTTTGTGCCCAGCTGACGGCCTCTAAAAATCGGAATTTCAACCAAGATTGGAGGTCAAACAGGCAAGTGTTGACCACGGTCAACGCTGGTCAACGCTTCAGCAAAACAGCCTTAGATAGATCCACAGATTTTCAGCAGCTCTAGCTCTGCATGTGTGAAGGAAAGAGGCCTCCAAAGGCAATGTCAACGCTGGTCAATGCTTCAGTGAAACAGCCTTAGATAGATCCACAGATTTTCAGCAGCTCTAGCTCCGCATGTGTGAAGGAAAGAGGCCTCCAAAGGCAATTGAACCAATCAGATCACAATGAGAGAATGTGTGATGAGTTGATGAGCAAATGACCTCCAAGTCTCTCCAATTTTTATCCATCAATGAGGGTGTGTGACACATCTATTAGGCTTGTGAGCCTACATTACAAATCTGGCCGACCTTGCACATGTGTGGAAAATAAATTCAAAATATGTTTTATGCTCATCCAAACAAGATGATCTTTAGATCAATCTTGCACCTCTCCAAAAGAGGAATCCAACAAAAATATGACCATCATCATATGAGTAGTGCAACATGGAGTTTGGATCTAGTTGTCCAAAATTAACACTCCCTCTCAACTAGGGAGAACTCTATCTGTCCACTCGTGCCATCCAGAGATCAGTACCATCGTGTACCATCATATAGCATCGTGCGTCATCTTGCCGTAACTTGCTTTGCTGGCTCTTCTTCTCAAATAGAACAAAAGGTGAGTCACAAAGACATCACGCTCAGCTGACCCGAAGTCAGCTTAGAGGTTCTCTTGGACTCAAAAAGAGTCTCATACTAACTTGAGTTAGTTTACTGACACATGCCATCCTAGACATAGAGAGTACGACAATCTCCAATGCGCCCATCGGTCTTGCTATTGGTCTCTATCCACATTCCCCACCTCATTGGCCAGATGAGAGGTACTTCCCATGAGTCCGAAACTCCATGGGTAGGATGCGTGCAGGGCATAGATCAATGAGAGGTGAACCAACTCAATATCATAACGGTGGGGCATAAGCACAACAAGGTTTGACAAGCCTAGCCCCGTGTGTGCTTATAGCTCCAGGAAGCTATCCCCAAGCCCCTCGGAGCTCCCACAGCGCATAGTCCAACTCAAGCAGGACTCTCAGAATAGGGTCTTTCCATCATTCCAAGCTTCTCACCGAAGGTTAGGAACTTGACCTTCCCAGGGGCTTCGAGAGAATATCCACGACCTGCTTATCATTTCCTATATGATCGAGCCTTACAGCGCCTCGCTGTACCATATCCTGGATAAAGTGGTACCTGATATCAATATGCTTGGATCGATCGTGGAACACGAGATTCTTAGAAAGACGAATCCCACTTTGGTTATCACAAAGGATAACGGTGGTATCTAGCACATGCCCAAACAACTCACTAAAGAGCTTTCACAACCAAACAGCTTCACAACAGGCCATACTCGCTGCAATGTATTTGGCCTCAGCGGTGCTCAAAGCCACCGACTTCTGCTTCCTGCTCATCCAAGATATTGAAGCAAAACCCAAGGTGAAGCAGCGTCCAGATATGTTGTTGCGATCCACCACACTGCCAGCCCAATCGGCATCAGTATATCCATGGAGTCTCAAACTCCCAATATTGTATCTCAGCCCATGGTTGATTGTGCCTCGAAGATATCTCAATAGATTCTTGGCACCAATCCAGTGAATGTGATGAGGATCAACCATATGTTGACTCAAAGTGTTCACGACAAAACATACGTTCGGACGGGAGTTCACTAGGAACATCAGGGCCCCCATGGGCCCAGCAATGTTTACACACAACTTCATAAATTTGAGTTCCATCGGTGTCAACACAGACTTACAGTCCACTATACCAAATCTCTCCAGCAACTTCACGACATATTTTCCTTGAGAAAGGAAAATCTCGCTTGACCTCTGCTGGACCTCCAAGCCTAGGAAATAGTGCATCAGTCCTAGGTCTTTCATCTCAAATTCGGAAGCTAGCTCTCTCTTACATTGATGAATGAGAGGGTCAACACCTGTCAGGAAGAGATTGTCCATATAGAGAACTAGAATGAGAGGCCTTTCTTCGTCAACCTTAAAGTAAAGGTTTGGATCAACACTACTTCGAGTGAAGCCCAACTTCATTAAGTAGCTATCTATCCTCTCATACCAAGCCTTGGGGGCTTGCTTCAACCCATAGAGGGCTTTCTTCAACCTGCATACATAGGTGTCTTTATCTCGGACTTCGAACCCAGAGGTTGCTCCACATACACTTCTTCCTTTATAGAACCATGCAGAAAAGCGGTCTTCACATCCATTTGATGGAGATTCCATCCCTACGTTGCGACAAGGGCAATGATAGATCAAATGGTGGTATAGCGGGCCACAGGTGCAAATATATCATCATAATCTATGCCTTCTTTTTGAGAGAAGCCTTGGGCAACAAATCTTGCCTTGTACTTTTCAGCACTACCATCAGATCCATGTTTGATCTTGTAGAGCCATTTCGAGGTGACAACAGATTTGTCCTCCGGTCTCGGGACCACTTCCCAGACATCATTTTTCATAATGGACTCACATTTTTCGTACATAGCATCCTTCCAAACTTGATGCTTTACGTCTTCTTCAAACGATCCAGGCTCAGATTGTACCATCGTACCCATGGCTGCTAGATACCTTTGGTATCTATTCGGTTTCTTGCTTTCACAGAATGTTCCCCTTGGGGCAATATGTCTCCTAGCATCTACGAGAGTATCCCTGAGCCATGAGGGTCTTTTCTTATTTGAAGGAGGTGGATCAATAGGATCCATAGGTCCTTCAAAATCGAGCATCAATTCATCCTTCGATTCTTCCTGCTTCCCTGCTTCTTCATCTTCTTTGTCTTCCTTGGAGCTAGGAAGATTTCTCACTTTCTTGAGGGCATCATCTTCATTGAAGGTGACATCGTGGTATATCTCCACTTCCCTTTGACCAAGCACATAGATTCAATATGCCTTCGAAGTTTCACTGTAGCCCACAGACATGACCTTCTTTCCAGAAGCATCCAGCTTGCTTCTCTTTTCTTTTGGCACATGAAAGTAAACAGGACAACCAAAAACTCTAAAATGAGAAACATCGGGTTTCTTACCAGAGAAGACTTCTTTGGGAGTTTTGGAGTCCAAAGTGGAATGCGAGCATTTATTTTGAACGTACACAACAGTGTTCGCAGCTTCTCTCCATAGAAACTTCGGAAGACCTTGGTCACATTGCATGGTGCAGGCAACTTACACAATGTTCCCGTTCTTTCTTTCAGCAACACCATTTTTGTTCAGGAGTATACGCAGTTGTGGTCTCCCTCTTAATGCCAGCTTCTCTGCAAAAGTCATTGAATTCATTTGACTCATACTCGGTCCCATTGTCGGTCCTCAAAACTTTGATTCTCTTCTCGGTTTGATTTTCTACCAAGGCCCTGAAGGTACGAAACCATTTGAATGCTTCGTCCTTCTTCTTTAAGAAATATATCCAGGTCTTGCGGGAGAAGTCATCTGTAAAAGTCATGTAATAGGAACATCCTCCCAAGAATGTCACAGGTAACATACCAGATAAATCAGAACATATCAACTGCAAGATATCAATTGTCTTTGTGACACTTGATGGGAATGGTCCCCTGTATGCTTCCCTTCGGCACAACCCTAACATATACCTTCATGATCATCTCTAAATTCGAGCATCCCTGTCACCACCTTCCTTGCTTCGGGAAGGGCTTTGTAATGAAGGTGTGCAAACCTTCGGTGCCATAACTCTGTTTGACGAGTTGTAACTTGTATCACATGACATAGCCCCAATGGACTTCCTCCAACCTGGTAGAGTGTATTAACTCTAAAACCAATAGTAAGAGCTTCTTTGAAGTTCTTCTTCCAGATGCGTACCTTTCCATCAACGAAAACCACCTTGAACCCTTTGTCTTCAATTGTCGAAATAGACCCAAGGTTCTTCTTCAAATCGGGTATGTACAACACATCTTGTAAATGGAGGACTTGACCTTGAGATAGATGAAGGGTAACAGTTCCTGTCCCTTTCACGAGATAGGTGGCATTATCTCCAAGGATAATTTCTAGATTTGTATCCTTCAAAATCAAATCAGAAAGGGCTTCTTTATAACCAGTGAGGTGCCTTGAAGCACCACTATCAATCAACCAGACATCCAGGGTGTCGGGAGAAGATGCAACAGAGAGGGCAGATACAAGAATAAATTCATTTCTCTTATTATCAACAACATTAGACTCATCGTACCTGGAATTTCTTGACCCCTTGAAAGGTTGCCCATTTCCACTACGATCAGAGGGAGCTTTCCTTTTTCCTTCGAACCTGTTGTTCCTTTGATTGCCATTCCCCCTGGAGTTGTTATCATCATCCTTGGGAGAGTCCCTTCTATTAGGGCACTTTCTTGCATAGTGACCAAACTTGTTACAAGTGTAACATCTTCCCTTCCTTCCTCTAGGCCTCACTCTTCCATGGTTTTGATTTCTCGGACCTCCATTATTCCTCTTCTTTGCATGAGCAGTGAAGGCAGTAGGGTCACCAACATTTCCATTAGAGGGATGATCTCTCTCCATCATTCTTGTCTCCTCTTGAGTGCATCTCGTCCAAGTTTCATCAAAATCAGGATTCACATTATTATTAAGAATAGTGGTATTGAATACATACCAATCATGGGGGAAACCTCCAAGCGCAATGAGAACCATCTCTCGATCAACTATTTCTTCTCTAATAGCTAGAAGATTGTTCCTGATTTTAGTGAGCCTCATAAAATAGGATTGAATAGATTCATCCTTGTCCTTCTTGATATTCTTTAATTGATTCTTGAAGAAAAGAACTTGATTAACATTGCTAGCCCTGAACATGCTCACTAGCTTATCATACATCTCTTTAGATGTGCTTAGCTCAGAAATGTAAGCAACTAAGTGCTTATGAATAGAATCCCGGATAATCATCTTTGCTTTGATTTCCCCTTTTCTATACTTCGTCTTTGTGGCAACAACTACATTTGATGGAGGCTCTTGAGTCTTCCCCTGCACATAATCCATGACATCTTGATCTTCTAATGCCAAATCGAAGGACATCTTCCATGCATGATAATCAGACTTATCATGCAATTTATCATCAAACTTGAAACCCTTATAGGTTGAGGAGGCCATTGGTCCTTGATAGGATTTCTTCTTCGGTGATTGCTTCTCACACTAGCTTGGACTTTGTCTTCACCTTAGTTCTGATTCCATGTTAAATTTAGGATGACATGGTGTGTTCTATGCTTAATGCAAATTTACTTCAATCTTTCTTAGGCCCGATTCAATTTAGCAATCCCATAAATATGAAAGTAAAATGTTGATAGAACACAATAATAGATCAACAGAAGACAAGCCAATAATATAGATCAGATTTTACAATTCTTCTTGTCCAACAATGATATAGGATAGTATGTGTTGCGACAGTCAACAGGATGCTTTAGCCAACAAAGTCTTTCTTAGATCAGCCAACCCTCCAAGTGTCACACACATAACCCTCAAAAACAGCTCAACAAAAGTCAACGCTGCAGATTAGGGCTTTGGTCAAATTGCTCTTTTTTTTTTCGATTTTTGTGCCCAGCTGAATGACCTCTAAAAATCGGAATTTCAGCGAAGGTTGGAGGTCAAATAGACAACTGTTGACCACGGTCAACGTTGGTCAACGCTTCAGCAAAACAACCCTAAACAAATCCGCAAATTTTTAGTAGCTCCAGCTCTGCACGTGTGAAGGAAAGAGGCCTCCAAAGGCAATCGGACCAATCAGATCACAATGAGAGAATGTGTGATGAGTTGATGAGCAAATGACCTCCAAGTCTCTCTAATTTATATTCATCAATGAGGGTGTGTGACACATCTATTAGGCTTGTGAGCCTACATTACAAATCTGGCCGACCTTGCACATGTGTGGAAAATAAATTCAAAATATATGTTCTGCTCATCCAAACAAGATGATCTTTAGATCAATCTTGCACCTCTCCGAAAGAGGAATCCAACAAAAATATGACCATCATCATTTGAGTAGTGCAACATGGAGTTTGGACCTAGTTGCCTAAAATTAACACATTTTAATCAACTTGGGAAGTTACAATTGTGTATGTTCCAATCATAGAGCCAATAGACAAAAGGTACTGTAAGTCAGGTAAGGCCAGCGAACCATGGGGATGTGTCTCTGGTATATTTTGTGGATTATGGATGGAGGGACAAATAAGGAACATTCTCTGTTGTCCATAATCCAGGGGGATGTAACAAGATTCTAGAGGGTACACTCCATAATCAACATAGGATGCTAGGGGATGTCCCTTGCCATCCATAATCAGCAGGGTATGTCACAAGGATGCCACCAACTATTCAGGCACAGGGTTGCTGGGGAGTCCCCCGCCTCGAATCCGCTCCCAAAGCGTGGTACACTCCCTAAAAATTTTTTGCTCCCTAGCTTTTTTCACAATTTTTTTTTTTTTTTGCAAACATGTTCCAAATGCAATTTTTTTCAAAGAAACAATAATTTTTGAGTGGGGCAGCCTAATGATCAAGCCTATGGCCCTAGTACTGATATGCACTTCATGGTAATGTCATTTTCATCCTTTTACTTAAATTTTTAAAATTACCATGAAATGACTCAAGATGTTTAAGAGTGGTTTCGACCTCATTGGGTTTCATATGCAGAAAGTAGAATTTTAGATCTCACTCAAAATCCAGCAGACTTATTAGTTTTTCAGGATTACAGGATTGGGGGGATTGCAATGTTTCCATTAGATTTTGTCATGCACTAGTGTATGAAGCTCATATTTAATCAAGATCACCAATCCCTCTATGTACCTTGATGTTAGTGACATTGGTTGTAAAACTCCTCAATTATGAGCCTACTAAAAATGTACCCATCACTCAAACAAAATCTTGACCTGACATGCTACGTTTTTTCTATCTTATGTTAACGCTTAGAGGGTGATATTAATGACAAAGATCCCAAGATAGACAATGATTTTGATGATATGTAGGTATTTGTTGTAGTATGATTTTTTTTGGATGCAAGAGGCCATCTAGAGCCTGAATGTTGATGTATTTTTGGTTCAAAGATGGATTGCACTCAATGCTATTTTGGTTATGTGCACCCTTACATGCTCTATAAATCAAAACTTGTAACTTGTGGAACTATGGTTGATGAAGATTGTAACTACCAGATGATTGATGTTATATGGTTTAATCCACATTTTTATGTTTTTTATAACTAATTCATCATTCTAAATGCTTTCTCAGAAATTAGACATTTCTTGTGGCGGCAAGAGGCCCAAGCATTAGCAATAGATAATAGATTTACTTTTCTTTTCTAGTTTCTAATAGTTTTTATGACTGTTGACTCTTTCATATTTATTATGATATTTTTTGTAAACAATAATATATGACAATTTAAGTTTGAAGTTGGCAATTATAACTCATTGGTAATGAATTATGAATATGATGCTTTGTGAAAGTTGAAAGTGAAACATTTCATTTTATGTTAGATATTATTTGTTCTCGTTTGGTTCATTGGTAACGGTAATGGTTACAAGTACAAGTTACAGCTTTAGTGATCAATGATGATAAAGGTTATATATTGAATTTTGAAAGCTTGAAACTTTACGATTGATGAATCATGAGACTCGACATGTTATATGTTACTAACTTGTGGACGTGGTTGATGAAGATTATAACTTCTAGATGATTGATGTTATATGGTTCAATCCATGTTTTTATGCTTCTTTTTTTTTTGTTTTTTAATATTTAATTTATCATTATACATGCTTTTGTTGACACATATGCATCAAAATATAGAAAAATATATATTATATAAAATTTCGCTCCCGATTCGCTCCCAAACCGGGAGCTTTTGAAAATGTCGCTTCTCGCTCCCGCTTCCGCTCCCATTACTAAGCAACCTTATTCATGCATGTCACAACATCCCTTGAACTCACGGGAGATGCCCAGGCATCCTCTGTGGGCTTTAGCTGCCCCAAGTGAAATTTTATTTGTCTCATTTCTTTTTCTGAGTTGGTCCTGCTATAATTTTAAAGCTACCCACCAATTTTTAAATTTGACTGTGGTAGTGAGGGAGAGTTAGTGGCAAAGATCCCAAAAAATTCTTGCAGCATGTGGAAGTTGAAGACTGAGCACATGCTGTTTAAGTGTAGCTAGAGGATTACTTGTATTCTTTATTTTCATTTTGGTAATTGGGTATGGTGTATCGAAGACTTTATAACTGTGTCATATGAATCTTTCATATCATTTTAGATGATGATTCCTGGGTATATCATTGTATTTTCATTTTGATTTAGTAATGAGAAGAGCAATCATTCACCTATTTTGATTTCAAATTGTTTATTGGATGTTTCAGTAACTGTGATTAGCATTACTATTTATTTTATACATTAGCATTACTATTTATTTTATACATAAGACAATACATCATTAAAATTTTTAGGTTAAAAGTGCTTAACTTGTATTTCTCCCACAGTGGTATGATATGTCTTTTGTGAAAGATAGATGATCTGAGAATTAGGTTGAATGTTCAGAAGAATTCGGAAGTTTTTGGATTCACTTTTTGTAGTTTCTTTTCAAGGAAAACACTCTGTGGAAATCCCTCTGAGCACTTCCCCATAATTCTTGTCAGTGTTGCAAACATCCCGATAACATCCCAAATTTATCAAGAAATTGCGATATTTTGGCCTAGCTGATGTTTGCCGATTTTTACCGATATTTTGATGGTTTCTTAATTTTGCTGATGTTTGCCGATTTTTACCGATTTTTATGATTTTTTGGTTCTCCGGTTCCGATTTGATCCTGATGCCCATGTTTGCAACGTTGATTCTTGTAAATGGGGTAAACAGTCAGCCTTGATTATGGAACCTAACCTGGAGGGGATCAAGAGAGTCTAACTTTTGACCTCCTCAATTTTAGGGGAGAGATCTCATGTTTGACTCAAGACTGCTTTAGCTAATGCTTGAGGCTTAAATTTTTGGGCATTGAGGTCTGCCCAAGAAATACAATTCATCCCACTCTCTAGTAGCTGGCCCAAGTGGATGTCCTGTATCTTAAGGTGTGGAAACATTGATGATCTTAAGTTCAAGTTTTAGTCTGTAAGTGAGAGTGTGTGCTGGTATCTTACCAGCACCCAACTAATATCTGCAAGCACCAGCGTGCTCACATGTGCATACCCTAACCCCCTCTAGACTTGAGCATGTGACCTCCAATGCGAAAACACAAATTCTTAATGTTAGGCCTGCTCAGTCTCTACATTCATTTTTTTTAGTTATGAATGACATGTGATATTGTCATTATAAGATGTTCACAATGGTACCTTTGTTTCTCCTGTACAAAAATAATGGCAATCTTTGTGTTGGACTCTGACTTCAAATTATCCTTCTCCTTTTATTATAAGGGATATTTTCTGTGAAAGGTACATGGTGTAAGAGTTTGGTTGAATGTTTGGAAGCATTCGGAAGATGCAGGATTTATTTTTCATAATAATGAATGATACATTATTCCGAATTATAATAAAGATGTTTTATAAGTCTCTTTTTCCTTTATTACAAGGTTTATTGTCTTAGTTCACATGTTCTAACTTCTGGCTTTTGTTGTGATGATCTGCATGTAATCGGACTTTCTCTTAACTTGAATCTTCTCATGCAAGTATATGTTGAGTTTAAGTTGCAAGGCTCTGTTTTGAATATATTTTTCTGAGGATTCTAAAGAGCATCACTTTATGTTGGCAGCTTAATGCAGACAAGAGCCCATTTCAACGGACTTATGCTAATCAGGTAGGCATACATTTGCTTATTTCTAACATTTGCACAGAAGCAATGCTATTAGAAAAGATGCGGTTTAAAAGGTGCCATTTATTCTTATTGTTAGTTCTGTTAGTATGTCTTGACTTTTTATCTCATATTAGCATTGTGTATGTTCAATAAGTAATCTTACTGTATTACATTCATTGCATGCTATTCACATCGCTCCAAAAAGATGAGTTCATGGCATAAACAATGTTTTATTCTTGGTAAGAATGAGAACCTCTTTTAATTAATTTGTTTGGTGTCATCAACTCTGATCCAAAAATAAGGAAGTAGAATTTGCCATAATTATTATAGGCAATAGCTTAGAAACTTTGTATAATTTTCTTGGGCATAATTGTATAATAATAATTGTATATTTGTATAATCTGATCTACTGGATGGGAACACTGACCAAAACATGCACTTTATTGATGAGACCATTTGGTAGCTCCACTTATTGTGGTCACGCCTTTGAGAAAATGCTCTCTCATTGCTAAATTTTATTATAGTAACTGGGAAATACATCAGCATATAAGATGTCGTGTTGTATAATATTGCATTGTTGAAATATAGATTTTACATTTTTTTTGGTGGTTTTAATCCAAATTCGCACTTCCCCTTCGCTTCAAAGCTTTGTATAACAGAAGAAGCTTTAAAGTACATTGTTGAGATAAGTGCATTATATAACTGTGCAAAATGTGTTGACAAAGAGAAAAACTGAAAAACAAGAGCTGTGATAATCATGAAGAAACATATTTCATGATCAGGAGATCAAGTCTTTTGTAGAAAAATGCTCAAAAATGAAGTTGCTCAGAATTGGTCCGAACCAGAACGACTGGAAAGAGCTCGGAAAAACGACCCTGTAGACGCGAACGACACTGAAAACCGACGTCGTATGAGAAAGATATTCAGCTTTGAAGTTTGCCAATTTCAGTTAAAAAATGGCCAGATTTTCTTTATAAAATATTATTTTTATTAAAAAAAGAATATTCCACAGAATATTCTGTGGAATATTCCACAGAATATTTTGCGGAATATTCTACAGGCAGCCAATGAAAGGGCACCACGTGGTCAGCCCGGAGGCCGCCACGTGGCCCCAAGGTCAAACAGAAATGGGCATTCAAAAATTTTGTTTGGTCACGGCAGGATTTGAAACTGGGTCGGGGCGATGGCAACGGAGAGGCTCGACCGTTGGGCCACGGGTAGTTCTTGTTAAACCTTCGGCGCGAATTTGTATTTAAACTTCAAATTTCGTTTGGGCGGGGCCGTAAAGGGGCCAGCCCCTCAGCATGAAACTTGTGGCTCGGAACCGGGGCCTATTGATATTGGCGTGCAACCGTTTGATGGGTCGTGGTCACAAGAACCGCCGAAAGGTGCGGAGTTAAATATTAACATATGGTTTTAACATTAAAGTCTCCTCGCATTAAACTATAAGTTTATTCAACTATTTCCGTTTGGTCCGGTCACGTGGACTTATTCTTCAGCGCCCAACGACTGGCGGAAGTTATGGCGGAATGCCATTTTTAGCGCCGAACTCTATTTTGGCGGACTTATCTGGAGTTCCACCACATTTGGTGGAGCTTTTCTAGCCCTAACTGGGCAAAACTTCAGTGAGCCATAACTTTGGCTAGGGAAGTCCATTTGGGACGAATTTTTTTTTGATTTTGGGGTATTGAAGCATTCTGGAGCTGTTGGGACAGGTTGTAGAGCCATCAGGGCGATCTATCAGTGATTTTATCAGCGATTTTGGTTGTGGAGCCACCAGGGCTTGGTGAAAGATCAGTTGTGTTGGACTATATTCATCCATTGGAGGTGAATTAACGATACCGATTTCAAATTCTTCGCCCCGAATTTGTTTCCACCTTGTTTTTTGAGGCTTTCTACACAGTGTAATTTTTAATTTGAGCATTAATGAAAGAGGGAAAAGCCTATTTGGAGGCTTTTGGACCCAGCAGAGGTAGCCCAAAAGAGGGGTGAACTGCTTAAACAAATGCTTACTGTTATGCTGTGCATTTTTGCTATTATATTTCGGATTTTACTACATTAAACAGTAAATGATCACAACTCATTAGTTTCACTTCAAACCACATTACTTCCATTGCAGAATACTTGAAATTTCTTATTCACACATAAAATTTTGGTTAATGAATACTTTGCATACATAAAAAAATAATTTCATTGGCAAGATCTATTTAGTGTTTACATTATATTTCTTATACAGAGATTGACAGTAGGGGCTTTTACTGGTTATTTCACCTTTACTAGAAAGGATGAAACCAGAAGCTTTTGGCCCACATATTGGCTTTGCCTAAAGAAATATAATGTAAACATTAAATAGATCTGATCAATGAAAGTATTTGTTTATGTGCAAAGTATTCATTAATCAAAATTTTATGTGTGAATAAGCAAGTTCAAGTATTTTGCATTGGAAGTAATGTGGTTTGAAGTGAAACTAATGAGTTTTGTTCACTGTATAAGTCTGATTGGGAAAAGTGAACTTATGAAAAGTTACTATATAATGAAGTAGAATCTGAAATGTAACAACAAAAATGCACAACATAATAGTAAGCAATTGTTTAAGCAGTTCACCCCTCTCTTGGGCTACCTCTGCTGGGTCCAAAAGCCTTTAATTAGGTTTTTCCCTCTTTCATTAATGCTCGAATTAAGAATTACACTGTGTAGAAAGCCTCAAAAGGCAAAATTAGCTGCAAATTCAGAAATAGAGGATTGAAATCAGTATAAATCGACTATTCATTCACCTCCAATGGATGAGTATAGTCCAACACAGCTGATCTTTCACCAAGCCTTGGTGGCTCCACAACCAAAATCGCTGATAAAATCACTGATAGAGCGCCCTGATGGCTCTACAACCTATTCCAACAGCTCCAGAATGCTTCAATACCCCAAAATCAAAAAAAATTTCGTCCCAAATGGACTTCCCTAGCCAAAGTTATGGCTCACTGAAGTTTTGCCCAGTTAGGGCTAGAAAAGCTCCACCAAATGTGGTGGAACTCCAGATAAGTCCGCCAAAATAGGGCTCAACACTAAAAATGGCATTCCGCCAGTTGTGGGGGGCTGAAGAATAGGTCCACGTGACTGGACCGAACGGAAATAGTTGAATAAACTTATAGTTTAATGCGTGGAGACTTTAATGTTAAAACCATATGTTAATATTTAACTCCGCACCTTTCGGCGGTTCTTGTGACCATGACCTGTCAAACGGTTGCACGCCAATATCAATAGGCCCCCGGTTCCGAGCCACAGGGTTCATGCTGAGGGGCTGGCCCCTTTACGGCCCCGCCCAAACGAAATTTGAAGTTTAAATACAAATTCGCGCCGAAGGTTTAACAAGAACTGCCCGTGGCCCAACGGTCGGGCCTCTCCGTTGCCATCGCCCCGACCCGGTTTCAAATCTTGCCGTGACCAAACAAAATTTTTAAATGCCCATTTTTGTTTGACCTTGGGGCCACGTGGCGGCCTCCGGGCTGACCACGTGGCACCCTTTCATTGGCTGCCTGCAGAATATTTCGCAGAATATTCTGTGGAATATTCCACGAAATATTCTGTGGAATATTCCACGAAATATTCTGTGGAATATTCTTTTTTTAATAAAAATAATTTTTTATAAAGTCAAATTTTGGCCATTTTTTAACTGAAATTGGCAAACTTCAAAGCTGAATATCTTTCTCATACGGTGTCGGTTTTCATTGCCGTTCACATCTACAGGATCGTTTTTCCGAGCTCTTTCTAGTCGTTCTGGTTCAGACCAATTCTGAGCAACTTCATTTTTGAACATTTTTCTACAAGAGACTTGATCTCCTGATCACACCTTCCAAATGGGAAGCTTTTGGACCACAAAAGCTCTCTGATTACTGAAACTGATGATGTGGAGACTGATTCTCCACTCTTCCACCCTTGAACAATTGAAATCTACCCGATTTCATCAAATGAAGCTTTTGAGAAAATGATAATCTGTCTCTGGAATCAACTGATCGACCATTGCTAAGATTGACAGAGTCATGATGCAAATTATTAAAATTTGCAGAACAACAATTGTAATTTGCAGAAAATAAACTTTTTCTACACTGATCAAACTTCCCAGAAGACTTAAAATAACTCTCACCTTGCAAATTGTTCCCATGGCGAATTCTACCATTCTGAAACCAACTTTTTCCCATGCTGAATTGGGTGTCCTTCTTGCTTGCACTGCTTTGCTTTGACACTTCATTCACTGCATTGGCTGACCCAAAAGGTAATTTATGCAACATAACATCATCTTCTTTCAAAGACAAATTGTTATTAAACTGAGACAAATCATTAGCAACATCATAAAAAGGCGAATGCTCAAAATCTGGTCGTTTCAACATCAACAAAGTTAGACTTTGACTTGCATTAACCAGTCTTTTCAATTGACTTGCATGGAGTAAAGAAGATTCCAGCTTCTTCTTGTGAGCTCTCACAATGTACTCTTTACCATCTTTGAACAAGTGATTCTTGTTTTCATGGCGATGAAAGATGGCTTTCCTATCAAATAAGTAAGGACTTCCCAAAACAATACCCGAAATATCAAGCGGCACCACAACAAATTCCACTGTGTCAATAAAATGTGCAGTTATTGCAAAGCGCAATATGCACTTCCTTGAGACTTGCAAATTGGCATCCTTGCATATCCATCCAAGTGGATAAGGCTTCGGATGTGGAATGGTCTCAAGTTTAAGCTGCTTGACCAAGTCTTCAGATATGAGGTTAGCTTGTGACCCACTATCAAACAGTGTGTCAATTTTGGTATGTTTTGAAATTACCCTCACATGGAAAAGCTCTATCCTCCTTTTTTCTTCATGAGTATTTTTGTGACAATTCAAAGAGCTAGAACTGGGAGTTGTGTCTTGCACCACTTCTTTCCCCTTAATGTTCTTTAAAACCATGGCGATGCTTTTTGTCTCATCTCCTGAGTCTGACCCTTAAGTCTTGCTCAACCGTTGCTACCATTTTCTCCTTTTCTTTGGTCTTGTTTTTGTTCTTGTATTTTTCTGGTTTCAGTTCAAGATGAAGCTTCCAACAATGATCTTCATCATGACTTGTCTTTGAACAGTTCTTGCAAAAGAACTTTCCTTTTTCTTTTCTTGAATTTGCAACTCTCTTATTTCCTTTGTTTTTGAAATTACTATCCTCATCAAAAGTATTCTTTCCTCTAGCTTCTAAATGTGTAGCCTGCACACAGACTTCATCTAAGCCGGTAGGATTAAACATTAGAACAGTATGTTGTAGGTAATTGTGCAAACCTCCTATGTATTTCAACAAGGTGTCTTGACTTTGTAAGTCTACCCCAAGTAGAAGTGCTCTCCTTCTAAACTCTTGGGTATAATCTTGCACATTTTGACCCTTAAGTTGCCTAAAATTTTGCCAATTCATGATTGCTTTCTGAATATGAGCAAGAGGATAAAACTGTTTCTTAATAGCTGTAATAAACTCATTCCAAGTTAGAGTTATCTTACCATGCTTTTTAATTTCCTCCTTGGTCTTGGCTTCCCACCAAACCAAAGCTGCTCCATCCATTCTCAAAGAGGCTAATTAGATTTTTGTGTCATTATCGTGCAAATTCTGAATTCTTAGATAGACTTCCAACTGTCTAATCCAATTATCCAATTTTTCTGCATTCACATCACCATTAAACATTGGCAACTCAAACTTTACATCAAGCTTTAACAAAGGATTTTTAAGAGATGTTTTTGTTTTGTGTGACTGATTAACAGAAGTTGAAGAGGATGATGTGGAGGAAGAGGATGACGATGGAGATGGTGGATCACCATTTCCTCCATTCCCTTTCTTAGACTCATCTTTGTCTTTCTTCCCTCCTGAAGAATCTCCTTCTTCTTTTTGGTTTCTAGACCCTTTTCCAACAATCCTATCATTTCTCTCCTGGTATAGGATCCTAACCATCTTAGTCATGTCCAAGAAAGCTTTTCTAAAGACTCTTTCTTCTTCCTTGGGATCCATTTCCTCATGTACTTCTCCTTCTCTGGAAGACATGTTTGTGGCTGATTCTAAGGCTAATGAGGAGGAAATGGAAGGTGGATATAATGGCACCCTAGCCCTCCTTGGTTGAGGATTAACTTGTTCTCTAACCAATTGACCTTCCCCTCTTTTCAATTTCGGCCTAGTAAGCATCAAATTTTGCAGAATAACACAATCTTCTTGCACAAATTTCACAAACTTTTGAGCACAACCTAAAGCTCTGATACCAATCTGATCTGAAATTGTGTGAACAAAGTATTTCTTATACAGAGATTGACAGTAGGGGCTTTTACTGGTTATAGTGTTAGTGCATACCTCACAAAGATCACTAATGTGAGAGATGAGTTGGCAGTAGTTGGAGAGGTCATTCCACCCACTGAGTTGGTGCGGATTACTGTGAATAGCCTTCCCAGTACATGGCTGAACTTTGCTGATGGGATTGTTGCACGGGAGACCCTTCCCACTTGGGAGAGGTTGTGGGATGATTGCATACAGAATGAAATCATAAAGAACTAGCTTGGGGCAGCCAAACCAGTTGAGGAGGATGACAACGTAGCACTGTTAGCAGGAGGCAAGAAGGGCAAGGGAAAGAAGCAAGCTTCCACAAGTGGTGGTGGGGGCAAAGGCAAAGGTAAAGGTAAGCAGGTGAACACGCAGAAGGACTATTCCAAGGTGAAGTGTTGGAATTGTCAGAAGATGGGACACTATGCAGTTGTGTGTCCGGAGAAGAAGAAGAAGGGAATCGACAAGACCATGGTAACATCAATAGAAATAGAGCTCTTTTCGGAGAGCTTTGACCGAGAGTTTGGGTTCATTGCTTGTGAGTCCACTAGTGCAGGATCACCTGCCACGAAGGTTGAGAGGGAGTGTGCATTTCCCTCCACTAGTGGAGCATCTTCAGGTATTTGGTATGTTGACAGTGGGGCTTCACATCATATCACTAGAGTCCGTGAGTACTTCTCAGAGCTTTCAGAGAATGGCATTGATATAGAGGTAGTATTCGGAGATGTCAACATTGTTAGAGCAGTCAGTGTGGGGACATTGACAATTGATAGGGAACCCAAACCTCCCTTGAAAGTGTCGGATGTTCTATATGTGCCAGGGATGAGGAAGAACCTTATATCCGTCTCAACATTGGAGGACAGAGGGTATGAGGTATTGTTCAGGAGAGGACATGTGCTTATATATCCCAGGGGTGCTCTAGCTGATTCAGCTAGAGTGATTGGTGTTACGCCATGCCAAGGTGTACAAGTTTGCGTTTCAGCCCCTTTTGGAATTGAGCAGTAGTACTGACAGCAGAGCTAGTAGTTTAGAGCTGTGCGATATTTGGCACTGCGGGATGGGGCACATGTATCATGGGGCCTTGAGGACATTGCGGGAGATCACTACAAGTGTGCCAGATTTCAGTTCTGATCACATTGATACATGCAGAGGATGTGCTATGGGGAAGTTTGCCAAATCCCCTTTTCCCAACAGTGACAGTAGATCGACTGGGATACTTGATTTGATTCATACCGATGTGAGCGGTCGGATGTCTCATGTTTCCTTGAGTGGATATGAGTATTAAGTTTTATTCATTGATGATCACTCCAAGGAGACCTAGATTTATTTCTTGAAGACCAAGAGTGAGGTCTTCAAGCGGTTTCAGGAGTTCAAAGCTCTTGTGGAGACTCAAACTGGTTGGAAGATCAAGTCCCTCAGGTCGGACATTGGAGGGGAGTAGACCCTTGGTGAGTTTGTTGATTATTGTGCGGAGGCAGAAATCAGGAGGGAGTTCACAGTTCCTTACAGCCCCCAGCAAAACGGGGTTGTGGAGAGGAAGAACAGATCCATCGTTGGGGCTGCCAAAGCCATGCTACATGATCAGGGGTTAACGTTGTTTTTGTGGGCAGAGGCTTGCAACACTGTTGTTTATTTCCAGAACAGGAGTCCATATTGTGCCTTGGGGCATGGGATTCCGTAGGAGGCTTTTTCTGGGAAGAAGCCTGATGTTGGTCATTTTCATATCTTTGGGTGTATTGCATACTCCTATGTACCCTAGGTGAAGAGGGCCAAGCTAGAGCCCACCGTAGAGAAGGGTATCTTTGTGGGCTACAGTGAGACCTCGAAATGCTTTCGGATTTATATTCTTGCACAGAGGAGAGTTGTTGTCAGGCGGGATGTGAAGTTCGAGGAGGACAAGGCTTTTAGGAGGTCACGGGAGTTAGAGTATCTGGATCGGCCAGACCCTCAGGAGCAGCTGAGTTAATCACAGGGATCCAGTGGGCAGGGATCAGGAGGTACATCAATTACGATGTCAGGTCCATCAATGAGTAGTGGCTTGCAGAGTCAGAGGGGTGGTGCTTCGGGCAGCATGCAGAGCAGTCCGAAGAGCAGTTCACTAGGTAGGCCATTGATGGACAGTGCACACGGTATTTCAGCATCTACAGGCACAGGTTCAGGCAGGAGAAAAACAGACAGACATTAAAGAGTTCAGGCTTCTGATGAGGATGAGGAGTTTCACTCTCCGGTGGGAGAAGTGTGCTCAGGGAAGAGGAAGCCCAAGTGGCTTTAGGATACCTTGAGAGAGGCCACATCTGTTGCTGGGCCGAAGAGACTGGTCAGAGAAAGCAGACCACCTGAGCGGTTCTGTAGCTATATGGCAATGGTTGCCAACATCGTTGACTCTGAGCCTTCTAGCTATGAGGAGGCAGCTAGCCAACAGGTTTGGAGAGAGGCCATGTAGGAGGAGTATTCTTCTATCATGAAGAATGATGTTTGGGAGGTGGTGCCGAGGCCTCAGGCCAGATCCGTGGTTACTTCCAGATGGCTTTACAAGGTAAAGCATGCTTCAGATGGCAGCATCGAGAAGTTCAAGGCAAGGTTTGTGGCTAGAGGGTTCTTCTAGGTAGAGGGAGTAAACTATGAGGATACCTTCGCTCCCGTGGCTTGTTATACTTCCATTCGCTCCATTATATCGATAGCAGCAGAGATGGGTTGGAAGATCCACCAAATGGATGTGAGGACCACATTTCTCAATGGCTTCATACAGGAGGAGGTGTACATTGAGCAGCTGCAGGGCTTTGAGGTGCATGGGAAGGAGTCCAATGTATGCAAGATCGAAGAAGGCACTTTATGGCCTGAAGCAAGCTTCTAGAGCTTGGTACTCCAGGATTGATATGTACTTGCAGGAGATGGGTTTCCCAAAAAGTGATGCTGATACGAACCTATACTTTATTGTGATAGGTGAGGAGCCTCTCATTCTGGTGCTGTATGTGGATGACTTGGTCATTACAGGTGCAGAGAGACTCATAGAGGGCTGCAAGAGAGATCTTGCTTCGGAGTTCGAGATGAAGGACATTGGCTTGATGCATTAATTTTTGGGTTTGGAGGTGTGGTAAGAGGAGGGGCATTTCTTCCCGGGACATGGGAAGTATATTGTGGACATCCTTAGCAGATTCCACATGGAGGATTGTAGACCCATGTCGACACCTATGATCACTAACTGGAAGAAGCTTCACGCTTTAGATTCCGAGTTGGTGGATCCCACATTGTATAGATAGCTAATTGGTTCCTTGATGTATTTGGTCAACACTAGACCATATATATGTTTTGTAGTCAACACGATGAGCCAGTTCATGTGTGAGCCCAGGAGAGTGCACTGGGTTGCTGCAAAACACATTTTACGGTACTTGCAGGGGACAACGGATTATGGTCTGGATTATAGACAGGGAGATGGAGTGAGATTGGCAGGGTACACTGATTCTGATTGGGCAAGTTGTGCTTCTGATAGGAAGAGCACTTCAAGGTGTTGTTTTGGATTGGGTTCGGCAGTTGTGTCGTGGTTCAGCCGAAAGCAGCAGTCAATAGTAGAAGCAGAGTACATGGCAGCTAGTTTAGCTAGTTGTGAGGCCATATGGTTTCACAAGATGTTGTTTGGCTTATTTGGTCAACCGTTGAGACCTTTAGTGATTTACTGTGATAATTAGAGTTGCATTAAACTCACGGAGAATCCAATATTTCATGATAGGTCAAAACATATCAGGATCATATATCATTTCATCAGAGACTATGTTCAGTAGGGAGCTGTGAAGCTTTAGTATATTCCCACTGATGAGCAGGTAGTAGATATATTCAGTAAAGCCTTACCACCGGGCGAGCATGTCTACTTTAGAGACAAGATGGTTGTGGTGAGGAACACTTTACTCGGTAAGAGGGAGTGTTGAAATTTGGGTATCAGAGTACAAGTGGTTCCCTAAGGCTTTGATATTTGCCTAGGGAAAAGTGTCCAAATGTATTTAACTTTTTCTCCTAAAGTGACTTTATAAGTTGTAAAGTCAAATCTAATTTAAAAGTGACTTTAGGTGATAAAGTTACTAAGTCTAATTTTAGAGTGACTTTAATAAAGTCAATGTGAAATTAGAAAGTGAAAAGTGACTTTGGAAATAAATGACTAAGAGGGTCTTGATTAAAGTGGGATGAATTAAAAAATAGAAAGTGAGATTTAAATGCACATTTAATCTCAACCCTAGATCTAAAGCTATCTCAACCATTGGATTTAGGGATTGCCTAAAAGTCACTTAGGGTTAGGTTAAAGGAGGAGAAGAGGGAAAAGATCATTCAGTCTTTCATGAGCAGATTGAGAGGAGGAGAAGAGAACTGGAGAAATTTTTGGGCTTGAGAAAGTGAAGGAGAGGAGCAGTTCAACAAATCCGTACAACAACTAGAGGCTGTACACATTTTGAGGCAACAGTCTGTACATCATTAAATCATCACAGTTTTTGAGGCAGATTTCTGTACAGCAACAGTGGGCATGTTTTTCGAGATCTGTACAGTAGCAAGGAAGCACATATTTCGAGGAGAAGCAACAGTGGGAAACACACATTCCGAGGTTGAGTTGGAATGGTTTTCGAGGCTGAAAGAGGCTGCTGTGATTTTTGTATAGTCCGTACAACAGTACAAAATTTCTAGCGCAATTTTTGAGGAGGACGTACAACATTAAATGTTGTTATCTCCTGCTATAATAAATTTTTGTTAACACTGTTTTGCTGATTTGGCACATTTTCGAGGTGGAGGCAAGCACAAAAAACGAGATAAGTTTGTACATTGTCTGTTGGAATTTTTCTGTATATTTCACTTATCTGTAAAAGAATTGTCCATAAATAAAGAAGAGCTTTCGAACTGGTTTTCCCAAGAGTTGTAGGGGGTTTTTCCAGGGTCATGTTGACTAAAAATCAACATGTTATTTTCTGTGTGTATGGCTGATATATTTTCTGAGTTTTTATTTCTGCATTTTCCAGCACTTCGAAATTTTCAGAATTTGTGTTTTCAGAAATATTTATTATTTCCAGCTTGTTGAATGTATGCTTTTGGGAATGGACATTTAACTACATGGGAGTAATAAGGAGAAACTCATAACCGGGGTTGGGTCAAAATTTCAACATTGTTTTATTCCCTGATAGAGAGCATAAGCTTCAACTACGTTGTTGGTTGCCACTCCCAATACCTAAGCAAATTTGAGTTATTCAGGGTAAATAATCACCCCCTGCTCATGCTGCCCTTAGGATTCCTTTTGCAGCCTCGTCAAAGAATATAATGTATTTCTTGTGTTGAGAGATCCATGACTTGAATTCCTCTCCCGTGCTTTTGATTTTCCAATTGTTTTTGGGGATTCAACAGACTGTAGGAGAGGATGAGATATTGAAGGTATTAACCCAACCTAATTCTTGGGGGTCCAAGTTTGAATCCTCATCCTTTATTTCTTTGGCTCAAAGGATTTCCCCAATGAAACCAATTGCCTTTGCCACTACTTTGGTGCGATTTTACTTGTTTTGAAAAATGATTTTATTTATGGCTAACCACAACTTCCATAACACTACTTTTGTAGAGGTTTCCCATATCCTTTTCATTGTCTTCTTTCTAGTAAAGGATCCACTATAGGACCTAAACCATCTCCCTACCAAATTTGAGATATTACTGTGTAGATTAATTCGGTTCTTGAGAAGGTTGAAGACCAGGCCTCAAGTTTCCTTGGAGAAGGGGCATTCTAGGAAAAGATGATTAGTATTCTCCTGATTAATTTTGCATAGGATGCAGATGAAGGGCCCTGGATCCCACGCTTTGAAAGGTTTTCCACAATCCAAATTTTCTTATGAGCTAGAGTTCAACAAAAGGTGTTGGTCTTAGGGAGGCAATCATGATTCCATATTTTCCCCCATATCCTTGAGGAGGGAGTTGCTTGTCCGAGATTCAAGAGGTGGTCATACCCTCTTTTGACTATATAGGGTGAGCATCCCCAGCTAGGTGCATCCACCTCCTCAGCCGAGGCCGGAGCGCACTCTGCTAGAAGCGATTCCATCTCTTCGCTGATTCTAGATCGACCTTTCCAAAATACGACCCCAATCCCAGGACTCCAAAATACGACTCCGATTCCATCTCTTTGTTGAGAGGACAACTTTCATTAGAGTTATCCTTCTTGCTATGTTCAACCAATGCGCTCCCTATTTCTCAAATTTATATTTAAATTTCTTGATCATACTATTCCATGAAGGATTGGGAGAATGTTTTAAACAAATGGGTATCCACAGGTATTTAAAGTTGGTCCAAGAGTCTTTGCTTGAGATATTGAGGATATGGAGGATTTGCCCTTGCAAACCTCTGATAATATTCTAACTGTACAAGTGGCTATTTCCTTCATTGATTTTTCCCCTGAGATACTGAGGATGGTGGATTCACCCTTGCAAACCTCTTGCTAATATTCCAACTTTACAGGTGGCCATTTCCTTCATTGATTTTGCCCTCTGAGACTGCTATAAATTCATCGAGAAGAAGTTTGAATCTTCGTGCTATAATGCAAGATACTCCCTCTAATAGGATGGTGTCATCAATAAACTGACAATGATTAATACTTCGAATGCCTTCCATAAATCTAATTCTATGTAGGCAGTTAGAGAGTCAATCATGTTCTAGAAATCTACTCAATGAATTTGCCATCAAAATGAAAAGAATAGGTGAGAGGGTGCATCCTTGTCTCAGTGCACGATAGGCTAAGAAAAAAACCAACAGGGATGACATTGACCAATGGGGCAATCCAAGGAGAGGAAATGCATGCTTTTACCCATATTAAAAATTCTTCTGCAAATCCCATTCACCTAAGTACTAAGAATTAGTAAGAGTGTTTGACTCCGTCAAAGGCATTGGCCGGATCCAGTTGGATTGCCATTCATTTGTCCCCTTTTGATTTGTTGGAGTGAATTACTTCTTGGATTAGAACAATATTATTCGTAATTTGCCTTTGCTTTATGAATCCTCCTTGATTTCCTAAGATGAATTTAGGGAGAAAAGGTTGCAGTCTTTGCGCCATAATTTTAGTGATTATTTAATATGAAAAATTACACAAGGAGATTGGACAAAATCTTTCAAACGAAGAAGGATCTACCTCTTTTGGAAAGAGAGCTAGGAAGGAGGAATTAAGAGCTCTCCCCATTCTTCCTTACTTTTGAACAAATGAGACCATCCCGTAGAAGTTGAATTTGATCACTTCCCAAATTTTTTGAAAGAATGAGCCAATAAACCCATCTATTCTTGGTGCCTTGTTTGGATAGAAAGACCAAACCACTTCCATAATTTTTTCCTTAGATATAGCTTTCAGGAGCTGTGCGTTGATCTCTGGAGTGACAGGATGAGGGGTATGGTCCAAAATTTTTGATTTTGTAATGTCTCTTTCTAAATTATTTTGCTACAGTTTTATTTTCCACAATTTTGGATAATTTTGGAGGCTATGCGATCCACTCAATTTTGGTGAAAACACTTAGGTAGGAAAAGGAGGTTGTACTATTTTGTTAGTGGAGTGTGGGGGCCACTCATATGAAGGAAAACATGCTTGGCCAAGTAAAGAGTTCGAGTAGCCTTGGAGGGAAGTTGAATGGCAAGGTAGATGGTGGCCCACATGGGAAGGAAGGCCCACAAAATTACAAATAGGAGGAGCTCAGCCTCATTTGTCATCTTTTGCCTATCGAGCTCACTTTGTTCACTCGAGCTGTTTAGCCAGGTCACTTTCTGTTTAGCACGAGTTTTCTGAGCCGATAACTCACCCTTTCTTTAGTGGACTTCGAGTGCCACCCTAAAGAGGATTTGTCACATCATTTCGGAGGAGAGTTGATGAGATTTCAACACTTTTTCTTAGAAATTTGCTCAGCCATAGCGTGTTCCAAGAGGACGCAAGAGGTGCTCACATGGGAGTCATTTCAGGGGTCTTCCAGGGAGCAATTGCCGAGAGAATTTTGGTGAAGGAAACTCGATGGTATATTAGAATTTTGGTGGAGTTTTGAAGCAGGAGGTGGTAGCTACAGTTTGGTACGAATTTGCAACTCCTGGGCCAGTGCAGAAGCCTCTCACTGGGCACATGTGGGAGTTGGGGAATTGCATTGTGAGGCTGGAATTTGCTAGGAGAAATAAGGGAAGCCTTTGGTGAGTGTTTTGCAACATTTTTGGAGTGTCTTGGGAGGAATTTCATTAGTGTGCAGGCAGGCCACACTTTCCAACAATTTGAGGAAGATGTGCTTTGGGGCCGAATTTCAGGTGTCAAAATCAGGCCAAACACTTTTTGGGTTTTGGTGGGTTTTGCTTGACGAGCTTGGGAATAATTTGGTGGAATTTTCTGAGCATCAGAGGTGAGATTTTCAGCAGCATCTTTGCAGGAGACATTGCAGTTTTGTTGGGACAGTGTAGGGCATCATTAAGATAGCTGATTTTGTCATCTGGGCTTGTAATTGGATCACCTGGGCTTTGTCACGCTTGCCTTTGAGGCAAGCCCAGGTGCACCCCTTCCACATTATTGTACTATTGCTCCAAAATTATGATAAAACGACTTAGTTGCTTCTTATATTCAATGTTCTTGTGGGTGTGCACTAAAGTTAAGAAATTTCTGTTGTTGAATTTGTTGTTTGCTTTGCATATTGTTACCCCTCAAACCAACAGGGGACCTAAAAGGGGTTCCTAAGAGGGCAACTGCTAGGTTAAGGGCAATGATGGAGACTTAGCCCACTATCACCACAACTAAGGCTCCCTGCTCTTTACAAACTTCATCGATGGGAGGGGACCCGATGTTTTAGGAAGCCACTAACAGAGGATATATCAACAAATATAAGAGAAGTGACCCCTTAGGCACTTTCCCTAGGATAGGAGGAATGATGGAGCTTGCTTGCTCTTTAAGCAAGGGATTTGGTTTCCTAGGGAGAGGGGATGAGGATTTGAGGGTTGAGGGAGAAGAATATAGCCTGTAAAGGAGTTTCCCAATCCCTAAAATCCCTTTGAAACTTGGATTCCCGGGCAGTCCTTGATAAATAATCCTTGGAGAAAAATGGGACCACACAAGGCCAACTAGACCTAGCTCAGGTTAGGGGATGGATTCTGGCAACCAATGATGTTCTTAACCTGACCAAGGTGAGGGGAAAGGATCAAACATAAATTTTCACCCAACGATGTCAAATTGATCCTATTAGGTACTAGCCTTTGGAACTCCAGGGCAAAACTTTATCCTAGAGTTAGGGCTTGGGATATCCCGAGACTCCATGGATTTCCTTCAAATTGAGACAAGGCTTAGGGAACCCACCAACGAAGTAGAAGTTAGGAGATCGAAGTTTTTCTATGGTCAGTTTCCTGAGAAATTGATGCCCTAAGTGACATGATGAGGCTATACATAAGAAAGGGAGGAAAAAGGTAAAATATGGGGTTGAAATGATCACCCCTTGATGGACCAGTGCCTAATTCCTCTTGGGGATATGGAGTCAAAGAGAATTGTGAAGACAGATTTTGTTTCTTGCTCAAGGAGGCTCCAAAAGTAAACTTCGTCCAATGTTAAAGGCAAGAGAAGAAAAGTGACTTTGAAACATTTATACTTCGTTACAAATGTTGAAGGCTTATCAAGATAACACAATCTCTAGGACATTTCATTCATCCAACATGGCCCATAAATAGATAAGCTAAATAGACACATAATTCCACATTAAACACATCTAACAATTAGCCTTAATAATAGCGAAGTTCCAACGTGTGCAACAAAATGAGAATAGTGTTGAACTTGCACTTACATGTTAGAGAATATATCCAATCGGTATCACATTTGCAATATAAGAAGCTCCAAGATAGAAAAGAACCCAATCCATACATCAAAATTCATCCATTGTCCAAAAATATTCACCAAGGAAAAAATGCAAAGCTCACTAGTGAGAGAGAGATCCAAATCCAAGTAATGATACAAATGAATCCATCTAACTCCTATTTATACACCAATTAGGAGTTCAATTTACCTAATGGGCCTACATTAGCCCCTAAAAATAAAATAATGTGCAAATATACTTAACTTTTGGTGACAAGCCCACCAAACTAGCTCACAAATGAGATAATAAGCCTCTCACGAGGTCAAATAATAATCTATGCTTGTCGTAGGTCCCTCCAAGAGGCCTGATGAGGTCCATAAGTGCCATGATGATGAATACAATCCTCAAAAGTGATGGACAAGGGGGTGGCCCCTTGTTCTCCAAACAATAAACCTGTGGTGCTCCCAGTGGGTGTGGGGTCACACCAATGACCCCATGGGTCTCCATATGAGTCGAAGATGCCTATAGACAATTTGCAAATGCTCAGATGACAGAATGAATGCTGCCATGTCATTGTACAACTCCCGAGACACCTGCCAAGTGTGTGGTGCACCTGTGGGGCCAACTGTGCATAGTGTACCAAGTGCATCTTCCTTGTCCCGAAGGTGGATCTCTAATAATCTATGAACATTTGTGGGGATACATGGAGTGTTGTTTGTTGCCGTGGAAGCCCATGGCTTTCGAGTCTCTACACACACCCTATATGTGCCGATGTATCCCTCTAAGAAGTTAGTACCCCGTATAGGGAGACCAAACCCAAATGGACACCATATGAAATCCTACATAAGATCTAATGCGTCCTGTTGACCACTCTTTGTCAACGACCCCATAGCAGTACACCTCTTTTTTCGCAAAAGGGATCCATCATGTTCGAGTGTTCGTGCCATTCAGATTTCATCATTCAGTTGACAATTTCGTAAATGATGTAAACCCATTCTGCATTTCTATAATGTAAATGATCTTAGTAAGACCATTATGTATGTAACAACCTAGGTGAGCCTAGTATTTTGGTGACAATTTCTATCCTAGGAGGTTTTAGGTTTTGTTGATTCATCTGTCTCTAGACAAAAATGATCGGCAAAGTTTTTCTCCTCCAACCTCACCCCAAAGCTAAGGTGGATTTTGTTGTCAAGATACTAAGTGAGTCTTAGTGTTTTTTATCGAGTCTTTGTAAAAGTAATCTGGGAATGATCCTAGCTAATTGGCTAGATCATTTTATTACAGATTGATAGGTCTAATAGATCATATTTTGAGTCGCAGAATTGGGTGGATTATTGAGGGTCTGTTATGAATGGGTGTTCCCCTCATGGTTTAATGTATTAATCTTATGTAAAGAGGGTTGGAAAAATAATTAATCCCCTCACGAGTCAATTAATTAAATTTTCTGGCCAAATTAAATTATAAATTCCAAGCCAAAAATTTAATTAATTTTATGTCCTAGGTCAAATTAAATTCTTCAAAGGCAAAATTCGTAGGTCTTTAAAAAATAAATTTTTAAAGCCAAGGGAATATTAAAATTTTTGAGAAATTTTAGACCCTTGGGCCTTGATAGTTAAGTCAAATTCAATTTTTTGAGGTAATTAACTCAAAATTATTATTTTTGAGTTAATTAAAGGGAATTAATTGAAAAATTCAAAATTCCTCAAAAAATAATATTTTCGACGAACGAGATTAAAAGATAATCAAATCCTTTTTGACGGTCGAGATTACTTTGATGGGGATCAAACGAAGTAGCCGTTGGAGATTTTACCTATAAATTAGAGGCCAGTGTCAGTCTTTTGATCATCTGATCTCTTGATCGTGTACGAGCTCTTGAAGCTCTCTTGTAATACTTTCTGGAATAATACAAACAAAGTCTTTGGGGTTTTATTTGATGGTCGTGTTCGTCTTCGACATTTTCTGGTAAACTTGTTCTTTATATTCTGCTGTTAAAATTTTAACGATTGTTGATTAATAACTCTTGTGGAGTAATCTATTGTACAGATATCTTGCTTAGGTTACTGGATTTAGGGTAAGAATTTTAATTGGATTGAGTTAGTAGGTATCTCTAACTCTTGAAAATTTCATTTTTATCTTATTTCTCTATTGATTTAACAGTTTAACTTTAAGTGTGTAGAAATCTCTCGGTTTTAGAATTGGGCGTTTGGAGAAGTCCTCGGCTGGACCAACTGACTCCCAAGGAAATAAGATCTGAAGAGCTCTCCGGATCTAATTCCCTAAGCTTATCTTAAGTTCTCTTTTTGCAGGGTTTTTCTAGCGCTTGTGCCTAAATAAAAAGTTTTATCTTAACTTTTAATTGAATATAAAGTTAGATCTGGCTAGTAAGAGCCTTATATCTTCAAATCTGAGAGCGAAGTCGGACTTACACTCCTCAGATCTGACAGATCTGCAACTCTTGTGCATAGATCTGTAAATATATTGTATAGATCTATATTTTTAATTGTGTAAATATTTAAATTTTTTTTTTTTTAGTTTTTCTGATATCTAACTTGGGGTTTCAATTTTAGATTTTTATATCTGTTGGGTTTCTGGGTTTTGGTTTCTAGTTATATGAAGGTGATATCTAAAGGTTTTCAAAGGAATTTCCAAGATCCGAGCAAGATCTAGGCCTTGGAGGGTAAGATCTTGTCTCAGAATATAAATTTGTTGCAGTAGCGCTCAATTAAATTTTGGATCTGGGGTTATTTTTCAGAGAAATTTATGGGTTTAAGAGAGATAAAATTTTAATGATTTTTTGATTTTTTGATTTTTTTTTTTTTTTTTTTTTTTAATAATAATTTCTGGGGCATGATAAAAATCATTTTTTTTATAAAGATTTTTGATCATCTCAGAAAACCTGCATTTTTCTGGGTCCTTTTTGTTGCATTTGTGGCTCCTTGTTTCATTATCTTAGCTGGCTTAACGCTGCTTAACCTCTGCGAAACGTTGCCTCCTCTTTTTTTAAATCGCATTCCTTCTTGGATGTGGGTATTATCCGCGACTCTCTCTGTTGCTGTTTCGTTCCCATCTCTTGCTTTCACGTGCTGCCATCCTGACTGCGTCCATCTATGCCCTTGCATCCTCTTTTTGCACGTTTTCCCTCACGCAGCTGCCTTAACCCTCGATTTTTTGCACTCCTTTCATCTTCGCAGCTCCAACTTCTCCCTTCACACAGCAGCTGCCATTCCTTGCTTGCGTTTCTTGCTACCTTGTCGACAACCCATCCTCCTTCCCTTACTGCATAAGTTGCCATTCTTCTCCTGCGTGCTCCTTTCTTCCCTTGTTGCCTTGTTTCTTGACGACACCTTCCTTCGCTCCATTCATTTGCTGTCGGCATATCCCTCTATCCCCTCCATGTTCCCTTTCCTTTACGCTGGTTCTCTCCTCTCCATTAACCTAGCGCATAACAAATGAAATAACATTTCATTCCTTTTAAATTTTATAAGGTTTGGTTTTCGATTTTTTCTTTCCTTTTATTTATTTTTAACATAACATTTAACTTCGACCTTTTTTTTCATGACATTCGATTTTGACATTTAAAAATTTAAAACTTTAACATTAATATAACATTTCACATTTAATCTTAACTTGTAACTTTTGAAATAAAATAAATTTTTTTCAAATGTTTTCCCTTTTTAAACTTTTAACATTAGATTTTTTTTTTTTTTAATACTTTTTGAATTTCCTTTTTGAATTATTTTTGTATAATACTTGGAAAATATTCAAATTTTTTGCGACATTGGGCTTTTGAGTCATTTAAATGATAAAAATTTTAGACGTGCAATTGTGGAGAAATTCTGATTTTTTTTTAAAAATACCCTAAGTTTGACTATAGAGAAAATTAATTTTTTTATTGGATTTGCATTGTTTTTTCGAAATTCATTTAATCCGTAAATGATTTGACGAAGTGTTTATTTAGCATTAAAATTTCATGGTACGTATTAATGATTAATTATTGAGATTTAAATGCTAATTATTTTCACATGTTTCAGCTGGGTTTGATGATCATTTGCATCTGAATTTTTAAATGTTTTCTATCGATTAAAATCGTCTAATGTGTAATTAACTCTTGTTTCATTTACTTGAATTTGATATTTATTGAATATTTATGTTTAGGAAAATTTTCAAGTAAATGTGATCGATATATTTTTCAAAGCTCTATTGTGGATCTGTGACAAATTGTATATCTTTTAATTGAGTAATTTTTGGCATTTTCATAATTGGTACTCTCGCTTAAATACTTAGTGGTTAGATCGAATTATTTGTAATCTAAGTGATTTAGGCTTTTAACATCACCTGTCATCTTCGAAGTTTGCTTCATCTCACTCCTCCTTCAAATCATTTTCCTTGCATTCTGCATTGTAAGCATTGCATATAGGATAGTTTTTCATCCAAGCAACAGTTTCTCATCAAGTACTTGGTTTCAATTTTGTTAGCAAGATAGTTCACTCCATAAGGCACTCATATCAATCATCCAAATTTAATCAAATCATTTAATCTTGTTAGATCTTTTACAAGTATTTGGTCGTTTAATTGTCTCCCGAACTGGTTGGTTCTCAACTAGTTCTCCTTCATTGCATTTTCATATGGTCTACCCACCTTAGTCTGCTATAAGGAGACAACTTAAACAGAGAGATTGGGGATCAGGGTGACAACCTTCAATCTGAGCCGTTGTTGCGATGCTTAGACATTCTGTGCGACAACACGTCCCCTAGCCTTCTAGTACAACAAGTCATTAAGGTAATCATGTAAAAGAGCTTACAAATCATGGACACTTCATAATGACATGTCTTTCCATATTGGGCTTTGACATGTGCTAATGTCTCTAAGCTCCAAAGGGGGTTAGCTAGGTACATTATTAGGTGGTTTCTACCTTTAGAGGGGATAGTATGTCCAAGGTACATCCCTCAAATGGTGGTGGCATGTGACAAAGAGGTAAAATTAAAACTAATGTAGTGTTTAGTCATAATTCATAATGTTTAATGTGTAAAAAATATTTAATTGTTTGTACACCCAAAAAAATTGTATTATATAAATTATAATGCACCCTTGATGTCTCTGTATTTTTTTTAACCCCTGCTGTCTCTGTCACTGTGATTTTTTTAACTCCCTGCTGTCTCTGTCTTTGTAATTTTCTTTTTTTTAATGCTTTTGTCCTATCCCTATAATTTAATTTTTTGAACCTTTGTCTTGAGAGCACTGCCACTGTGCAATTTAAAAAAAAATTACTGCCCATCCCGAGAGCATTGCCACTGTGCAATTTAAAAAAAAATTACTGCTTGTCCCGAGAGCATTGCCACTGTGCAATTTAAAAAAAAATTACTGCCTGTCCCGAGAGCATTGCCACTGTGCAATTTAAAAAAAAATTACTGCCTGTCCCGAGAGCACTGCCACTATGCAATTTAATTTTTTTAAGACGCTTGTCGCTGTGGAGGTCTGAAGCCTGTCGCTGTGACTGTCCCGAGCACCGTGCTTAATTCTTTTCTAATCCCTGTCAATGTGTAGTGTGGAGGTAGGGTCGAGTTGTTTGGGTAGAGTCAAAGTTGTTGTTTGTTTGCGTGGAGCGGCCAGCGTTGTTCAATGGGAGAAAACTGTGCAGCGACCAACATCATTCGTATGTGCAACGACCAACGTCCAGCGGGAGAAAATTGTGCAGCGGCTAGCATTGTTCGTATGTGTGAAGTTGGAGCTGGAGAGCAGAGAGCAATCGTTTGTGTGGAGAGCAGAGAGAAGTTCTTATGTGTGGAGTCGTTTTCGTGGACAACAATGTTGCCGTGGAGCGGAGCCGGAGGGGAGAGCACTGTCTGCGTGGAGCTAGAGCCGAAGAGAAGCTTGCATGGAGCCGAAGAACAATTTGCTGGAGTGCCGAAGAACACTCTGTGGAGTGCGAACAAGAAAAGTTTGGAGTGCCGACAAGTTTGGAGTGAGCGCGTGCTAAGCGAGAGGGCTGACTTACTTCCGTAAATGAAAAACGTAGAAATTTTAAACCTAAATGTTATTTGTTTGAAATCCAGGCTAAAATAGTAGAAGGCTCTGTTTCTAATATGATGGACCTGGCTATGAAATACAGGATGCGTTTCCCGAAAAAATAGATCTGCCATTTTGCCATTTCTAAGCCGGATCAAGCCAGATCCGGATCTGAAACATGGAAACACCACTTTTGGACGCAGACTTGCCAGATCCGGTAACTTAGAATTAACACCTTAAGTTGATCTAGCTTGATAAATCAAGGGAGTGGGTTTGGTCTCGAATAGAAGTCTCCCCTACAATTGACTTAATACCCTTAATAATGTTTGAACCCAACAAGGCGTAGCCCCTTTGACGTGGCATCTCCGGTCTTCAAATCATGTGTGAAGATGAATACAAAATCTTGCACGATTCAAAGCTCTCCTTTGGAATGCTTGGTCACTTAGATTGATCCACTTGCAAAAGAAAAAGGTCGAGAGGGGTTGCCCTTAGTTCGCCACTTCCACGTAACTATGTAGCCCCTCAATAGCATGATTTGTTAACCTCTATGTAGTTTTACTAATTAGTAAGTTTATTAGATTAAAACCCCAATAACATAAAATCAAGAAAAAAGAAGATAAAATCCACTGGTTGAAGATATGGATCATTGTACTCCCTCTTTGCTGAAACATTCATTTATAATCTAATAAGAAGAAGAATTTGAAAAGGTTTTCCGCCTTGTGGGGTTTTGCCCTAGTCTCTGACCAATCCTACTGTCTCTATGTGTGAATGTTTTTCTTCTATTGTTCCTTTATGTACTGCTGCATTGATGATGATATTGTTCTTTCTATATAATTGTATATGTTGCTGAATAATGTTATGATGTTGTGGGGTGAATTCAACGTGTAAATAATGAAATGCAATTATCTAAAGCAAAAAACAATATAGCCCTAAGAAAAATTAACAAAGGGACCAGCCATGGTCCAACCAAGACAACAATATGCAGACACTAAGAACAAGACACAAGACTGGGATACCTAATACAAAACCTCACATGGTTGTTACAATGCTTTTGACTTGTGACCTTGGGCTTACAATTGTGGTGATAAATGCTGCAAAAGATTTATGTACCCGTGCAGAGTCGCAGACATGGGAAGTAACAATTCCCATAGATGTAATCTTAGTGATTGTGTTTGACGAATTTCAAGCTTGAAATGTAAGATTTGCTGAATCTTCCACCTGTTGCGGCTGCCTGCACTTGAAACCGAGGGTTTTCTATGTTTTTGCATAGACTTCTTACTTTGCTTCTTGTTATTGTCCTTTATATATGAGACATTTTGGTACTCCTGCTTTGTATTGACATCATTGTACTCAGCAGTCCCAGTGACCTACTTTTGTGGTCATTTGTTGGACATTAATATAATTACTTCAGCTTATCTGATCAGAGGACTTAGTACATGCATTTGCAGGTGAAACGATGTGGAGAAATGTCACGGAAGTTGCGCTTTTTTAGAGAGCAAATGATTAAAGCTGGGTTATCACCTTCTACAAAGTCTGCTCTACGTCCAGATATTGAGTTGGATGACCTTGAGGTAGTTTCCTATTTGAATTTATTAGGGTTTTGAATAAGTTGATCTTTGAATTTATATTATGTTCTTTTATTTAATTTGAATATCTAATTCATGATTGCAGATAAAGCTTGGTGAACTTGAAGCAGAACTTGTAGAGATTAATGCAAATAATGAAAAGTTGCAGCGTTCTCACAGTGAGCTTCAGGAATTTAAGCTTGTACTACAAAAAGTATGTTTGTGTCCTCTTCCTTTTCACTGACTGCTATGCAATGTTCTTCATCATCTGAGTTTTGAAGTTTGTAACCCTTCTGAAATGGAAATATCAAATAGGTGTTGGAGTTATTATCAATGTTTTCTCCAGTTATGTTTCTTTTTCCATATATTTTTCTAGTGAAGGCTCAAATAATCTGTCAGCATGGGAAATAATTCCTAAACTTAATTCATTCACAATATTTGATAGAGTCCTCAATTCTAAATGTGCTAAGGAGAGCAATATGGCTATCAAAGTTTGTAATGCATCATTTGGTTAAGGAGGCTTTATAGATGTTTCATTACTAAGCACTCAGTTCCTTGAAACCTTGTGCGTATATGTGGTTTTTCATTGCATATGTTGTCCTGGTTCTGTCATTTTACCTGATTAAAATTTGAAAAAACACTAATCTTGTTTAAATTTCAAGAAATGAAAAATTCATTTAAATGATATTGTATTTGGTATGTTGACATGGAATGTATGACATATACTACATATAACATGGTAATGAAGATCCTGGTAGTTAGAAAATTGTTATTATATGTAGCAATTGGATCTCTGAATATGGCTGTCCTGGTTAAGGTCACATGTGGAGGATGGCTGGCTTGACATGTTTTGAGAAGTTTTGATATCCAATACAAGGTGGGAAAGGATAACTGTTTAGCAGATTTACTCTCCAGAGAAGCCAACAGAAGATGATCCACTTGTGGAAAGTGTTTTGTCTGTATTTTTGATCCAAATTTGTCATAGGAAGAGTATACTGCTGTCATGGAAGCTAGACAATATTGAAGATCCTTATGGACCACATTTTGATGCTGAACATTGGTTACCCTCCTTGTTGCTATGGCTTATTCGGTTCATGGAGCAATTCTACCTTAGGAATTCAGTCTTTCATTTTTTCCTTCACCTATCTAAGCTCAACACTTGTAATGATGACAGAAGATCCTGCTACTGCTCAAACCAGCAGGGAACCTAAAGGATTTCCTAAGAGGACAACTGCTAGGCTAAGGGAAACGGTGGAGGCTTAGCCCACTGTCACCACAGCTAAGGTTCCCCGCTCTTTACGGACTTTCACCGATGGGAAGAGTCCCGATGTTTTGGGGAAGCCACTTATGAAAGATATGTCAATGAATAGGTGTGAAGTGACCTTAGAAACCCTTTCCCTAGGATAAAATAAAGAGTGAGACTTGCTTGCCTTTTAAGCGAGGGACTTGATCATCTAGGGGAAGAGGGGGTGAGCACTGGAGGGCGAGAATGAAGGGTACAACTTGTTTTTAACAAGAAATGGGACAACACAGGACCAAGTGGACCCAACCCAGGTTTAGGCTTGGAATATAACAATCGATAATGCTCCTATGAGGGGAAAGGATCAAACAAGAATTTTTACTTCAAAATGTCAAATTGATCTTGCCAGGTGCTAGCCTTGGGAAACACAATGCAAAACTTGGTCCTAGAGCTAGGGCTTGAGGTACTGGGGGATTCCACTTTTGGAATTAGCCCAAATTCGGAGGAGAGAGACGGGACCCACCAGCACAGTGGTCTCTAGGAGATCGAAGTTTTCCTGTGGCTAGATTCCCGGGAATTTGATGCCCTAGGTGACCTAATTGGGCTAGACCTGGGGAAAAGGGGAAAATGTGAAAAATAGGGGAAATGACCACCCTTTTGTGAGGGACTAGTGCCTAATTCACTTGGGGATATGGAGTCGAGGATAATAATGAATAGGAATTCGGTTTCTTGTTAAAGGAGGCCCAAAAAGTCAACTTCGTCCAATGTCAGAGGAAATATAAAAAAAGTGACTTTTAATCATTTATACTTCATACAAATGGGACAAGCTTATCGAGATAAAATGATCTCTATGGCATTTCATTCATCTAACAATGTCCCATACATAGATTAAGCTAAATAGACATATAATTCCACATTTCAATCATGCAACAACTAGCCCTAATTATAGCGAAATCCAGTAGTATGCAACAACCAGAAAAATAGCATCAATTTCACACTTACAATGTTAGAGAGTATATCTAACTAGCATCACATTTGCACACAAGAAGCTCCAAGATAGAAATAGCCCAAATCCATACATCAAAATTCTTCCATCATCCAAAAATCTCCACCAAGGAAAAAATGCGAAATTCTTTTAAGAGAGAGAGATCCCAAGTCAAGTGATGATATGAATAAATCCAACTAACTCCAATTTATAACACTTTTAGGAGTTCGATTTAGCTAATGAGCCTACATTAGCCCCTAAAAATAAAATAATGTGCAAAATTCAAATAAAACCACTTTTGGTGACAAGCCCACCAAACTAGCTCATAAATTGAATAATAAGCCTCTTAGGAGATCAAATAATAATATGTGCATGTCGGGGGGCCCTCCAAAGGCCCAATAATATCCAAAAGTGCCATAATGATGAATGAACTCCTCAAAATATAATGGACAAGGGGGTGGCTCCCTATTCTCCAAGTAGTAGACCTGTGGTGTGTGGGGGCACACCAATGACCCCATGGGTCTCCATATGAGTCGAAGATGCCTGAAGATCCTCTACAAAGGCTCAAATGATGGAATGAACGCTGGCATGTCATCGTACAAGCCCTGGGACACCTGCCAAGAGTGTGGTGCTCTTGTGGGGCCTGTTGGGCATGGTGTACCAAGCACATCATCCTCATCCCAAAAGTGGATCTCTAGTAGTCTCTGAACATCGGTGGGGATCCATGGAGTGCTGTTTGCTGTTGGGGAGGCCCATGGCTCTCTACCAACGTTGCACGAAGTGGGAACGAAGCGGGGACGTTTTTTTGGAAGCGGGGACACGGGATTGTCATTTTCCAAGAATTTAGGGAAGCGAAGCATTTCAGAAGCGTCTAGTATATATATATATATATATATATATATATATATATATATATATATATATATATATTATTTTTTTGCATTTATATTCAAAACAACAATCCCAAATACCATATTAGTTGTAGAAGGCATGAAAACATGCATATTTTTACATAAATCAAGATAGATATGACATCCATGATTCCATTGTACATCAATAATTAATTATTCGAGCATCAGGAATCTAGATTCCAGATCCTAGCAATTACAAACATATATCAAATAATTAAGCATGATAAAACATTTAAGCATACTATAAATTTTAAAACATAAAACATTTTAAAATTAAGCATACTATAAAACATAAATGATAAACATAAAACATTTAACCATATCATAAAACATAAAGCATATTATAAGTGAGCAACTGTCAACATTAGTAATGTTGGCCACCACCAAGACAAAATAGGCCACTTGGCCACCACCGAGACAAAAAAGTTCAAATTCACAACAAGCCTACAAGTCTAATGATAATCTATGTCAAAAGCAGTAAAGTGTGAACACTGAAAATATCTACTCATCTCTCCTCCTTCCACCATAAAGAGTACGTGACGATGCGCCTCCACGTGGTGGCAATGAAGAAGATGGTGGCTGTGGAAGCTGTGGCAATGGCACTGTAACTGATGAAGACGAAACCCCTTCTATTGGTGTTGAACCATGGAACCTAGGAAGCAAGGGACCAATGGGGGGTGGCATGTCAAGTCGATCATCATCATGATGGATAAGAGCATCCTCTAAGCTCTAATCGCAACACTCCATCCTCCAATTGGTCTCCTCTGGATACCTGTCCCAAACCTTAAGGTCTCTGTTACTCTTTGCATCATCATAGTAATGAGACAACAATCTCAAGTTGTAATGAACATAAACCAAGCTCTCTGCCCGGTCTAAACTCAACCTGTTCCTTTTAACACTGTGGATGAAAGAATAAGAGTTCCGACACCTCTCTGCGGAAGAAGTGTCTACCACCTGTGATAGCACCCGCAATGCCAAAGTCTGTAGAAGTGGAGTAGCGCCTCCATGTATGTTCCACCACTCAATAGAAGAAAAACTCTCTCGATCTCTAATAGCATGCATGCTCCCAAATGGACTAGTGGAAAGTGTATATTTGCTCAACTGTTTCTGTACCATGTGTGCCTCCTCATCAGGGACTAATTTATCCAGTGCAATCATATATTTTTGTAGGACCTCTGGATCTAGGTGTGGTTTTCTCCTGCACGCCCCCCAGGTGCTGTTGTTGAAAGCCATGATGGACTATAATATTTTGTGTCAATACATATGCTAATGCATGCAATGGAATATTTAGCATATTTAGCAATGGAATATATTTGTACAAGGTGGTATCTCTAGGCTCAACAATGTCTTTAATCTGCCCCAACATGTTATCCATTTGCTCATACACCTCCCCAATTATTGGCTCATCTGAATCCCCAAACTTGATCATGTAATAAATTAGTTTGGTGAATTGCAAAACATATTTAACCTGTGACCAAAATAACATGTCAAGAATAGTGTCCTTTGCTGCATTAGCACCATCTCTATCAGTGTTAATCTCCTCCCATGATTCAACGGTGACCATATTAGTTAGAGCTTGTCTCACCTTCACTAGTCGCCTAAAGGTGAGGTAATAACTTGCAAATCTAGTTTTTGCAAGTTTAAGCAACTGCAACTTGGAGTAAGTGCCGCAGAAGTAGTTAACCCTTGTATGCCTGTAGCAACAAAACTTGTAGGTTTGTTGGCTTAATAGCAAAAATACGCAAGAGGTATTTAAATAATAATATTTTATTAAAAATGTTTATGATAAGATTTAATAAGATGATTGAAAGTTACAATGAGGCCCTGCTTATATACCTATGCAGGTGGCCTTTCACGAACAAGCATGTCTTTTAGACATGCTTTTTCAACTAACTAACAACTACTTAACATAATCACTATTTGATTAGTTAGTAATTATATTTGTTCTATTTTATACAAATTATATTTGTTACATTGCCTCTTCCTTCAGAAGCTTTGTCCTCAAAGCTATATTGTTGGCAATTGTCTTCATCTTGCGGTAGTCACCGATACTTTCTTTATATATTTCACTAATACATCGTCTTGAACTCCATGTTCTTGTTACGATATATATATTAATTAAATTGAATTAATTAATATTAAATTAATTAATTAAATTAATATTTTTATTTTTATTAAATTATATATATTATATAACTATAATTTTATCTATGTATTCACCGTTCCTCCTTTATGTATACGGAAACGTCCAATGTATCGATGCCACCCCTTTGCATAAACTATAACGTGTCCACCGTATATCGATGCAGCGTATCAGAAAAGTAATCAGACGTTTGACCATGTTTTCTTTCTTAAATTCATGACCCTGGATTTATAAGCACCAAGTCGGATTTCTGCAACGCATTAAACGCCAAAATAACATTAAATGCCCGACTGAAGCTGGGAGCACCGCCCTGATTAAAAGGCTGTGCTGCCAAGAACGCCGTGTGCTGTCGCAGCCGATCCGAGAATCGAACCCGCATCGTGGGTCAGCGCAAGGTCATTGGGGTCCAGAGGGTTGGTAACAGGGGTATGCTTGTTCCTCTGCTTGCTATCCTCTGCTGCCCACTTGCAGTTCATGGAATGACCTTCGATAGATTTGTTCGGCTCCTCCAAAGCCTTCTTAATCCCTAAAGACGATTTGGGAGTCTCTGAATCGGTGGATATCGAAACAATTTTCTCGTGTGCTTGGTCATCATCTACGACACAAAAGTCCGGATCGATGTTAGCCATGTGTTTCACTGCTGAAACTGTCGTTTGCCTGTGCACAAGATCTTGATCCATAAGTGCATCTTCAAGTAATGGTGCCACTGCATATGTGTAGTCCTTGCCCATCTCACCTATATATTCAAAAAGAAATGAGAGCAAGTTGAGAACACCGTTTTGAACATTCAGCTTCGGCCCCTGATATTCATTCATCAGAGCTGGTAGCACAGTGAAGGGGGAACAAATCTCTGCAACAATAGCAATAGCTACAGTTGTACAGACATGGTTCTGACGTTCTTGAACTTTCAAGTTGTTCAGTAAAGTTGCAAGAACATCCTGAGGCCCAATTGCCTTTGCAATGTATCCAAATATGTTCACAGATGCCCTTCGTATTCCCTTCTTATGGGCTTTCAATATCTCCAAAAGCTCAAAACATATTCTCATCCATTCTTTGGCAGGAACAAACTCGGCACCACGATCAACAATTCTGCCCACAAGATCTATACAATTTCCCTGTACTTTTTCAAGTCTGTTTTTCAAAATTGGAGTTAGGCGAGGTAGCAATTCTTTAATTGGTGGAGGTAGCTTAAGTTCAATAGAGTTCGATTCAAAATGATATGTCGCTTCTCCCCTCATCTGGTCATTTCCAGTGAGTCCATCTTTGTCTGCACTAAAATTGTCGCTGTCTACAGGTATACCGACAAAGTCTTTATCTGCCATCTTTGCATGCATGTACCCTAGTACCCTTACAGCAGGAACCAATACATCTCCAACAATGCCAGCCGACAATCCACATAAAACAACAGAATTGATAGCCTCAAGTGTAGCTATCCTTACCTTGGAATGTGCATGGCCAATATTAGGCAGAAGAGCCCTCAAAAGTTTCTTTGATATTTCATTGAACTCAAGCTCTGTAAGCATAATAATAGCCCTAGATGCACCTTTTTTCATTTCATGAAACGGATCTCCAAGGGAAATGCACAAAACCTGGATAAGATGTCTCACTACGAGTTTAAGTGTATCTCCAGAGCATCGTATCATGCACTAACTTCCGAGAAATTTTATCATTTCTAGGCGGACCTCTTCTGACTTCTCAAGCAATGGAAGCTGACCCATCCTTCCTGCTATTAATGGTACAACCAATACCACTGTTTGATCCACCTTAGAAATCTTGTTTACGACTCCGCTTATTAGGTGAATAGCCAGTTCCCTGCATTTTTCAACACTGTCACAGAGAGCTTTCAACACTTTCTTAAGAATTGTATCATCCTAGTCTACCTGAAGGTTTGCTAAATAAGCTGGGGAATTATTTGCTTCACCCTGATGCAATTGCTTTTGCAGCCTCTCCACAGCTCTTCTCCTTGTGTTTCGGTCAGGATCAACCAAACAATTTAGGTCCCTCTGTAGTGTCGCAAGAATTCGCTCGGATTGCTCCATTGCTCCTCCTTGATACAAGCAGTGGAGAGAAAAACCCTCAATAGTTGGTAAGCTTTGAAAAATATTGTTTGATTCGCAGATTCCCATAGAACTAACAATGTCATTGGATTGTCCATGGTTCACATCAAAAAACATATTTTCCGAATATGATTCAGAGTTATAAATATCCTTGGTTTGACTTTTAAATTCATCAATGTATTCTTCCTTATTATGGATTTCTGCATATCTTTTCTTGAAACAGGTTGTAGCCTCTACACATGACTTTTCTAATTGCTCAGGATCTCCACGTAATGGCACATAGTGCGGTAAACTATGTCCATAGGCTTGTAAACTACGTTCATAGGCTTGTAAGACGATGTTGTGCGACATGGCTCTGATAGCTTCGATATGGCTCCGATACCATTGTAGCAACAAAACTTGTAGGTTTGTTGGCTTAATAGCAAAAATACGCAAGAGGTATTTAAATAATAATATTTTATTAAAAATGTATATGATAAGATATAATAAGATGATTGAAAGTTACAATGAGGCCCTGCTTTTATACCTATGCAGGTGCCTTTTCACGAATGGAAAGTGTAGGAGAGGGAGAAGAGAAAATACAAAAAACAATGACCAAAAAAATGAGAGAGTTTGGGGTTTGCACTTACCTCTTTAGCTCTTGTAGATGGAAGCCCTTCTTTACTCCTCCAAGCTCCTTCTTCTTCACTCCTCCAAGCTCTCAACTCTCTCTAAGCTCTCTTCTCCTCTCTTCTCCAAGCTTTCCAAAAACACAAGTGAGCAAATAAGAGGTGAAATAGAGCTTATAAGCTTTTCATCCAATCCCTAACCGAAGACTAACTCACTAACTAACCAAGCTAAGACCAAAAAAAATAAAAAATAAAAAAATATGCTTTTTTTAGTGTGCAAGTCGGATCCGTACGACGCTGTACGGAACCACTCGCAAACTGTATGGATCCGTATAGGAATCGCGGCGCTTTCGTACGACGATCCGCCGTACGAAACGCGGATCCATTGTACAGAAACACAGATCTGGCCGTATGGATCCAACTTTCCAGGAAACACAATTTTTTTTTTCGAAACACGTTTCGGTGTGCGGATCTCGTACGGTTCCGTACGAACCGCATTACGGGGGTTGGAGCCCGGGGGGGGGGGGGGATGTTTCCTACAACATTTCTCTATACACACACCCTATATGTGCCAATGCAGCCCTCTGGGGCGTTAGGACCCCATATAGGGAGACGAAACCCAAATGGAAACCACCCGCAATCCTGTATAAGATCCAATGTGTCCCCTAGCCTTACAATACAACAAGTTATTAGAGTAATCATGTAAAAGAGTTTACAAACCATAATAACAAAGTGGACACTTCATAATGGCATGCCCTTTTGTAGTGGGCTTTAGCACGTGCTAGTGTCTCCAAGCTCTAAAGGGGGTTAGCCAAGTACCTTCTTAGGTGGTTTCTACCATTAAAGGGGATAGCATGTCCAAGGTACATCTTTCAAATGGGGGTAGCAAGTGATAAATATGTGAAATGGCGTAGGGAATGAGAGGGGCAATCTTGGGCCATATATTGGGGCATAGGGGCAGCTAGATAAGGGGAAGCCCACACCTGGGTATATAATGTGTAGTAGGGAGCAATCGTGGTACATGAGGTGTCCCGACCTTGATTTTTCCACCTTTCTTTACTTTTGCCTCTTATGAATTTTCTTTAATTAATTGCTTGGGGCTCAAAGAATAAGAGAATGATGTGTCTGATATAGCAGTGATTACCCCTTTAAGGTAGGGCGATTAATTTCCCTCCAGGGGTTGGGACAATCATGGGTTCTTGAATGATAAAGGAGGCTCATCTAGGGCCTATGGAACCACGGTGATGACCATGGGCATGGGGCAAAGCTCATGTTTTGGCTTTTGCCCACGTGCTAATATATATATATATATATATATATATATATATATTTTTTTTTTTTTTTTTATTATTATTATTTTTTTTTTAGATTTTTCTGACCATCTTGCGATCAAGGGTACAAACTAAGCTCACTCTTTCCGGCGAATCTCCCCATCAATCCATGCCCAGAAGTATCAATGATAAGTAAACCCAATACTCAATTACCAAATGACAAGACATACCTTTAGATTCGGGAGGCCCACCTTCAAACATATGATCAATACATATGGGTGAGGGACCACATGGCTGGCTCAGGTGGTGGAGAAGTGGCACAACGACCTAGAAGGAGGTTGCAAGGGGCTGTTGGCTGAGGTCCATCATGGAGAAAAAATTCACCAAGGGATATCATCTACAAAGTGGTGGGTAATAGATCCTATTGAGAACCAAATCTATTGGTTCATTTATTCTCATTATGCCACCCGTTGCAAATCTATTGGTTCATTTATTCTCATTATGTCACCCATTGCATTATGAACGAGTATGATATTTGTTTTGGTATGGACAAATCTCTCAGGGATGGTTTCGCCATTTCACCTCCAATGGCACCATTTCAGCTTGTTCCCACACCCCCAGATCCTTGTGATATCATGATGAACCTACTTCACCATCAGGATAACAAAGCTTTTGATCCTTATGAAGGATATCATTCAGATGATGCCAACATTGATTGTTTGTATTGAAGTGTTGTGGGCAAATAAATTCTCCACTATGTAAAAAATGCACTAGCCACTTTTGTTGGCCAACCATGAATCTAAACAGAAAGAGGTCCCCTCATGCTGTAAAAAGATTTTAAAGGATGAGATGATGGCTAGTGGTCCCTACTCATCCTCTTTTGGTTGACAATGTCTTGTATGTTAGGAAGAATCCCTTATCCAAAGCCTATTTACCAACGAAAAGAAGATTTGTCATATTGGCACCACGCAGTCTCCACTTACTAGAGACTTGCTAGTTTTATTATAAAAGAAACCCTTTACTCTTGTTTGAGGTATAACATTTTGGGAGTCTTAGAGTTTGAGGTCTGCTTGTGCTCTCAAAAAGGTGCTGTCTGAGAGTAGTTTAAGGTTGGAAATGCTCTGGTGTGGAAGTTTGAGTCATCTAAGCTTTCCTCCTGTCTGAAGTTTCATGTCCTTCTATTTGGCATCACATTGATACGAAGACATAACTGTATAACTAATCTGCCATTGTTGTATGAGCCAAGAACACGATCTAGCTCCTAAGGTCTCCAACAAGTGTAGGGTCTGATATCTTAATGATCTTAGGCTTAGGGAATGTTAAACTATAAAAGTCAAATTTGAAATATTGCAACTGCTATAAACAAGGAACGACAAAAATTAAATAAATGTGTCAAAGGAAGAAAACCAAAACAAAGCACATCATCAAAGAAATTTGTACTAGGAAAGGGAAGAGAATCAGTACCATGCTTGAGGAACTCAACTTGTAACCCTTCGTAATATAACTTTGCTAGTGATTAATTTATAACTTTTCTAAAACATCATTGGAAGTTGAGGAATGAGGTGGATGAGAAATGTAAGCTTAGGGATCAACATATAGAAAAGGGGCTTTCCTATGAAGGATAGTATGCCAAAATATATTGTGAGTTGTGAATGGCAGAAAGAAGATGCAACCTTCTTGACTAGGAACTTCTCCTTATTATGTCATAGGAGGTGAGGGTACTGTCGAGTCTATAAGGATGAATAGGAAGAGGGCATGGATTGTGGGTGAGAACAAATTAAAGATATTAATGGAGTCATCAAAATGAATGGTGGTTTGGTAAGTGTTATCCTATGTATTGCATGAGGATTGCGCATTTGATTTTCATCACATGACTTATAGATTTGCAGGGTGGCATGATGATTCTAGCTTTTTGAATAATTTTGTAGGGTGGCATGATGATTCTAGCTCTTCATGGACTAGTTTTGTGACATATGTTTGATGACATTCTTGCAACCTCATATTATTCACTTTGGCATCATGATGTTGTTCTTGGTGTGCTTGTTCACTCCCTTTATTGCATAGTTTTTGATGGTGATATATCATGCTTTGAGGGATCAACCTACTTCATTTGGCACATGTGATTGCTAGAGTGCTTGGCCTATTTTGACATTAAGATTGCACCTTATTGTCGATATACATCATTTTGATCTAGTGCTCACTAGGTACACACATTTAGAAGATGATTGGGTTTGGCTCTTTTTTGACTAAAGGAAGGCCTATCTCTTGAGTGTCCTAGCTTCCTTGGAAGATTTTGAAATTTAGAACACTTTGTGATGACATGGTCTAACTCCTAGTGGAGTGCTCATCTTACACACATATTTTGTTGTAATTCCCTTATGGAAACTATTTGGATGCTTATGATGCGAGTGCCCTTGCTTATGTGGTTTCGGTTATCACTCGGAGTGGTTTATGATGATGTAATATTCCGAATAGAAATAAACAACAATATAAAGCACAAAATAAAGAACTACAACAACTAGAGAGACATCATATGAAAAATAGACAATATGGAGAACACTGAGCAATTTTATTAAATACTGAAAGATGAAATGAGTACAAAGGTGATCAGAATGATGGCACCTTGGCTTGCACTAGGCAAGCTTAGAAATACTCTCAGAAGATAACACAGAATGGCTGCTCCCTCAAAGACTGCGTAATCTCCAGTGCTGCTGGTGTTGCTATTGTGCTGCTGCTACTGCTAGAATGAACTGACTAATTGGGGCTGCTCCCCACCTTGGAAAATTGTGAAACTTTGGGAATGGCCTCTCCACCCAATACCCAGAAAAGCTCAGAGAGCTTTTCGGAAATGGATAACCTCCGAAAATGACCTCCCTTGAGGTACCACGCTGTCCCAAAGGTAAATGCTGGTCCTGAATAATCTGCTGAAATGATGAAATAGGGTAGGGCTAATCCCTTTCCAACTCTCTCGGGCTGAATCCCCTGATAGCTCCTCAATCCGGAATCACCTCCTTCAGAAACTGCATCCTCCCTCTCACTGATTGCACTGTCTCTTTAAGGGGATGCTCCCAGCTGTGGTTGCTGCAACTCTGTCTGGAAAAACAAGATGGAACTCCTCACCCGAGCAGACACTCGAAGTTCCTCGGGGATGAGGTTGGGATCTCTGCACGGACACACCTGATGTACTGAATAGTACGTGTAGACTTTGCTCAACAGCAAGCGTGCCCAATGTCAAAAGACAAATAACATAGATGCATAATCAGAATGATCCAAATGAGGAGATCCTCTCCCTTTTTATGTTTGGAGAGCCTTGCTCTCACCTAGGCCCCACCATCAACTGCGCTGTCTCCTTGAGCCACGCTGTCCCTCTATCTCTGCGCTGGCTTGGGCCCACACTGCCCACGCTGTTCACTTTCCCACGCTGCCACTTCGACCTCTAGGCCCCACGCGGCCAATTAATCATGTCTCTCAAGTGACTTTAGGAAATGCTTTTATCCTAAGTGTGAGTTAAGTGCCCCTCTTCACCCACTTTATTTCTAACTTAACTTTATTAAAGTAAAGTAGTCAAAAATTAATATTTCCAATTAGCTATTGCTAATTGGGAATATTACAGATGATGTGGACTAAGATTTTGTGTGGAGAGTTCACCTTCTTGCTACATGGATTTCATGAATATTATTTGAGCTTCTGTAGGAGCATTCTAGGGTTTTAAGGATTACTTGACATGATTCTTCTTGATGGAGGTTTTCATGTTGACTTGGGCACCCTTGCTTGTTTGGTTATTTTTTGGCACTTGGATAGACATGTGATGGGGTTTACACCATTCTTAGTGGAGTGCTTCCCTCATTGGCACATAGATTGAGGCTTTTCACTTTCATGTTTTGATGGGGTCATCCCCTTTGTCTATTGAGCTAGTGGTTGACTTGATGAGACTACACTTGTATTGACACTAGCACATGGGTTGTTAGTCCCTTTACATTATGGAATGGATTAGAGGGTTGTTACACTTTGGAGACCAAGTTATTGAGCCATTTAGAGGTGATGTCCGAGGTTTGAGACTACTTTGACATGTCATGAGATTTTATTTCACCTCCTTGTGGGCCAATCCATTATTTAATGTCTTATGGCACATATGTTCATGTTTATTAATGGGCTGTTTGACCCAAAGGAGCCACGTGTCATTTGGAGGGTTTGTTACATATATTTTGAGGGTGGTTACACTTTGGAGCTTGAGCTTGGAGAACTCATGGCACACTTCTCTATGCCTTAGTATTGAGTGTTCCATCTCTTTAAGTCTCTTTACATTCTTTTCCATGATGTTGAAGACATCTACTTGAGGAGGTTACTTTGCACGCATTTTCATGCTATTTTGGTGAGGACATCTACCTTGTTGATGTTGTTTCTACCTTGGAAGTTGGGATGTTGACATGTGCCACATGGAGCCTTCATTATACACTCTTCATTGCATTTCTTGGGACAACCTAGCCTTAGAGGCCACACATGTGGCTTGAGTTAGTTATTTGGCACGCATGAGGAACTAGTTTGTGGATTGATATGATTTGAGGAGACTTGGGAGATCATTTGAAATGATGCTTGGTCAAATCCTCATCTAAAGGAGGCGACCTACCTTCTAGCTCTATTTTTGGAGGTTGTTGCATAATCAAATCTATTATCTTATTATTGTTGATTTGTCTCATGGAGTTGGTTAGGGTAAATCCTCATCTAAAGGAGGCGCCCTACCTTCTAGCTCTATTTTTGGAGGTTGTTGCGTAACCAACTCTATTATCTTATTATTGTTGACTTGTCTCACAGAGTTGGTTACTTGAAAGCATTATTGTATTGTTTTCCTAGGATATTGTATTGTATTTTCTTGGAGAAAAATGTGGATTTCAACAACTCAGTGCTACTTCTAGTAAGGAAGTTATTGAGAGGGCTCTTCTATTGTTATTCCTTAGAGGATTAATGGATCTAGGAAAAAATGCTTATTTATTGTTGACGAGATAGAGTTGAAACCTATACAAGGGTTTACGCTCTCCATTTGATGTATGATTGAATCTGGGAAGAAATCCCTTGGAGCATAGTTGAATATCTATTGGATTTGTTTAGAGGATCAATTCAACTATTTTGTGGGTGTGGAAATCTTATATATCTTTAATGCTATTTCTCTTCTTGTTGAAATATCTTGTGATTGGTGTAAGCATTTGGTGTACTCTTTCCATTTTCAATTATTTTATTTTTGGGATGTTTTTGTGGATATATTATTTCTTAGCGCTTGATTAAATGCACAGACATCTTATTCTGGGTAACCGTAATCTTCATAAGTGTTGGATGTTATGTGCGCTAGCAATATCCTTAGCTATATTTATGCAATCTGGGGCAGCAAAGAAAGGGCCTTTATAGCTCAAGTGTTTCCGCCTTAATTGGTGTCTTTTCCTCAACATGATAGCCTCCCGTGAACCTTTATTTGACACTGTTAGACCAATGATAAGACACTAATCTCCAATCCATCCATCCACTTTGGAAAACAAGTCATCCCATTGAAGGTCAAAAGATCACGAGATCACAAGCACTAGCATCACACTGGGAAGACTTGAGTCCTGGTGGGGGTCATATTAGCTACATGCTTTCACTGACCAGGCAAGTGACACTTGACTCCATACCAATGTTTTCTCCATGGATATTTACTCTTTTAGGAGATTTTGGAGGGTGCTTCTTCGGTCCCAGATTCAGTTGGATCCTCATTCTGGATATGGGTTGAATGGGAGAAACATTGCTGGTTGTGTGGGAGCTTGAGGATATGAAAAGGATGAATAGCTTGTCTAGCTTGGATCTCCACGAGAGAGTAAGCCAGTAGGTCATCCTTACCTTTTTCATCTCATAGCCGTCCTTTCCTTCACCTCATAGCCCAACTCGGGGGGTAGTATCCACATTGTAAGCCTACAGCTGTGAATAAAATTGCTCCTTGGCATCCATTTGCATGTTCAGTTTTTTGGCAAGATAAGTGTTACGTTACTGTATTATGCAATGATTTTTTGACCCATGGTTTTTTAACTGTTAACTCTGCATATAGATGTGTAAAATGCTTTTGAATTTGTTAATTAAAATATTAGAGGATTTAGGAGAAAGCTACAGAGGTTCTTGTTGAAAAAGTAGTGATGGAAGGTCTTCCGGCTTGTGCCTTAGCTAGTGAAGATCTGGAATTAGTTTTTCTCCAGCGTGAATGCGAGTTCATGAGATAGACTTCAGTTACGATGAGTTGATTTCCAGTTTACTGGAATGGTCATCAAGTTTGCATGTGTAGTGTTGGAGCTTCAGTTCATTGGAGTCTTCTTCAGTTAGAGTACAGGATGGGCAGGCAGTGTTAAGTTCAGTTAAGCCGAGTTAAGACTTCAGAGATAAGTGAAGAGAGGACGAGTTGAATCGTCAATTAACTCAAATCACAACTAGAGCAGATCAAGGAGAAACTTGAGCTATTTAACTGAGAGCTAGTCCAACTGTAACTGGGACTTGCTCTAGTTAACTAGCAAAGGAAACTCGTGACACTAGTCTGAACTGGCATTTGGATAGGCCTCCCCTTATGCATCGAGTTCTAATGATGAAGAGAAGGACGATGTCACAAGTTAATAGATCATTCTTTGTGTGGAATGCACATTATTGAGGAGCAAAAGTGCACATAGATTTAGGAGCAATAGTGTGCAAGGATTGTTGAGCATGGATCAGGATTTGCAGAGCAATTCGAGATTATCTTCAGCAGAGAACAATTGTGTGCAGGGCTGAGATCAAGAGCAGGGCTGAGAGTATCTTCTCGGGGGCTGAGAGCAGTGATTAAGAGCAGGCCGAGAACAATTGTAGAGCTGAGAATAGTGAGGAGAAGCTTAGCACTTTCTCAGTGACAAATTTCTGGCTGCAGTAGCAGAGTGGATTGTAATAAATCCATTTGCTCAAAGAACAATCAATAAAAGACCACAACAAAGAAAGCAAGTTTTTCCCATTTGGGTTTCCTGGGTAAAACAAGCATGTCAATTTTGTATGCATGTGTTTTTATCTCGATTATTTCTGCTGCATGTTGAATGTTACGGAACTCTGTATCTTGGTGAGAGTTAAACTTGGTTTCAGTTTTCAGTTGCCTTGATTTTCAGTTGATTCATCGAAGTAGTTGCAGAGTTTCAAGAGAAATTTAACACTTCTGGTGTTAAATGTGCATTTAAGCTATCTCAAACATGGCTGTAAGGCAGTTTCTGGGTGAATTAGTACCCCACTTTGCTGGTTGGGTACATCTCTGAATGAGAGTCTGCTGGGTCCCAATGTAGGTGATCAAATCCTCTGCAAGCATGATATCTTCTAAAGAGAAGTGAGATATTTCAGGGTCTAAATCTAGAGACGTGTTATCATTGGCATGGAAAACAAAAATGATGCTGGAGAAATAAGAAGCTGCAAGAAAGGCATCCTCAAAAAATGGGCCGTTTTGAACCCAAGACCAGGTAATTCTAGAATGTTAATCTGGAGAAAATATCAAGACCTTAGACTAGACTGTATCACGGATGAGACAGACAACTTTTTTAGAGCCACAGACACCAACAGATCTTTTAGTTTGTCGTCTTTGAAGGTCAACACTCAATGAAATATAGAAATTAACAGAAGTGATATTTCAGGGCTTTCATGTGTGTTTGTGAGGTAAATAAGATCATACTCAGAAATAACATCTTGAAAGGCACATGGAAAGTGTAGTCCTAGGATAATTTTTCCCTTAGGGTTCCTTAGAAACTAGGTTTTCTAGTAAAATTTCTTTGCTTGCTCAGTAATGAAACAAGAGTTTATTCAATAGTACAACATATGGAATATAGTCCACAGTAAGTTAAACTGTTCACATCAGCAACATGTAATGCAATATTCCATTCAACACAGTACCATGATTCAACCAATAAAGATTTGACAACAGTGCCAGTACAAGTTCCAAATTTAACAGAGATTTATCAACAGTCATATGTACCCTATCTTCCTATCAAACAACCTGAACTGCCCTATACTGATCCGCAGACTGGAAGTAGTTATGACAACTTGTAATTCCTTGCGAATTCTGTTATCAGAGGTGTCTGAGTTGCCTTAGGACAAACCCTAACTCTGATACATAAAATTAATCAAGAGCCACTGGACTTCGACTTCAGGAATAGGGCTGAATTACCTCAGGATGATAGCCAAACTATTTAAGAGGATGACCGCAAATCCGTCTCAGGGATTGCCGTGAATCTGCCTCTGAATTAACACATTAAACCCTTCAGAAACCCATCTCAAAATTATCCAACACTGCCACGGAAAATGGTCAAACTGTCTGAGTCCTGCCTCAGGACAACCCCGAACTCTGCTACAGAATTTGTGACCCAAATAATCCTCTGAATTTTATCACGTAAAAATCATCAGTGAGTGTATCTATGTAAGTGCATGTCATATGATATCCATCTGCTGCTCTCACTTCGAAGACCTCAAATTCTTGGGCAGGGATGCCTATCCTTACCACCACGTCTGCATCAATAAAGTTGTATGTTGCTTCACCATCTATCAATGCTATGATTCATTGCCCTTGTATAGCACCCTTGATTTTGAAGGTGTGATATTTAGGGACTCCTGAGAGAGTGGCTGTAGTACCTCCTTCAATCCTTGGAAGTGGCTTCTTGGCTGCTTTCAGGGGTGGTGCTTCTTCATAAATGCTAAGCTCCTTGCTTGGCAGTTGTGTTGTATCACGCTCATTGTCACTATCGGGCAGTACTTCAATGTAGTGAATCTTTCCCTTTCCCAAACATCGGTGACCAGCTTCCCATTGCGCTTTGCAAGTGAAACAAAGCTTCTTTCTTCTATGCTTGTTTCGAATTTCCTCTTCCAATCAATCATTTTTTGTTTTGTCGGTTGGAGATACCCTTTTGTCCTTATCTTTAGGAGAAATTTGTGGTATGGGTGGAATTTTCACCTTTGGTGTTGCACCGCCCATATCTCGAGTCTTCTTGAAGGCCTCTTGTAGGGTTGTGGGACTGAATGCCTTAACCCAACTTCGTATGTGTTCGGATAATCCCTCTATGAAGAGCATGATTAGTCTTTCTTAAGATATGTTCGTCACCATGACTGTGGTTCGTTCAAATTCCTTAATATAGTCCTTGTGCGATCTTGTCTGTTTGAGTTATGCGAGCTCTCTAAAGTGTATATCTGGGTGTCTCCGATCAAATCAATCTATCTGCCTTCGTGTAAAGTCTATATAATCAGTGATGTATGCATGCCCGAACATAACCAGTCCATGATACCACCATTCATGTGCTTCTCCCTCCAAATGTACTGCGGTGAATTGGATAGCATCTGTTTCCAGCATGTGATTAAGTCGGAAATAGGTGTTCAATTTTTGCACCCAAGCCCTTGCTGAGCATTTTGATGACCCATCAAAAGAGGGGATGGAGAGTTTTCCCACCTTGCGCATCAAATCCCAATTTTGTTGTTCCCTGGGTTTATTTTGGTATTTGATGTTGCTGAATTCTCGAAAAGAAAGAGCTGCTTGTGTATTTTCTTCTAGTAAGGCATACTGCCAAAAGTACTCATTAATGAGTCCACCCTGCTCTGCTGCTCCTTAGGTTGTAGGTGGCTGATTGTCTACAAATCTAGGATGTAGGCGTCTATGGTTACTTCCTTTGGTTGCCCTGGCATTAGTCCGTCTTTAAGTATTTATGGGGCCTGGATTATGACTACTGTTCCCTTCAGTAAGGGGTTAAATATGTGGTCTACCTCGCTCCTCCAAAAGTTCCTTGGCATGTGTGGCTTTTTCTTTGAAATTTTTCTGCACAGCCAACTCAACAAAAGGGGCGCCATGTTTCATTTAATAATCTGTAACCATGACTAAATTTAGCAATTTGATTCTAAATGTACTGTTGATGAGTGACAGATTCATGGTTGAAACTCTCCCGCTGAACAGGGATCTGAGTTTGCCTTTTCTTTATGTCTGAAATTTCAATTTGTAAAATGTCGGATCCCTTCAGCTGGACGTAAAAGTTCATTGAAACTTTTGGTTCCCAGTGACCAATTGCCTATGATAATGTTGTGTAATTATTCACTGAAACTTTGATAGCTTCTAAGCATGGATCAAGGGCATTGTTCATTGCTGTTGATGCCAATAAACTCTCTCTGTTAGACAGCACAGCTGTATTTATTATATACAAAATTGCAGCATCCTAGAATTTTAAAATTTTCAATATTTGCAGTTGTATCTTTACCATTTTTCTTTCTGCAAAAAGCAAGATGTAATACTCCAGTGTCTCTGAATACAGTTCCCTTCTGACTGAGTACCAATGTTCTAGTATTTTGGCAGTGGAATCAACTCTCTGGAATGGGAACAAATTGGATTCAGTCGAAATTTTGCCGTAGACAAAATAATGCAACTTTCTTTGATCAAATAAATAAGAATCTCTGTTGAAAATATGGGTTTGGTGCAGAGGCAATAATTATTACATAGGTTTCATAAGGTATAAAATTCCTTCACATGGAATTAGGGAATTAGTCCTTTACCATGGTGATCAGTTGGGCATGGTTAATTTTTTCTTTTTGATATCAAGGTGTACTGGAATTAAAGGGTTTTGTATGTATGTGATTAATCATTTGTTTCTTACCATTGAAAAGTGTGGTTTTAATGTGCATTTCACTTCAGGCTGGTTCATTCTTCTCATTAGCTCGAAGTGATGCGGCTGCTCATCAGAGAGAAATAGAAGAAACCTCATATGTTGGGGAAGGATCTATGGATAGCCCGCTGTTATTAGAACAGGTAATGTCTTTTTTATCCTGTCTATGTGCATCTCCTTTCAACTCGTTAACTATGTTAGAAACTCTTGATTGCCATGTTTTCTGCCTAATAAGTCTGCTGTTGCAGGAAATGTTGACAGAACCTTCAAAGCAAGCAAGGCTGGGGTTTATTACTGGTCTTGTTCCCAAAGCAAAGGCAATACAATTTGAAAGGATTCTTTTTCGTGCTACAAGGGGTAACATGTTCTTAAAGCAGTCTGCGGTTGAGCAACCTGTCACTGATCCTGTCTCAGGGGGAAAGGTTTGGATACAATCCTCTTAACCCTTGAGAGAAGCCTGAACAGTGTCCTTTTGATTTCAGGTTATCATGCATTCTAAAATAGTAAAATTTTTGCACATTCATTTTATTAATCTCCAGGTTAGAGTGCATATAGTCAAGTAATACATTAATATAATCAGTCTTGAAGTTGGATTTCCAGATGATTGGCATTGTCCCAAATTTCAGCTGTGTGAATAGACCGTTCCACTTTGATGCATGCTGGTCTACACTACTTCAGACTAAATTCTGACATCTCACTTTGAGTAGTTGACTGCTTGTTGGTGCTGATGAGTTGAAAGTCTCTTGTTAGTCCTTGCCTTCCTCATCTTCTATTGAGTGAGGTCTTAAAGAATCAGTTTGGTTCAAAATCATTTTCACCAGGCTATCAATAGTGCTCAGTGTTGTCCTCAATATTGCGCTCTCCCCCCTCACTTTTATTAGTTCCGATCCTCCCCCCCATATGACCACTCTATAGGCTATATCCTGCCGTTGTCGGGGTGTCAATGAGAGCAAAGCACAGGAGCGTAACATCTTTTGACCCCTCTTGGTTCTTGATATATCCATGGTTAAGATGGATATAGGCAAGTAATTTGCAAATATGCTATAGCCATGGGTACGTGTTTACAATTTCTTTCCCCAAAAAGAAAAAGGGTTGTATGTGAGCATGTTTGCATGCTGTTATTTTGTCCATTTCAGAGTAAACATATAGTTGCCTATGACTCAGAGAAGAGTTCAGCCTCTTCTACTACCATGCTGCCTATATAGTTGTACAGCAATCACAACCTACAATTGTAGCAGTATAGCACATGTTCAGGTACTGATCATCTCCCACATGATGGAGATGCCGTTGACAACATATTTGATGCCAGGCATCTTGACCACAGGGAACATGATGTGATGTCTGAAAATGCGAAGCAACCTCAGAAATGGTGCCAGCATCCAACCATGTTGCATTAAAATGGAAGATGAAATCATACCTGAAAATGTGGGACAATTGTAGGCTACAATTGCATACAACTATAAACATCAAAGAAGCAATATAAATCACAATCTTCTGTTGCAATATATGGGTCAAAAGCTTACCATCACATCAGCAGCAAAGGTCCCGTGGTTCAAGGTCAGGTACATTGCAGAAAAGAAAGGTGTTATCCGAGTTGTCTGTGTGTCTTCTTTTGGCTATGCTAAAATCCCCCCTAACAGATTGTCCACCACATTATGGCTGGCATAGAATTCTAGCCAATGTCTGATCTCCTGATTGAGTGCTACACCTTATTGGGTGCAACTTCTTAGTTAATCCTTCCAAGTGCCAGAATATTGACATGACACTGCCCCTCTTCCAAGTCTTCCCTCTCAGCCATGTAGGTGCAGGCCTATCATGGAACACAGGCTTAGGAACCGTGTGTGTGTGCATAATTGCCAATTTATTCCAATTAAATATAATGTATGGTCATTGAAGTTGAAGCATTAACAATTTTTTTTTTTTGTAATCTGGGTAGGACTATATCTTCATCATCATGTCCAATACATATCATCCCGATCGGGGTGGGGAATTCAACCGGTGACTTCACATCAAGGAGTGCCTTAATAGAGCACCTGATCACCGTCTATCATTAACAAAATATTAAACAACATTGAAATTTGAATAAATTATTCATGATAAATGCGTCCGTCCAAAAATTAATTGACAATAACTACTGGATTCATCATTCAACTCAGAGAGATTCACCCTTGTGGAATTATAACACTGACAAAATGCAAATGCCAAAACATTAAGCATGAATTTATTTATAATTATAAGTCCTTTTCACTTGTGGTAGCAAATGACTGGTAGAGGTCTAGGCCAACCTGTATCATATCAATGAGGCCTTGGATTTCTTCATGATCCCTTCTTATGGGTCAATTGGCTTGCTCGACGCTCCTGTGGAGCTCTCATTCCAGATCCCGAAATGGACATCTCTGGCTCCCCTTGGATGGGTCAACCAGCTTACTTGAGGCTCTTGTGGATCTCTCATTCCACAAGAAAGGGGTTATCAGAGTTGGCCGTATGTCTTCTTTTGGGTATTACTGGAATCCCTTCTAATAGATTGTGTCCGGAAGACATAATTCTTGGCAATGTCTGATCTCCAGATTGAGTGCTGCACAAGCGCTGATCATCCAAGTGCCAGAAGAATGGCATAATACTATCCCTCCTATAAGTCTTCCCTCTCAGTGATGTAGGTACAGGCTTGGCATGGAACACAGATTTAGGAATTGTGAGTGTGATAGTGGGTGCAACAATATAGGTAAAAATTTCCAATTTATTACAATTAAATATAATGTATGTTCATTAAAATTGAATATTAAATAAATAAACAACAACAAAATTTGAATAAATTATTCATGATACATTCATCCATTCAAAAATCAGTTGACAATAATGAATAGATCCAAAATTCCACACTGAGAGATATTGTGGATCGATAACACTGACAAACTGCAAATGCCAGAACAATTAGCCTTGAATTTATTTGTAAGTCCAGTCTTCTTGTGTTAGTAAGCAACAAGTGGAGGCCTAGACCAGTTGAATCATATCAGTGAAGCCTTGGATTTCTTCTCGACCTCATGTAATGTCTCAGACTATATTTAACAATATTCTTCACAATAACTATTGAGGTATTTTTAACTAGAACTTTGCACATCAAGGTATTTTTAACCAGAACTTTGCAAAAATGACATTGCCAATGCTTTTCTGCTAATTATTAATATAAGGACATTTCGTCAAACATAATGCATACAATTTAACATGAAATCCTTGTTTGGCAGTAAGCACAATCAGCAATCTCCGCCTTATTATATTAAATGTGAATCTGAATATACATGAGAGCCTGTTAAGACATTGGCACAAATGATTGAAGATATGAATGGCTGACAATGACCTCTCCAATGAATTCGTTGATGCCCAATGAGAAGCTTGGATGGCTCCTCCAAGACTAGCTAGGGTGGAGTATTTCACCACTGAAGACTAGTTATTTTAATCAACTAGGGTGGGTAATTGCTCTGCTGAAGAAGATCATGGTCGGGGTTATAAACCCTCAAGCAAGTTCCCAGAACCAAAGTAAACAATCCATCAGATATCCAGACATGCCTAAAGAATGATCTTGAGCTCCCTTTATAATCTTTGGTCACCCCAATACCATGGGTAAGTATTCCGTGGATAGTAGGATACCAATACCATGGGCAAGTATTCCATGGTTGCCAATACCACGGTTACCAATACCATGGGAAAGTAAATATATAATAATGCGACTTTATAAAGTTCCCCCTTGTTCTCCGCACCACATTTTATTCTAATTAAATCAGTCTTTTTCCCTATAGTAATCACTCGGAAAAGGGACATGGCACTTCTCTTAGTTGGTTCACTGGCTTGCTTGAGGCTCTTGTGGATCTGTCGATCCAGATCCCAAAATGGACCTCTGGTCCACGTCAACTAGCTTGTTCAGGCTCTTGTGTAGCTCTCATATTAGACCCCAAAAGGGACATCTCTGGTCCAATATACAGGTTTGTACTAGGATGCGCTAGCTCTAGAGTCCATGCTGAGGACTACTACTCTTGAGGGTGATTGAGCGATTTGTCCTACATTTAGAGGTTCTTCCCACCAGCCTTGGTTGTTAGGAGTGATTGACTCTTCCCAAGATTACACAACCAAGACCTCTTAGCCTTGGGTACTCTCCAAAGAACTTTATTTAATAGCGCATTAGTCCCTTTGTAGCTTTTACTTAATTAACTTATCTTCTTCTCTCCCTCTTTTAGCCTTGACTTCTTCTTATTCTAATTCTTTTATTGGAAACATTGTATGGCACCACTTGTGGCCTTTTGTGTTGTTTCAGCTTATTGTTTAAGTTTTTCATTCCCACTCAAGTGCCCGTAAGGGTTGTGGGACTTGTAGGAAGTCTAAAATGCCTATCCGAAACTCTGACAGACTGCAAATGCCAAACAATATGCCTCAAATTTATTTATAAGTCTTGTCTTCTTGTGTTAGGCCTGGACTAATTGAATCATATCAACGAGGCCTTGGATTTCTTCTTGACTTCCCTTGGATGGGTCACTGGATTGCTTGAGGCTCTTGTGGATCTGTTTACCCAGACACCAAAATGGACTTCTGGTCCACGTCAACTAGCTTGTTCATGGCTCTTGTGTTGTTTCACCTCATTGTTTAAGTTCTTTGTTCCGACCCAAGTGCCCCTATGTGTTGTGGGACTTGTAGGAAGTCTAAAATGTCTAATCTATGGACATTGAAGACAAATTAACCTTTAATTCATTTCTAAGCCTACATACTTAATATTTATAGTCATTCGGAAAATAAAATTTGAAAAAAAAATACAGAAATGTCTTTAAAACCTTAGCACTCCTTTTTTCCTTAAGAAACCTCTTCTTTTCACTAATTTATGACACTTCTTACAACAAGCCTTTAACTTTTGGAGCATTTGGAGCAAGATTGGGGGCGTTTTGAAGAAGAGGATGGCTGTGGGTAACAAAAGCATGGTTGTGGGCACCCTTATTTTTGATGAGTGTTATTGCTTTCCTTGCCACCTACACCTACCTACAAGTCAGTGGAAACAGCGTTCGACCCCAGAAGGTGTGGTTGGTGGCAAGGATCTCAGAGAAGAGGCTGTCACATATTCCTGACTCCCTCCTTTTAAGCTATCTCCAAGGTTAGCTAAGGGGGGTGGTCCCTAAAGACAAACTAAATAAAAAATGTGACGTTTCTAGGAGAACGTTATAGTGAAAATGGATTACTTTTAAGGATTTATGAGCAAATATGATGTGAGCAACTTGAAATAATAATGACAATCATTAACATGATAAAACCACAAACCAGTGCCTTATCCAGAATTTGCTTAACATTTGAAAGATATATATATATATATATATATATATATATATATTTGCTCAAAAAGTAAAATGTAATGCTCTCAAAAATTGAAAGCAAAGTAGCCCTGAAATGCAAACAAAAGAACGCTAGCACAATATATTGCAAGATATAGAAAATGCCTTTGAGATAATCAAATTTGGGAATCAAAACATTGAAACATATCTTGCCAAAACTCCACAATTAGTAATTAGCTTGGAAAATGTGAACAAGGAAATGCCAAATGTGAAATTAGACTTGAAATATAAAAAGAAAGCACTTGTTGAGAGAATTACAATACTTGCTTTTGGAATAAACTTTGCATATGAAAACTCAAGACCATCAAGAGACAAGTGAATATGATGGATAATGCTTTTGGTTAATTTTATTATTAGTTACCTCTACAACAAGATTGCAAATGAACTCTAGAATCCTCAGACCTCACATTCGCCCAAAGATATGGATCCCAAAGTGAGGAGTCAATAGAGGAGTAGAGGGTCCCTAAGATGTCTATTCAACCAACTTATGTTGGAGGTAAAATTTTATTGAGTGTTGATTGTCCCAATTAAATTTCTACATGCAATGTTTCAAAAGAAATATAAATGAGATTGTGCTCATTGCAATAACAAATTAAACTTGAGAAACAAGAATGGAAATAAGCTCATATGTGTTGCACCAATAAATGAAAGTAGGCAAGTTAAGTGAAATAGATTTTCTTTATGATACAATTGTTTCAAGTGAGAGATAATGCTCCAATAGTTACCAAAATATGTAGCATAAATGGACCAAACAATGAAACACGTGTCTAAATAACCATGAAACAATTAAAACTTGTCCATAATATAAATCGTTCACACATAAAAGAGATTTGCTCAAGTTTGCAAATTTTTGGAACTCATGCATGTAAGAATTTTTTAGACACAGCATTTAGTGAATGAAATGTGGAGTGAATATGTTGTTAATTTTAAGCATGCATGCGATGGAAATAAGCATAAAAGAAACTAGAAACAAAGTCAATCCACCCAGAAAAGGTCTTTCCTCTTCAAGTAAGGAAGGGGGATGCCATGGGAAAATTTCCCAAGCTCTCTCAAGCAAAGAACTTTATTTTATTAGTGATTACAATGATTAGAAAATATGCCTCTAAGAAGGCTGCCCATGAAATGAAAAGAGATATTTACAAAGATAAGAGCTTGGAAAAGCTAGAATACCAACCCCCCCTCCCCCACCTTGAGTAAGACAATGAAAGTAAATGGAAAAACTCTCTAAATCAGAAGGTTTGCAAGCCTCAAAGGCCCACGGCCTAGATAACTTGCTGCTGCCCCTATAGAGCTCACAACCTCATTACAAAATAAGTCCTTGAGTTCATGGAAGGTCCTGCATGCAAGATTATTAGTAATTTTCCGACATCTCTTCTTCAAACTCTTCGTTGTCCAAAGCTCAAACCTATGGGCTTCCAAAACAAAAACAATTATTAGCGTAAAAGAAAGCAAAATAAAACAAGATTATATTACAAACTAATGTACGAAACGCTAGCTCAAGTAATGGGAGTGAACCCCCATACTTGCCCAACTTAAAAATTGCTCTTAAAATAGCTTGTGCAACTTTGGAAATTCTACAAAGAAGTATTTTAAATTTTAAATGAAGTAGATGATCAAGTAGCTAGAGAATGAGAAAACTCCCTCTTGGTCTTCCTTTGATGAAAGACTTGGGGTTGAAAATAACTGAGTCTTGGATTGCTTTGAATTTAGGAGTGAGTTGGTCTATGTGAGACTTCTCCCATGCCCAGATGGACTTCCTGCACAAAATACAAATAGATCTTCCCTCCACACTTGAAAAAATATTAGTTTGCAAAAGGATAGAGCATTATAATGAATAAGATAAACCAAACATTTCTCCAAAAATGACTTGGCAAACTTATTTCTAGAATACTACTCTAAATCAATGATACATGCAAGATAGCTTGCATGTATCAATCCAAGCTAGATGGAAAATATAAACTAATAATTATCAAACATGTAAATGAATTCAAACACAATAGCAATACTATGGAAAGAAATCACCTCATAACACCAAGAGAACATCTGCTAAATAGCCCCAAAGTCTTGATTATATTAACAAATATGCAAGTCCAAAAGGGCAGAGTTTCCTCAAGCCCAATAACTTATAACATGATACAATACAATAGCCCATGGCTTTGTTATATAAATATTTGGGAGCAATTCCTAAGGACGAATGCATGTGAGAACTGAACTTGGAGCAAATCCAAAGGAAATATAAGCCAAGTTCGATGTGGAGAAGACTAAGACACCTAGAGCAAAATCAAATTTCTTTTGTCCACACCAAGGAAAATCAAATTCCCCATATGATCTAGTGAACTCATCCATAAGCCAAACAAAGTCCTGTGCTACATCAAGCCCACCACTGCAAACTCGAACAAACTGAAATATTACCTGTAGATGATCCCAGTGAACTTCAGTGTAAGCCTCTGAGAACTATGTGTTTCCTCTGAGTAACTGCGCAGTCCAAGCTCAAGGAATAGCGTAAATCCTCCGAGTGAAGTGTTGAGTGTTGTTGCACTCCAGATAACTCGTGAGAAGAGGTCTCCACTTGGTTTTTAGTCAACTGATTCTCTAGAATATTCCCTTTATGCTCAACTGCCTTTAGAAATTCGATTTACCTTCTATGTAATTGTCGCTTTATCTCCGGGAAATTCGATTTTGATAAAATAAATGAGGAATTAATGACATAGTGTGCTCAGTCATTCTCTACATGTCCGTTGACTCAACTCTTTGACTTAGAATAATTTCCACATCAGTTTGTCACATGGAATGATTTATTTCTCTCTATTTTATTTAATTCTACCCTAATTAAATGCCACAATTTCCACTAAACTTAGGAAATGTGGGTTTTGAGGGTCCAAAACTCATTATTAACCCCTCAAAGTGTGTCATAGTATAAAGTTGAGGGTGAGGTGTAATTTTGATTACTCATACCCCATAAAACTTCTCTAGACAACACTTATTACAATCCAATTACAATTTTTATTGCAATTTTCGGTGCAATGAATAAAATAATATAAATAATGATTAATTAGTTAATTAGTAATTAGGCTGAAAGGTCATGTCTGATGAGACATGACCTCAGACATGACCTTTTGTGAAGAGGCACCTATCTAGGTATATAAGCAGACCTCATTTGTAGCATTCAATAATCAATCATTCATCATACATTTAATATATAATATTTGTATCCCCATGGATCTTTTCATATTCCAAGTCTTTTGGAGTATTTAACTTGAGAAGGAACTTTGTTCACTTCATTTGGTATCAGAGTAGTTCAAGCCTTCAACCGCCTAAGCTCTGCACAGAGCTAAGCTCTCTGATCAAGGTCTTTGACCGTAAAATTCGTCAACATTGTTGCCGTTGAAGTGTTTCACTACACTTTTGGAATTTCTCCGTTTGCTGATTTCATCAGAGGCCCTTGTCCATTTAAAAAGAAAAAAGAAAAAAAAAAGAGAAAAAAAATAGTTAAAAAAAAGAAAAAAAATATAAAAAAAGGGGAAATAAATTAAAAGGGAAAAAAAAGATTTAAAAGAAAATAGTTTCAAAAAATAAAAAAGAAGGGTTCTACATTATTGATAAAAATTGCATGATAAAAAAACTATACGTAAGAGAAGGAGAAGGAAGAGTAGATAAGATTATTTTGATTCTTATTTAAGTGGTTTACAAGCTCGTGGTTTTAGAAGCCCGTGGTAATTGCCCATGGTATTTTCAAAGTAAAATAATAACAAAAGGAATAAAAAAACCTTTGTGTGAATGCTAAGTTTACTTTTTATGTGAAAAAAATTAACCGAGTCAAATACACACAAGTGGAAATATATTTTATATTATACCCATAGAGATGAATAGCCACGTTTCACTAGGGTTGTAACTTTTTCAAAAAAATTATTAAAATTATCAAATAAAGTAAAAAAGTACATTTGTAAGTAAAATAAAAGAGTTAAGATATTATGTTGTTCAATAACATTGAAGTGAAGGTAATCATAAGTAAATTATTTTATGAAATAAAAGATCACTTCATAAAGGAAAACCATAAAGTTATAAATAAAAAGTATTACAAAGCCATAAAGTTATAAAAGAATGTATTACTAAGAAGTGACGAGATAGAAAAGCAAGATCAAGTTATATATATATTGGAGAAGTGGTTCTTCCATGGAAAGAATATATTAATATATTAGTGTCTTTAAAAAAAATATTATAGACAACAAAAAATGGAGTCTAACTCGAAAATAAAAGAGGGAAGATTTTTAAAAACCTTACCCATCGACGCTAAAGTGCTATTTAAAATTAAAGGAACTCTGGCGGGAAAAGATTTCACTCTTGCTATATCACCTGCTGAAGATAAAAATTACATAAACCCTAAAATTGCAAACTAGTTGGTGATTCCTGAGTCAAATATAATCGAAAAATTAGATTTTTTTTGACAAAAATATGTACGATATAAAAAGTCTACAACTTAATATTGGGGATTATACTTTTATCTCTTAATTTACCGTGAAAACCTTACTTTTTGACAATAGTGACATTGTGTTATGTTCACCATGGATGGAAACCCTAGGTTCAGTTATCCTAAATACAAATTTTTTTTTGACATTCTCCTACAAAAAGAAGAAAATAACACCATAGGACGTTAATAAATTTTGTGATGCCTGAAGACATACAAGAAATTTCAAAAGTAATTCTTCAAGAAAGTAAAAAGGCGATCCAAAATATGCAAAAAGAAATTGACAAAATCACCACTAACAAGAATGAAGAAGTTGCTCGCCTCAAGGATCACCACGAAAAATTACTAACGCAAATTAAGAAGCTGAAGAAGGACAAGAAGTCATTAGAAAACAAGGTGCAACAACTTGTTGAAAATGAATCATCGAAATCTTCAAATGTAGAAATTCAAGTTGAAGAAAAAAAGAACATTGATCCAGTAAATGTCACAACTCAAGAAGAAGACAAGCAAGTTGTAGAAGATGCAAACTTAGATGTTGCAGTTCAGACGGGGAACATTCTAGGTGAAGGTTTTGTAACCAACTCAATAACATGCTCGTTAGAAGAAAATAAAAAAAATCAAACCAAAAAAGTTCCTTATCGACATCCAAATCACGGGAGCAGACAGCTTGATCAAGCTACGTATTCAAAACAGAAACAACAAGTTGATGTTTCGAAGAAAACTAATGTCAGTGCAATCTGCTCAATTGATAATTCATCACAAGTTTCAAGTCGCTGCAAGATTCCACAGAAGATTGATCTAGGATGGTCTGATCCATTCTCAGTGCGACAATTTTGTTTGTCACTTAGAGGATCATATCAACTTGTATCGACAAGGATGGTTGCCCCGAGACAAGAAGACATTTGTAGCAGAAAAGAAATCAAGGCCTTTCATCAACATGACCTTTCGTGAAGAGGCACCTGTCTAGGTATATAAGCAGGGCTCATTTGTAACATTCGATAATCAGTCATTCATCATACATTTAATATATAATATTTGTATCTCCATGGATATTTTCATATTCCAAGTCTTCTGGAGTATTTAACTTGAGAAGGAACTTTGTTCACTTCATTCGACTTGTGGGAAATCTAAAAAATTAAAAAGTCACTACCTAGACCCAACCAAATTCCACGAAATTTTGTGTGTGATCTAGTATGGTAATATACATTGACTCTAGACACTAGGACTCACCCAAGGCCTCACCATCAAGCCATACTCCGACTTTGGGGTAAAATTGGAGGAAAAAACTCAATTAATTATTAAGTTCTGATAGGGAGATGATAATTAACCGAGTGAAAAAAAACCTGCCAGTGTAATACTCACATGTTGGAAAGGTTCCATGCTACCTAGGCCTATTACAGACCCAATACTGACTCAAATTCATCATTACTAGCATCACTTATTACTATTCCCCGTAGGGCGTGGAATCTGGGTACAAGAGAAAATGATAAGAAGGAGAAGTAGAGTTTAAAAATTGTGTTGAATTGATGATATCTGATGGTACAAGTGTCCTTTGGTTCATCTTTGGTCATGGAGTCTTCATATAATCATCAGGTGCCACTCCAGTGGTCAACATTTGGCTCTAGATGGGGTTGCATGCTAGATAAAGTGATAGTGTGTAAGAACATGGAATTTGCATCCACCGACCAAAAATATATATTAGCAGTATCCATTCAAAGTATTATCAAACAAAATCAAGTACACAAATGGAAATTTTATTGTAAAAGCATAATTTATTCATGAAATAAATCTACTTAAACAAAATTTACAAGGGACAAGGTTAGAAATATGATACAAAAAGATGCCCTATGGCATCAGATGTCCTCAATGAAGTTCATGCTGAGAACCTACCTACTTTCAGGCAGATCCATGGGCAGCTTTTATGATGTGCTGTGTCCAATTCTGAATATCTTAGGACTTTGATTTGTCCCAACACTGTGTTGTACCTTGGTCATCATATTTACCAAATCCTTTCCGCTTTTTTCTTTTCTTCTTAATAGATTGTGATGTTGATGCAATCAAAGTAGACCTTTCTGCCCGATCTTGAAGATGCTCAGATGGAAAATTCAAAGTATCCATGACTTCTTTGCCCTGCCTTTCTCCATTCTGCGTTTTCGTTGACATGGGTGATGGTTCAATCTCATAAGTATAAACCTGATTCCCCTCAATTTCCTTGCTATTCAGGCCACCTTCAATTAGCCAGTTTTCAATGGAATAAATGACCTCCTCATAATAAGACGAGGCTTGCTTTAATGGATTGGGAAGCTCATGATCTGATTCTTTGTTCTATTCCCATTCATCATTTGCCCTAAGCTGGAATTTTTGTATCTGTAATCTTTCCATTTCCTCCAACCTATTCTGAAAAGTGATCTGATTAGCCTTCATAACATTTATTTCCTTAGCATGATTTGTTTCCATGGTGTTGATTAATTGCACTTGTTTTTCTTCCCTGGCGAGCAACCCATTTTGAATAGAGGTTATCTGATTAGAATGATTGACCTCCATGGCCTTTATTGTGTGTGCATGCTTTACTATTAATCTTGATTGATTGAGTTCCATGTTTTTAATGAGTTGAGCTTGGTTGAGTTGCATATCCTTAATCATTTGAGTCAACTCCCTGATTAGATCCCTATCATTCTCATTTGCTTGAGATTTCGCTTTGATTTTTCTTTCATCTTCATATTTTTCTTCAAAGGCATCAATGATCGATTCTAGAGAATCAAAACTGTTAGCAGGTAAGTCTATGAACCAATCCATAGCATCACCATATAATGAAAAGATGAAAAGTCTCATTTTAATGTCCTCATGGTTAATATCATGGCACCTTTTTCTCACACAAAAGTGGAAATTCTTAAGGTGAGTTTCAGTACTAATGGCATTGTTACCTAGAAAACTAGGCAACTCATCAATAGCCTCAATGGCTTCATCCAGAATAATATTCGGATAGCCTAGAATGTTAGTAAAATCACAAGGGGCGAACAAATCATTCATGATGTCATGCTCACTTGACCCTGAAAGAGCAAATGGATATCAGAGAGAGGCTTCTGTCCAAGATTAGCAAGAATTCTACAAGAAGGCTTCAAGCAAAAATCCTTGCAGAAAATGAAATAAGTGGAGTCGCCACTTGAACAAGAATCTAACTCTAAAATCCAACATGCAAAAACCAAAAGTTAGTTGATTTCCCAGGTACAAGAAAGCTTGTCCCCAGCAACGACACCGAAAATGTTGATCCTTTCCTTGCCGCCTACACCTAACTACTAGTCAGTGGAAAAAGCCTTCAATCTCACAAGGTGTGGTTGGTGGAAAGGATCTCAGAGAAGGGACTGTCACCTATTCCTGACTCTCTCCGTTTAAGCTATCTCCTAGGTTAGTTGAGGGGGGTGTTCCCTAAAGGAAAACTAAATCAAAGATGTGACGTTTCTAGGAGAATGTTATAGTGAAAATGGATTACTTTTAGGGATTTATGAGCAAATATGATGTGAGCAACTTGAAATAATAATGACAATCATTAACATGATAAAACCACAAACCAGTGCTTTATCCAAAATTTGCTCAACATTTGAAATATATATATATATATATATATATATATGCTCAAGAAGTAAAATGTAATGCTCTCAAAAATCGAAAGCAAAGTAGCCTTGAAATGCAAACAAAAGATTGTTAGCATAAGATATTGCAAGATATAGAAAATGCCTTTGAGATAATCAAATTTGGGAATCAAAACATTGAAACATATATTGCCAAATCTCCACAATTAGTAATTAGCTTGGAAAATGTGAACAGGGAAATGCCAAATGTGAAATTAGACATGAAACATAAAAAGAAAACACTTGTTGCGTGAATTACAATACTTGCTTTTGGATTAAACTTTGCATATAAAAACTCAACACCATCAGGAGACAAGTAAAGTAAATATGATGGATAATGCCCTTGGTTAATTTTATTATTAGTTACCTCTACAACAAGATTGCAAATGAACTCTCAATCCTCAGACCTCACTGTTGCCCAAAGATATGGATCCCAAAGTGAGGAGTCAATAGAGGAGTAGAGGTTCCCTAAGATGTCTATTCAACCAACATATGTTGGAGGTAAAATTTTAGTGAGTGTTGATTGTCCCAATTAAATTTCTGCATGCAATGTTTCAAAAGAAATAGAAATGTGATTGATTTCATTGCAATAACAAATTAAAATTGAGAAACAAGAATAGAAATAAGCTTATATGTGTTGCACCAATAAATGAAAGTAGTCAAGTTAAGTGAAATAGATTTTCTTTATGATACAATTGTTTTAAGTGAGAGATAATGCTCCAATAGTTACCAAAATATGTAGCATAAATGGACCAAACAATGAAACATGTGTCTAAATAACCATGGAACAATTAAAACTTGCCCATAATATAAATCGTTCACAGATAAAAGAGATTTGTTCAAGTTTGCAAATTTTGGAACTCATGCATGTAAGATTTTTTAGACACAATTTAGTGAATGAAATGTGGAGTGAATATGTTGTTAATTTTAAGCATGCATGTGATGGAAATAAGCATAAAAAAGTAGAAACAAAGTCAATCCACCCAGAAAAGGTCCTTCCTCTTCAAGTGAGGAAGGGGGATGCCATGGGAAAATTTCCCAAGTTCCCTCAAGCAAAGAACTTTATTTTATTAGTGATTACAATGATTAGAAAAGATGCCTCTAAGAAGGCTGCCAAGAAATGAAAAGAGATCTTTTCAAAGATAAGAACTTGGAAAAGCTAGAATCCCCCCCTTGAATAAATGGAAAAACCCTCTAAATCAAAAATTTTGAAAGCCTTAAAGGCCCATAGCTTAGATAACTTGTTGCTGCCCCTATAGAGCTCACGACCTCCTTACAAAATAAGTCTTTGAGTTCGTGGAAGGTCCTACATGCAAGATTATTAGTAGCTTTCCGACACCTCCTCTTCAACTCTTCGTTGTCCAAAGCTCAAACCTATGGGCTTCCAAACCAAAATCAATTATTAGCGTAAAAGAAAGCAAAATAAAAAAAAATATATTATATTACAAACTAATGTACAAAATGCCAACTCAAGTAATGGGATTGAACCCCCATACTTGTCCAACTTAGAAATTGCTCTTGAAATAGCTTGTATAACTTTGGAAGCTCTACAAAGAAGTATTTTGAATTTTAAATGAAATAGATGATCAAGTAACTACAGAACGAGAAAACTCTCTCTTGGTCTTCCTTTGATAAAAGACTTGGGGTTGAAAATAACTGAGTCTTGGATCACTTTGAATCTAGGAGTGAGTTGGTCTATGTGAGACTTCTCTCATGCCCAAATGGATTTCCTGCACACAATACAAATAGATCTTCCCTACACACTTGAACAAATATTAGTTTGCAAAAGGATTAAAGCATCATAATGAATAAGATAAACCAAACATTCCTCTGAAAATTACTTGGCAAACTTATTTCTATAATACTACTCTAAATTAATGATACATGCATGATAACTTGCATGTATCAATCCATGCTAGGTGGCAAATATAAACTAATACTGATCAAACATGTAAATGAATTCAAACACAATAACAATATTATGGAAATAAATCTCCTTATAACGCCAAGAGAACATCCACTAAATAGCTCCAGAGTCTTGATTATATTAACAAATATGTAAGTACAAAATGGCAGTGTTTCCTCAAGCCCAATAGCTCCTAACATGATACAATGCAATAGCCCATGGCTTTGTTTTATAGAGAATTGGAAGCAATTCCCAAGGACGAATGCATATGAGAATTGAACTTGGAGCAAATCCCAATGAAAGATAAGCCTAGTTCGATGTGGAGAAGACAAAGACACCCAGAGCAAAATTGAATTTCTTTTGTGCACACCAAGGGAAATCAAATTCCCCATATGATCTAGTGAACTCATCCATAAGCCAAACAAAGTCCTGTGCTACATCAAGTCCACCACTGCAAACTCGAGCAAACTGAAATCTTACCTGTAGATGATCCTAGTGAGCTTCTGCGTAAGCCTTTGAGTAACTGCGCACTCCAAGCTCAAGGAATAGCGTAAATCCTTTGAGTGTTGTTGCACTCCAGATAGCTCGTGAGAAGAGGTCCCCACTTGGTCTTCAGTCAACCGATCCTGTAGAATATTCCTTTTATGCTCAACTGCCTTTAATAAATTCTATTTTCCTTGTATGTAGGTGCCGATTGATCTTTGGGAAATTCGATTTTGATAAAATAAATGATGAATTAATGATGTGGTGTGCTCAGTCATCCTCCACATGTCTGTTGACTAACTCTGTGACTTCGAATAATTTCCAAGTCATTTCCACGTCATTTTGTCACATGGAATAATTTATTTCTCTCTATTTTATTTAATTCTAGCCTAATTAAATGCCACAATTTCCACTAAACTTAGGAAATGTGGGTTTTGAAGGTCCAAAACTCATTATTAACCCCTCAAAGTGTGTCATAGTAGAAAGTTGAGGGTGAGAGGTGTAATTTTGATTACTCATACCCCATACAACTTCTCTAGATAACACTTATTACAATCCAATTACAATTTTTATTGCAATTTTCGACTTGCGGGAAATTTAAAAAATTAAAAAATCACTACCTAGACCCAACCAAATTCCACGAAATTTTTTGTGTGATATAGTATGGTAATATACATTGACTCTAGACAGTAGGACTCACCCAAGGCCTCACCATCAAGCCATACTCCGACTTTGGGGTAAACTTGGAGGAAAAAACTCAATTAATTATTAAGTCTTGATAGGGAGATGATAATTAACCGAGTGAAAAAAACCTCCCAAAGTAATACTCACATGTTGGAAAAGTCCCAAGCTACCTAGGTCTGTTACAAACTCAATACTGACTTAAATTCATCATTACTAGTATCACTTATTACAATTCCCCGTAGGGCGTGGAATCTGGGTACAAGAGAAAATGATAAGGAGTAGAAGTAGAGTTTAAAAACTCTGTTGAATTGATGATATCTGATGGTACAAGTGTCCTTTGGTTCATCCTTGGGCATGGAGTCTTCATATAATCATCAGGTGCCACTCCAGTGGTCAACAATGAGCAACTTTCTTTACTATTTTTGTAGCATTAATTGCTTCTGAAAGTGTCATTTCTCATATCCCTAGTCTTGCCAAGGCAAGTACACAATATGAATACTGTTACAACAAAACTAGTATGCTTGTTGGCTTAATAGCAAAAATACTCAAGAGGTATTTAAATAATAATATTTTATTAAAAATGTATATGATAAGATATAATAAGATGATTGAATGATTACAAGAAGGCCCTGCTTATATACTTATGTAGGTGGCCTTTCACGAATGGGCATGTTTTTTAGACATGCCCTTTCACTAATTTAATCACTATTTTACATAATCCCTAATTAACTATTTAATAATTATATTTATTACATTAGTTATGAATTATATTCATAACATTGCCTTCTTCTCAAAAAGCTTTGTCCTCAAAGCTTAATTTTTCTACAATTTTCTTCACTTGGGATAATTTGCTAGGCATGTCATTCATCACTGGTAGCTTGGCTTGTATAATTCTCTAGTAATGCTTTCTTGAAACTGGGTTCTCTAAATTTTTTTTATGGAACTTTATAAAATTTATTACAAGATAACTTTATATTTTAATGAAGTTACTTATATAGATTTATAAAGTTTTTTTTAGATTTTAAATTAATTAAATTATTTTGTTGTCACTTGTATCTATAATTTATTTCTAGTTATGGAGGGTCATCGTACACGTCTGTATGGCAAGTTGATATCTTTGCATTTTTTTTTTAAACTTATATCGATGGCAGGCTTGATGCTATTTGAATTGAACGTTGCAGTTATTCGATTGGAATGCAAATTTGCTGAAATCCTCTTTCGAAGCATCTGTCTGATTGAGAGTGGAGTCCACTAGTTTCTCCATTTCGATGGTCTCCCTCACATGCTTCTCGCAATCATTCTTCTTTTTCACAACAAGATCTTGCGCAACTCTCCGTGCCTCGCCTTGCAGCCGCAGATGGAAACTACACTAACAGTCAATTACTTGCAGTATGACAAACTCCATGTACTCCCATACATCGAAGACTAGCTCTAAGCTCCTGTCAGCGATTTGGTCCACCAGAGTCTGCAACAGGTTCTTGAACACTGGGCATGACAAGAAGTTGGGAAGCCAAACGCCCTTGGCCTCGTCCAGCATCTCTGTCTCCTTTGCTAGAAACTTTCCACTCATGGAGCCCGTGGTGCGGAGATCGTTGTAGCAGTTCTCAAACATCTCCCAGAGCTGATCCGTGCAGTGCATTTTCCGGTCATTCTCAAACTCCTTGAAATCTCCTTCAATCAGAATTTTGTTGAGACTTTCTTTCATTGACTTCAGCCGCTTGTAGAACAGCACGTTGGCTTCACCTGGACTGCACAGATGCTGTGGCAGATTTGTCAGCTCTGTCTGTCGATCCGAGAGCGTGGAGACGATTTTCTTCACAGCCCTTGACAGAAATTTGTTGATGCCTCTCCCTTGAATTTGCATCAATTTCTGGGCCAAAATAGGGATCCCCACTATGGACTTGTCGATCCTTTTGAGCTTTGGGTGGCTCTCGAACAATACCTTCTCATTCTTTCGCACCTGCTCGTTTGTTTCATCGTCGACATGGTTAATGATGTAGACATACCTGAGGCGTATGTCCACAACGTTCATAGTCACCTTCTCCAGAAGCCCTTCAGGCCCGCGGTCGCATTTTGTCACCACGGCCAAAGTTCGCTCACCGCGCTCCTCCACATCCTTGGACTTTTTGATTGAATCGCAGGTGGAAAAATCCACATCTGCGGTTATCAAATTCAAGATAATGCTTTCCTCTAGAACTATGTAATGCATTATGATTTCTGAAATTTGTTCATAGATATCAGGGGACTAGCCTGATATGGGCACTCGGGTAATACCTGGCAAGTCCACTAGTGTCAAATCCGGAGCTCCCTCTCTCACAATCTCTAGCGTTATCGGAGTGTCGCTTATGCCACACCCTTTTCCCGCAATGGCATCTGTAGGAAGCAGTGGTTGAACAGTGACTGTCATTTCAGGTTGTAATGCCTCTTCATTACTCTGCTTTTCTTGTGTATGTGCATCATTTCTACTGCTGTTGGGATCTCCAATGAATTTCTCTTTTATCTTTCTCACGGTTGATTGCTTCTCATTTTTCTTAGAACCAACTTCTGTTTTAACCGGTTGTTGTACATTTGTTAATCCACTGGTTTTTTGAGAAGCTTGTAGAACATCAATTTGATGAGGATTTTCTTGAGAAGCATGTACAACAGCAGCATGATCAGAATTTTCTTGCGACAAATCCCCAACAAACAGATTTTCTCGTGGTCGGGCCCCACCAAACAGAGATTTCCTGTTCTTTTCACGCTCCTTTAATACAATTTCTCGTGGTCGGGCCCCACCAAACAGAGATTTCCTGTTCTTTTCACTACTAGCTTCAAGTTGCTCAACAGGGAGTGAGCGAGGCTTCAAATTTAATTTTGGTCGCTCAGTAGATCGGTTTTCCTTCTCGAGGTCAGATGCCCTCGAGATTTTTACAGTTGCCTGAGTGTTGTTTCCTACACTTCCACTTGAAACCTCAACAGGCAATGAACCGGCAGCAGAGTGATATTCATATGACTTGCTCATCAACCCACCATGTGAATTCTCTATAACATCCATTACTGCAGTCTGAAAAGTAGCGTCCACCGGCTTAGATCGCGGGAGAAGCTTTAACTTGGGCCGCACCCTAACATCAGATTGCGCCTGAACACAAGTATTGTTGCTGTCATGTTCTCTATTATGGATTACTGCATAAATTTTTTTAAAACGAGTTGTGACTTCTGCACATGAATTTTCTAATCGCTGAAGCTTTTCTTGAATTTTTTTTGTCTTTTCATTTTCTTCAGGGTCTTCGCATAATGGCACATTGTATGGTAGACAATGTTCTTGGGCTTGTATACTACGTTCATAAGCTTGTAAAACGATGTTGTGCGACATGGCTTCAACTTGGCTTCGATATGGCTCTGATGGCTTCGATATGCCTCTGATACCACTATAACAAGAAAACTAGTATGCTTGTTGGCTTAATAGCAAAAATACGCAAGAGGTATTTAATTAATAATATTTTATTAAAAATGTGTATGATAAGATATAATAAGATGATTGAATGATTACAAGAAGGCCTTGCTTATATACCTATGCAGGTGGTCTTTCACGAATGGGCATGTCTTTTAGACATGCCCTTTCACTAATTTAATCACTATTTTACATAATCCCTAATCAACTATTTAATAATTATATTTATTACATTAGTTATGAATTATATTCATAACAAATACTATCCTTTTTAGAAGTATGTTACCAAGCTCAAACAAATGGGTGATGGTGGTTCTTGTCAATGGTGTAATCTATACAAATTAGACAAGGTATACAATTGCTCTTACACAAGAGTGAATGTTCATATTTTGCATGAAGTGTAAAGGGTGTTGATATTTGAGCACATACTAGAAAAGCAGAGGCAAGCACCCAATATGAGAAAAAACATACTAATGCTCAAAGGTTTAAAGATCAAGGAAGTAATAATGTTAGCTAAACTTGCTTAGATGTTAGTAGTGAGCAAAGGATTGTCCATGAAGCAAGGAAGAGGAGGGTTATGGGTCGAAAAAGAGTTTTCAAAAGTACCAACAATAGCTAAAGAAAATAGATTGTTGAAAAGGCTCAATGTTCAAGTGAGAGAAGTTGAGACAAAAGTGTCAAGAGCCCTCTATTCTTTTGGTATCCCTTTGGTGTGGTTCAGTCAACATATTGGTAGGAGTCAATGAAGGCAATTAACACAATCCCTCAAGGTTTTAAGGGGCCAAAATGTTTGAATACTATTTCTCAAACAAGAGAGACAATTTCTTGATGATGTTTTAATACCAATTCATAGCTCATGGTGTAGCTTTGGGGTTTCCATTATTTTAGATGGATGGATGGATGCAAGGCATTGGCCATTGATTGAAGTCGAGACAAAAGTGGCAAGGGCCATCTATTTTTTTGGTATCCCTTTAGTGTGGTTTAGTCTTCATATTGGTAGGAGTCAACGAGGGCAATTAAGACAACCCCTCGAGGTTTCAAGGGGCCAAGAGGTTCGAATACTATTTCTCAAACAAGAGAGACAATTTCTTGATGATGTTTTAATACCAATTCATAGCTCATGGTGTAGCTTGGGGTTTCCATTTTTTAGATGGATGGAGATGCAAGGCATTGGCCATTGATTGATGTCATTGTGACATCACCAAAAGCAACAATCTTTTTGAAAATGAAAGGTTGTTTGAGGTAAAAGATTCTAATTATATTGCTAAACTTTTAATTGTTGTTATTAAGCAACTAGGCCCAACTAACATGGTGCAAGTTATTGTAACAAATATAATTTGTATAAAATAGAATAAATAGAATAAATATAATTACTAACTAATGAAATAGTGATTATGTTAAATAGTTGTTAGTTAGCTGAAAAGGCATGTCTAAAAGACATGCCCATTCGTGAAAAGGCACCTGCATAGGTATAAAAGCAAGGCCTCATTGTAACTTTCAATCATCTTATTATATCTTATATATCATATACATTTTTAATAAAATATTATTGTTTAATACCTCTTGCGTATTTTTGCTATTAAGTCAACAAACGTACAAGTTTTGTTGCTATAGTGGTATCAGAGCCATATCAAAAGCTACCAGAGCCATATTGAAGCCAAGTTGAAGCCATGTCGCACAACATCATCTTACAAGCTTATGAACGTAGTATACAAGCCCAGGAACATTGTCTACCATACAATGTGCTGTTATGCGAAGATCCTGAAGAAAATGAAAAGACAAAAAAAATTCCAGAAAAGCTTCAGCGATTAGAAAATTCATGTGCAGAAGTCACAACCCGTTTAAAAAAAATTTATGCAGTAATCCATAATAGAGAAGATGACAGCAACAATACTAGTGTTTAGGCGCAATTTGATGTTAGGGTGCAGCCCAAGTTAAAGCTTCTCCCGCGATCTAAGCCATTGGACGCTACTTCTCAGACTGCAGTAATGGATGTTACAGAGAATTCACATGGTGGGTTGATGAGCAAGTCATATGAATATCACTTAAAAAACCGATTTATTGAGCGACCAAAATTAAATTTGAAGCCACGCTCACTGCCTATTGAGCAACTTGAAGCAAGTAGTGAAAAGAACAGGAAATCTCTGTTTGGTGGGGCTCGACCACGAGAAATTGTATTAAAGGAGCGTGAAAAGAACAGACAATCTGTGTGTGGGGATTTGTCGCAAGAAAATTTTGATCATGCTGCTGTTGTACAAGCTTCTCAAGAAAATCCTCATCAAGTTGATGTTTTACAAGCTTCTCAAAAAACCAGTGACAATGCTACTGTAGAAGAAAGGGTTAAATCAGGAGCAAGTAGTGTTAGGTTGGATGAAAAATTGTTAGATTCAGTCGTGCCCAAAGAAGAGGTTGTCAATGAAAAACTGCTATCAGTGGTTCTTGAGAAAAAGCATGCTTTTGAAGGTTTGGAGAATGTAAATTCCTTCAAGAAAACAACCATGGTGGGTGAAGACAATTCAATTATTACTGCACCAGAGGTCGAGATTGATCAGGAAAAAAATTCTGAGATATGTGCAACCCCTGTTTATGATAGGAATGAAGGTGAAAGAGAGGTTGCTGTGAAACAACTTGAGGAAAAGCAGGTGCCAAGCATGATGTTCTTCAAGTCCAAAACGAAGCCTTTAAAAATGGGGATGATATAGAGAAGGTATCTATGAAGCAGGAGGGTTGTCTATATGTAGCCACTAAAGAAATTAAATATGAGGATGGTAAAGAGAAATCCATGCGCTTCAACAATGAAGCAACAACTGTCAAACTGTTAGGCAGCTATGGAAGGGTAGATGAACTTGTATTTTTTGCTAGTCTCAAGGAGCAGTATGAGACTATTATATATCATTACATTCAGCAAGGAGAGGCAAGGAAGGCTTTGGAGCTATTACAGAAACCAAATGTTTCTCCTGAATTGCAGTACAAGTTTGCACCAGATTTGATTATGCTAGATCCTTATGAGACTGTTGAGGCATGGATGGTTGCAAATAATTTGAATCCAAGGAGATTGATTCCTGCGTTGATGTGTTACTCTAGTGAACCCCGTACAAAGGAAAAAGGGTACATGGAGGCTCTGCAGAACTTTCTCAGCCTTTCGGAATTGTTGGGAGACTAGTTTGTCGCTGGACCCCGGATTCTACATCTGACCACTCACATGTTCTTGAGAGCCAAAATGGACATCGGACGGGAAAAATTCCCATTGACGTGGCTAGACAGGGGGTAGAATGCAGAAATTTGGTTCAGGACCGTCTTGAATTATTTCAGAGAACGAATTTTTGAAAGAACGCAGCATATTGCTCGTGATTTGGATAAAGAGTTTGATTTGATCGAAGAATTTTGCTGGCGAACGAAGCCAGATCCAATGGAAGCCTATACATGGGAGAAGATGGTGCATCTTTTTGGAGAAGTCGACGAGTCGGGTCTTCTGATGCCACAGATAAGACAAGAAAAGAACGAAAAGTATAACTATCCAGTGGTAGAGAATGGGGAGATTGAATGCCGATTCCTTTAGGCCTTGGTAAATCCAGGTGAGATGATTGGCTGTGTTGCAGCTCAGCCCATTGGTGAACCAGCCACCCAGATGACCTTGAACACTTTCAATTGGTCTCTGTTATCGGAAGATTTATTATACATTTATGGCAAGGATATCATGAAGAGAGTGCGTTGTGATGAGTTGATATTCAGACCTAATAAAAATTACATTAAAACCCTGAAATGCAGTTTGTTAGAGGAGCCTGATGATCGAATGATGGCTGTTAATTTTATCATATATGTAGTTGCTCGCTTGCATTTATACACTGATACTCTCCATTTAGCAGTCTGCAATTTTGATCAGTTCCTTTCAGTGGTGGGACACTATTTTGGGATTAATCTCGATCTTTTAGGGCTGGCTATGTTGTTCGATTCTGCAAAATGTTTGGAGAGCATCAAACAGACTCCTTGGTTAGGCGAGGTTGCGAAAACACTTAACACCGGGGTCGACATTAAGGATAGAGAGATTATAGCTTTAGAAACATAAGCTTTGATCGCTTTGAATTTCGATATTGTGGTGCCCACAATGATCACGTTTGTCAGATCCATAATTGAATGCGTTGATCCAATAGAAGGGGTTCAATTCGAAAAACTCAAATGTTTAACGAAATTCCTCCAGATATTCAAAAAAGACGGTTGGCGGGTTTCATGGTCGATTCAAACGCTGTGCCGGATTGATACAGCGTGGCAGATAATACGGCACACATGTTCGTTGAGCGGGGTCCATTACGCACATACAGGCAATAAAAAGACTGTCGGGCTCAATATGTTAAGTATTGAATTAGGCTGTTGCTGGCATAAAACATCTGATGAACCAGTTTAGAAGATGGTGGTCATGACGTCACGTCTCTTAAGTGATGCACATCAGTATATTCTACGTTGCTTGCACATGCTTCGTTCTATTCGAGACTGCACCATATTTACATCTATTTCAGAGATTCAGAGGAGTGCAAATACACAAATTCACAGTTCCGCATAACTCGGCGTCTCGACAGACTAACACATCGTCAAGCATCGTGCCTTTCCTTCGTCAAGCATCGTACTCCAAAAACATTCAACGGTTCATACACAACTCTGTATACATATATATAAGTGGTCTTATATGTAGAATAGCTTGATACATTGTTGAACAGTATATTACAAATAACAAAGAAATATATATATATATATATATATATTAATTTATATAAATTGATTAACTTAATTAATTATTTTTTATTATCTTATTAAAAAAAAAACTTTATAAAGCTGTTATAATTTAACTTTATTTAATCATAAAGTTATTTTATAATTAAAAAAAAAGATGACCCTAAATTCAAGGCTCGTATCGTCCGCAAATTATACAAGCCAAGGTATCTCTGATGAATTACACAAACCCAAGATGACAAACGCCAGATGAAGGAAATTGTTAGAATTAAGCTTTGAGGACAAAGCTTCTAAAGGAAGAGGCAATGTAACAAATATAATTTGTATAAAATAGAATAAATATAATTACTAACTGAGCAAATAGTGATTATGTTAAGTAGTTGTTAGTTAGCTGAAAAGGCATGTGTAAAAGACATGCTTATTCGTGAAAAGGCACCTGCATAGGTATAAAAGCAGGGCCTCATTGTAACTTTCAATCATCTTATTATATCTTATATATCATATACATTTTTAATAAAATATTATTATTTAATACCTCTTGCATATTTTTGCTATTAAGTCAACAAACGTACAAGTTTTGTTGCTACAGTTATCATGGATAATGCCCCTAGAAAAGCCACAACTTGATTTTTGTGATTAAATATAATCGCATTTTTCAATTCCTTGCATTGTCCATAATTTATATTTGATTTTAGAAGAGTTTGAGGCTAAAGCAAGGCTACAGATCCATGGATTAAGGAGCTTATAAGGTAAGGTTGGGGCATTAAAAAATTCATCACCAACCACCACAGATCTAAAGCAGTATATTGAGAATACTCCAAATTGGAGTTTTTGAAACTATCCTAGATAGGATATGCCTCAAACTTCATTATGTTGTGTTGCCTTGTCGAGGTCAAATCTGCATTAGTGAGTATATGGTGGTGGATGTGACTTGGGTTGATTGGAGATAGGCAGATTTAGAGAGGTCAATTATGGTGCATAGGTTGTTGATTGATGAGGATTGGTGGAGCAAGACAAATTTTTTATTCCATTCACACTACTCGCTTTTGAGCTTGTTGTCGCACATAATGTCTAGGCATTGCGACGATGGCTCGTATTGGGGGCTGTCACCCTGATCCCCAATCTCTCTGTTTAAGTTGTCTCCTTATAGCAGAATAAGGGGGGTAGACCCTATGGAAATGGAATGAAGGAGAACTAGTTGGGAACCAACCAGTTCGGGAGACACAGTTAAACCACCAAATACTTGTAAAAAATCTAGCAAGATTAAAAGATTCGATTGAATTTGAAAGATTGATACTAGTGCCTTATGGAGTCAACTATTTTGTTAAGGAAATTACAACCAAGTACTTGATGAGAAACTGTTGCTATGCAATGTTAACTTAGAATGCAAAATGCAAGGATAATGATTAGAAGACTAAGCGAGATGAAACAAGCTTCGAAGATGAGAGGTGATGTTGAAAGCCTAAAGTACTTAGATTGCAAATAATCTGTTCTAGCCAATAAGTAATTAAGCTAGAGCGCCAATTATGAAGATGCCATAAAACTACTCAATTAAAAGATATACAATTTGTAACAGATCCATGATAGAGCTCTGAAAAAATATCGAACACACTTGAAGAATTTTCCAACATTAATATCCAATAAATATCTAAGACTTAATTACACGTTAAGCGATTTTAATCAATAGAAAACGTTTAAAAATTTAGATGCCAATGATCATCAAACTCAGTGGAAGCATATGAAATTAACTAGCACTTAAATCCCAGTAATTATTCATCAAGATATACCATGAGATTTTAATGCTAAATAAACACTTTGTTTAACAATTTATGGATTAAATGATATTATAAAATAATGCAAATCCAATAAAAATTCTTATTTTTCTCCTATAGTCAAACTTAGGATATATTCTTCAGCAAGATTTCAGATCTGAAGTATTAATTGCTGAAGTAATTTAAACCATAGATCAACAAACAAGCGATACTGTAACTGATGCCCAAAATGATTAAAAATAGTAAAAATGATTGAACTTGAAGAAAAATAATTTTTTAGGGTTTGATTAAGAGAAACTTCAGATTTGATATTTTTATTTCAGCAGTGAAATAGTGACGGATCAACTAGATAAACTGCCAAAAATAGCTGCAAAAAATGTATTAAAACTTAAAAATTTTAGTTTTAAGGCTTTAAGAGAGTGATTAAGTAATTTTCAGAACTAATAAGTTTATAACAACAGTAAATTGATAACATATCATCAAACTGAAAATACTGAAAATGATCCCCACCATGTTTAAAAATAGTAAGTTATGCCAAAAAACTGAAAATTCAAATGTTTTGGACCTTATTTAGGATATGCATTAGAAATGTTTAGATCTGTTTTTTCACAGTTATGCAGTAATTTCCAGCAAGCTTCAAATTCAGATCTAGGCAAAATTAAAGATGTCCAAATGGCAAAAAATTATGATAATGAAGATTTTGCAATTCTAAATAATTTAGACCATATAAAATGTGTTTTTAGGGCCTAATCATTTGTGATTCGATTGATGTAATAAAATTTGCCGAAAATAAGGATTTAAAGATCAAACCCTGAGCCCAAGGCTTTGAAGATCCCACCATTGAAAATCGTTGAAATTTTGGGATAATGTTGCCGCTTGAAAATTAGAATTTTGGAGACCAAAATCCTGCAAAAATAGGCTCAAAAGCCTATACGTCCTCCTATATATCCTCAAGGGTCTAGATCTAGATTAGATATGAAGATTTCCTTGCTTGATTTTTCAGATTTATTCCTGCAAACAAATATTGAGCCCAGATCTTGCCCTCCAGGGTCTAGATTTGTCTCAGATCTGAAGATTTCCTTGGCTGATTTTTCAGATATGAAGATTTCCTTGGCTGATTTTTCAGATATGAAGATTTCCTTGGCTGATTTTTCAGATCTATTGCTGCTCAAGTGAAAAGAGAAAAATCCAATACCCAATATGTACAAAAATAGAGAAAATCCTAAAAACCCAAATGTTAGAATTCAAAATTATGTTACAAAACTCCAGGTCTACACAATTAAACGACATATCTATACAAATAAACTGCATATCTATACAAATAAGTTACAGATCTATATAATACATCTACAGATCTATGTACAAGAGTTGCAGATCTGTCAGATCCGAGGAGTATAAGTCTGACATCGCTCCCAGATCTGAAGATCTAAGGCTCTTACTAGCCGGAGCTAACTTTAAATTCAATAAAAGTTGAGATAAAATTTTAATTTAGGCACAAGCTCTAGAAAAACCTTGCAAAAATAGAATTTAAGATAAGCCCGAGGAATTAGATCCGGAGGGCTTTTCAGATCTTATTTTCTTGGGAGTCAGCTGGTCCAGCCGAGGACTTCTCCAAACGCCCAATTCTAAATCCGAAAGATTTTTGCACACTTAAAGTTGAACTGTTAAATCAATAGAGAAATAAGATAATTTTTTTTTTTCAAGAGTCAGAGATACCTGCTAACTCAGTGCAATTAAGATTCTTACCCTAAATCCAGTAACCTAAGCAAGATACCTGTGCAATGGCTCTACAAGAGCCATTAATCAACAATTCGTTAAAATAATCACCAGCAGAATATAAAGAACAAGTTTACCATAAAATGTTGAAGAGGAACACGACCATCAAATAAAACCCCAAAGACTTTGTTTGTATTATTCCAGAAAGTATTACAGAAGAGCTTCAAGAGCTAGTACATGAACAAGAGATCAGATGAAAAATCAGACTGACACTGACCTCTAATTTATAAGTAAAATCTCCAACGGCTAGTTCACTTGATCCCTGTCAAAGTAATCTCGACTGTCAAAAATGATTTGATTATCTTTTAATCTCGTCCGTCGAAATTATAATTTTTTGAGGAATTTCGAAATTTTCAATTAAGTTCTTTTTAATATTTTTGAGTTAATTACCTCAAAAAATTGATTTTGACTTAACTACCAAGGCTTAAGGGTCCAAAATATCTTAAAATTTTCAATATTCCCTTGGCTTGGCACCTTTAAAAATTTACTTTTTAGGGACCCACTAATTTTTCCTTTGAAGAATTTAATTTGACCTAGGAAATAAAATTAATTAAATATCTAGCTTAGGATTTTTTATTTAATTTGGCCAGAAAATTTAATTAATTGGCTTATGAGGGGATTGATTATTTTCCAACCCTCTTTACATAAGATTAATACATTAAACCACGAGGGGAACACCCGTTCGCAACAGACCCTCAATAAGCTACCCAATTCTGCGACTCAAAATATGATCTAGTAGACCTAGCAATCTATAATAAAATGATCTAGCCAATTAGCTAGGATCATTCCTAGATTACTTTACAAAGACTTGATAAAAAACACTAGAACTCACTTAGTATATTGACGACAAAATCCATCCTAGCTTTGGGGTGAGGCTGGAGGAGAAAAATATGCCAATCTTTTGTGTCGAGAAACACAAAGAATCAGTGAGACAAAAAACCTCCTAGGATAGAAATTGTCACCAAAATACTAAAGCTTACCTAGGTTGTTACATACATGGTGGTCTTACTGAGATCATTTACATTACAGACATGCAAAATGGGTTTACATCATTTATAAAACTGTCGACTGATGATGAAATCTGAATGGCGTGAACACCTTGAAGATTGTAAATCCCATTTGCAAAAATGGGGGCGTACTGCTATGGGGTTGTTGACACAGAGTGGTCAACAGAGCTTATTTGGTAAGCAGACATATACAAACCTTTCTCTAGAGATATTTATGATGGCATGGATACCATGGTTTAAAAAATTGGGTAGGTGGAATGGTTTTAACAATCCATTGTATTCTTTGCTAGATGCTTTGAATTAAAAAAATTATGGTGATGACCTCATTCCTCAAGGTAATGGGAGGGGGTGGTTAATAGAATAAAGAAAGTCTTCCAGAGGTTGTTTCCAAATTCTTTACAAACCAAGTTAATGGAAAATTTTGCTTGTGTTGCTACTAGATTGGAAGAATTCTTAGACATCATCTTTGTATGAGGGAGCATGGACCTAATTAAATAGTAGCTAACTTAATTATAACCTTTTGATGTAGATAATCCATAACATGAAATCATGTTACCTTTATAAGAGAATATTCCTTCATCTTCAATTTCAAAATGCTCCCTTTTTAACTTTATAAAGGGGTAAATATCTCCAATTTCCCCCTTTTTCTATTAAGTTTTTTTTTTGGTTTTCTAAAGAACCCCTTTTTTACTAATATCAAGAAATATATTTTTATAACTTAATTTTTCTCTTGAATTGAAACTTAGGAATATCTATCCATCTTTATATATATATATATATATATATATATATATATGAAGGCTCTGATTTTTTCGGCATTTTTCGGCCTCTGCGGCCCTCAGGTCCCTGCAGTCACGCATGTGACTTTCTCCCTCTCATCTGCGGGGGTGGGTAGTTTTCGGCCTTAGGTTCTGGGTTTTACACGTTTTCTTCCACCACCCTTTGACTTCTTACGCGTGTTCCCCTCCGCTTGGATTACTGGTTTGCTGACTTCACTATGAATATTGATGAAGTCGATCTAATTTACAATCCAGAGGCTGGGTACGTTCTCCTAGGTCAATTCGACTTCATGCGCAGATCTACCTCGGTTCATTGTACATCCCAAGGCACTCAGACTGATCATCCTCCTTCGCACTCCTCTTCTTTGCGTGATGACGACTCTGCACCCACTAACGGTGATCGTACCACTCGACCCTGTAATGATCCTCCTGCCTCTGAGCGCAAATTCAAGCAAGCCAGAAAAGGTGTACATGCTAAGTCTAATTCTGTTAAGCTCATTGTGGGCAAGGATATTGCCATTTCTAAAATCCATGACTACTTGGATAACACACTGGTGGGTCGATTCTGCGGTCGGATGGCTTCCCCTGAAGCTATTCAAGTCTGGATAAAGAATCACTGGACCTTGGTGCTAAGCTACTTCCCGCCCTTTCACCAAATCTCGCGCGGTTGGCTTCTTTTCAAACTTGTCTCTGCAGATGACAAATTAAAACTTTTGAACCGAGTTTGGAATTGGGGTCCTGCTGGATTAGTGCTTTAGAACTGGGACGTTCATTTCAATGCCAATAATGCTCCACAACATCTACAGAGAGTATGGGTTATCTTGTCGGGCCTCCCTCAGTTCTTCTGGCAATGCCCTTTGCTTGAGGCTATTGGAAACAAGATAGGTTCCTTCATTGCTCTTGAAGAAGATTGGGATTCGAAATTAGATCGTAGGTGTGCGAAAATTCAAGTCGACTTGGACATTCGTGATGGTTTATACGAAGGAATTGCTCTTGAATTGCACGATAGCTCTTGGTTTCAGAAACTTGATTATTGGAAATTGTAGTTCCGACGTTTCTCTTGCAGACAAGTTGGCCACCTTGTAGCCCAGTGCCCTCGTCCTGACCTCTCGTGTCCTAGATACAAAAGAGTATGGAAGAAAGTAAATGACGCTGGTGCAATGTCTCGAATTTCTATTTCAGACTCCAAGTATGAAGTCTCGGGGGTTTTAAAGGAAAAGGTCTAGCCTGATGTTGCCGATTTCGCTGTTAAAGCCTCAATTTCAGAAGATTTAGAGCTTTCAAAGGACTCGCCCAAGCAGGTGCCTGCTGTCGACACTCCTGCTCCCATAGGTATGCCCACTTGCTCTAGCTCGCCTCTTTCCTCTGAGTTTCTTCCTCTAAACGCTGTTTTTGTAGATGGGCAGGCCTCCCCCACTGTTTCCCTTATGTCTAATCCTGCTCCCTCTGTTCGGGTATCTCCCTCCTCTTTCCCCCATCGGAATTCTTCTTCTTGAGATGCCCGTGCTATCCTGTCTTCGCTCCCTTCCCCCTCCTATGTTTCTAAGCTGTGTTCTTGCTCCTCCCTACGTAATATCTTTGCTGTAAAAGGTGGCTTGGTCTTTGACCTGACACCCAAAATCAGTCTTGGGCGCAAATCACACTTGTCAAAAGCTCAATCTCAAGCCTCTGTGGATATCAATGTGGGGCGACAGAAATCCATTCAACGGGCGCTTGGAGCTAGGAAAGACCCATCCAAGGGTCTTCCATGATCTTTCTTTCCATGAATGTGCGGGGTATTGGGGGTGCCCCTTCAAAGCTAGCCCTCAAACGGTTATTTCAAACCATATCTCCTGACGTTATTCTCTTACAAGAAACACCGGGTTCTCGTGTTGTGAATTTTCTTTCAAGCTGGCTAAAGGACTGGTCTTTTACTTTCATTGACCCTGTGGGATAGACTAGAGGTTTGGTGACAGCTTGTAGCCCTTCCATCTTAGTCCTGTCCTCTTCTTGCCACCAGGCTTATATTCTTTTGTCCAGCGTTGAACAAGTGTCCAAGTCTTCCTTCTCCTTATTCAATATTTACAGTCCCTGTTTTGATAAAAAAACGTTCTGGTCCTACCCGTTTTCCTCTGTTCCAGCTCTTTCCTGCCCTCTCATTATGGGAGGTGACCTTAATTTCACCCTCTCTCTTCAGGAAGTTTGGGGGGAGTCTGCTAGAGTTGATCCTCTGGCTCCCTTCCTACTATCCTTGTTAGACTCCCATAAACTTGTGGATGTTAAGCCCCTCAAGTTCTCCCCTACGTGGCAGAATATGCGTAAAGGAGCTGATGCTGTTGCTAAAAGACTTGACAGATTTCTTATTTCTGAGGATTTTTTTGATAAACAGATGAGATTTCAGGGTTGGATCGAATCTAGTGGTTTGTCTGATCATCTCCCCATCATTCTCTCTATTGATACTCCTGAAGTTAAACCTCCCTCTCCCTTCAAATTCAATCCGGCTTGGCTTTTAGAGGAGGAGTATAAGTCTCTTATCTCAAATTCTTGGACACATCTTTCCTCTGAATCCCCTATTCCTTTTATGAAACAATGGGCATCAAACATGGCCAATATCAAAAAAGTGACGAAGAATTGGTTTCATAATTTTCGTTCCAGCCAACTTGCTCTTCTAAAAAAGATTGAAACTGAGCTGGCCAATTTTTACTCTTCCTCCAATGGATGTCTCACTACTTCAGAACTGGAGTCTTTAAAATCGCTCGAAAATAAGCGCCATTATCTGCTTTTAAAAGAGGAACATCTATGGCGATTAAAAAGTCGCACAATTTGGATTCAAGCTGGTGACTAGAACACCAAGTTCTTTCATCGATATGCTTCTCATAGGCAGAATATAAACACTATTCGAGAAATTAATGACTCAAACAATATAAAAGTCAGATCCTTCAAAGAAAAAGCAAGTGCTGACGTTCAACATTTCAAAAATGCTTTCTCTGCTCCTAAAGGCTGTCCAATTCAAGAAATCTTACAAGTTCTCAAGTTGTTCCCTTGTTTGATTTCGGAAGATATGAATGTTGGACATTGGGTTCAACGCTCCCCGTGTGTTTCCCGACACGGACTAACCGCCTCGTGGATCCTAACTCTGGCGATTGTAGCAGAGACTAAAGCCTGCGGGTTTTAGTCTAACGACAATCGTGATTCCAACAATGAATGCCAATCTTACAAAAGAAGTTGACGAGGAAGAACTCAAAATTACCCTTCAATCTTTCAAAAAAGATAAAAGCCCTGGTCCGAATGGTATGACTATAGAATTTTACTTGGGTTTTTATGATTTTCTGAAAGATGATCTGCTAAAAGTTGTTAGGGAGTCCCAATCTTCTGGAAGGGTCTTAAGCTCTTTAAACTCTACCTTTATTGCGCTCATCCCCAAGAAGCAATCTCCCTTAAACTTTGGGGACTTCCGTCCTATTCCTTGTTGCAATTTGATATATAAAATTATCTCTAAAATCATTGCTCAACGCATTAAGCCCATACTTAACATTATCATCTTAGAAGAACAATTTGGTTTTCTCCATAATCGTCAAATTCATGATGCTGTGTCTTTAGCTCAAGAGGCATTACACTCTATTCATCTTAATAAAAAGGATTCTTTTGCGCTCAAGTTGGACTTATCCAAAGCTTATGATAGGGTCAATTGGACTTTCCTTTGCCTCTTATTAACTTAGATTGGGATGGATGTGGATTTCGTTAATTGGATCATGGGTTGTATTCAATCAACTTCCTTTGTTGTTTTGATAAATGGTGCTCCTTCATAATTTTTCCACCCTTCCAGAGGGCTCCGTCAAGGGTGTCCAATGTCCCCCTTCCTGTTTCTCTTAATTGTTGAAGCTTTAAGCCATCTTGTTAAACAAGCTCGTGTTTCTGGCTCTTTCAAAGGTATTCACATAACTGGCTATGGATTCTTGTCTCATATCCTCTTTGTTGATGATATCCTCCTCTTTGGAAGTGCTTCAAAAGAAAATGCCTCCTCCCTTGCAAAGATTTTGGATCTATATCAAATGGCCTCGGGGATGCTGATAAATTTTGAAAAGTCTTGTCTTATCCATAGCATCTCCTCGATTCCTCTTTTAGCTGACCTCAAATCTTCCTTACCCTTTCCTCTTTCTAATTGGTCGGATGGTTTTAAGTATCTGGGTTTCTCCCTCAAGCCCAATTGTTATGGTTTCAAGGATTGGCTATGGCTCTACCAAAAAATTGAAAATCGTATAAAGCTTTGGACCAATAGATGCCTGTCCAGAGGTGGGCGCTTGGTTCTCCTTAAATCTGTCCTCCAAAGCATCCCGGTTTATTGGGCCTCCATTGCAGCCATCCCAAAAGGCATCCTTCATAAAATCAGGAAACTTTGTTTCTCCTTTTTATGGACTGCTTATCATAAGGATGAAGGTATCCCCTTATCAAAATGGACGTCATTAGAGCTCTGCCCAAGGAACTTGGCGGATGGGGAATAAAAAATCTCCCTATTTTCTGTCAAGCTTTAGGTGCAAAATCTTTATGGAGACTTTCAAAGAACCTTGGTTCACTCTGGAGTCGGATTTATGTGCAAAATATTTGAAGGGCACTTCTGTCACATCTTGGTTTCATCTCTAGACTAAATCACATAAGAATGGCTCTATTTGCTGGAAGGCCTTTGTACAAGCCTTCCCCTTGATTGGTGATTGGTCCGCGTGGAATATTGGTAAAGGAGATCAAGTTTGGATCGGTTTGGACCCTTGGGTTGGGGCTGGAAATTCTTTTAAGCTTTCTGAAAGGCTACGCAATATTTTAAGCGCAAATCAAATTCACACTTGCCTCTTCTTTTCCTCAGGCTTGGGGTTCTTCTGGGTGGAAATCTGCGTCTTCTCTTCAACTAAATGAGGAGGATTCTCTTGAATGGTCCTCTTATGTTCTTCTTCTGGTGAACGATTTCATTCATCTAGATCAGGATGCAGATGACACTCTGGTTTGGACAAAAAATTCGAACTCTGGAACATACTCTGCAAAACTGGGCTGTTGGAAATACTGAGAGGGGGGTGAATCAATATTTCTTTTCAATTGTTATTTTTGCCAGTTAGATCACTTCTATTTAGAACACAAAATGAACAATAAGAATAAAGGCTTTTATTAATTTCTTCTTTACAATAAATCAAGTACAATATATGTAGGGCTCCAACCCTAGATGAAGGCACCAATCTTCAATCTCCCATTCTCTAACCTGTATTTGCCAAGCACTGACTTGGACTTCCAAGGCTCCAACCTTGTTAATTCTGAGGCACCAACCTCAAGGGCTCCAACCCTATATCTGGTACAGGCTCCAACCTGGTCTCTTGAGGACACCTATCCTCTAGGGCTCCAACCCTATCTTCCAAGGCACCAACCTCAAGGGCTCCAACCCTATCTTCCAAGGCACCAACCTTGTCTCTATGAGGCTCCAACCTCCTGCTTCATTTCGTCAAGATATATTTGGTTAAACTTACGACTCCCAATGTCTTCTTCAACGAGCCCTGACAATCTTCAACATACTCTTCATTGTAGTCTCCACATTATGTCATCAATGACAACCTTTTCTTCGTAGAAGGTGTCACCATTGCTCTTCATCGTACCCAAACAATTTCTCCAAGTTACCTCATGATGGTTTCAATGCATCATGGTCTAAAATAATGCTTCCCAGATCAGCTTCTATTATGCTTCGAATTCCCTTTAATGGATCTTCAATGTCAGATCCAAAGTATTCTTTAAGGTATGCTCAAGGATATCTTCACAAAGTGTCTTCAATGATGCTCCAAGAAAAACTTTTAAAGATGGTCCAAAATCTCTTTAAATACACCTCTAGGTCTGGTCTAATGTCTGCTTAAAAAAAAGGCTTCAAGACTGTTCTAGAAATCTTCAAGGAACACTTCACTAGTCTTAACAAGCCAACAACTCTTCACAACTCCTGCATACTAGACTTCAACAAGTCTGCTAGATTCTCAAGATTGTATCCAAAGATAAATCTACAAAGTATTCTCCAATATGCCTTCATTAATGTTCCAAAGGGACTTTAGGAAGGTCTTTTTAATATAATCCACTGTCTCATAAAGGATGTATCTATATCACTTCAAAGTAGCTTCAACGAATGCTTCAATGATGCTCACCTTCTACATATCCGAGCTTCGTAAATGTCATTGCCCAGGCCTTCAAGCTATCATAGGTCCAAGGTTTATTGCTGAGGCTATGATTGTTTCTCTGATCTGAGCTTCGTAATAGATAGGTCTACATTAGTGTATGAGCTACTAAAAACAGGTGACAGTTCCTAGGTTAACCTCTTGTCAACAAACTGAGTTGTAATCCCTTCACTGGTTGACAGTCCAAATCGTCTAGGTCTGCACTAGTTCGAGCTCCTTTGCACTAGTCTGCAATCCGAGTCTAGGCCTCTATCAACAATCCGAGCTTACTGTTCTTTTATTTCTTGGTCCAAGCACTTGACAAGGTTTGTAATCCGAGCTCCTTGTCCAACTATCACTGCCCACAGTGCTTATAATCTTACTGAGCCCTAAAACACAAGTCTGAGTTACTTGCAGGTTTGTTCCTTCAAGTCTGAGCTTTCACTGGTGTGATCTCAAGGTTTATCACTGCACCGAGCCTTAAACAAATGTGACTGTCCTCTTCACTGGTGGTTGTCCTCTCACAGGTTCGATGCATCCCTACAGGTCAGTAATCTGAGCTATACAAGTGTCCAAGGCTTCACTGTACTAAATTCCGATCCTTTTATATGCCTTCAAGGTGATACAGTCCCTTGCAATGTAGTCTCTCCATAGAAGTATCCGAGTTACCACAGGTCTATGGTATACCCAATCACCAAAAATTCCAAAATAGAATTAGCTCAACAGTGATCTTCCTTGTCTCCTCGGCTTCTATCTCCTTCTGTGCTTCTGAACCTTATCTCTGAAATATTCACCGAGATTATTGACTGAAATGATGGTCTGCGGTCTCTATATATACAAATTCTGTTGCTTGAACGAAGGGACACGTCTCTGGAGTAGGCCAACATGGGTAGGGTAGCACAGGTCAGCTCAAGGACCAGATTAATTTTCTCAACTTGTAAAATCTAAATCTCCCAGCTTATTTGGAGTTTCAGGCCAAGTGATAGCTCATTGGAAAGGCAAAATAATGCTCTAAAAGATGGCAAAGGAATCAACTTGAGAGGCTGCCTCTAAGATACTAAAAATTATTTTTTAGTGTGACTGGTCATAAATTAGTGCAGAATTAGAGACAGGGCAGATATGCTTTTCTTGTTAGGCTTCTTCGTGGTTTAGCTTCTTCATCATAGGATCATGTGTCATTATGCATGTCATCATGATAGTATCCATCATTCATGTTATCATGAAGGTATAGCATCGTGTATTCAATAATAGTGCAGGTCTTCCAACCTTCATCAAATGCAGCATCATTAGGAGAGCTTCAAATAATGTCTTCCTAGTCTTCCAACTTTTATCAAGTGACATTAACAATCGTGGTCATTCATTTAGTATATGACATCATCAATTGCATCAAGAGTTATCTTGACATCTTCGTAGATTAACATCATTATTGATGGTAACATAGTCAACCAAGGGTTATGGTGTCATCATCTAGAACCAGACATCTCAAGAATATTGACATCTTAGTCAACGCCATATTGACATCAATGACAACCTTGAATAACAATCTCCCCCTTTGTCATTGATGGCAATATTCTTGCCCTTCCATCATTCCCTCCCCCTTTGACATCAATGGCAAACGGGGTGCCCAAGAACTCCCCCTGTCAAGCTACTTCTTTTCTTCATGAACAGTAGTCCTTCATATGTGTGTTACTCCCCCTGTCATAGGGCTCTTCCTTCTAGCAATGTGGTCCATGCATTTCTTCATGTGGTGAACCAACTCCTCCTGCCTGCACAAACTCTTCTAGCTCAAGAAAAACTTGTTGCCTTGTAAACAAGTGGAAAAAAAACCAGTTCATCGGCTGAACTAGGGATCATGTTCTTCAATGAAGTTGCTCCCAAGAGATGATCTATCAAAGGATGATCGTGTTGGAATCACGATTGCCGTTAGAACAAAACCCGCAGGCATTAGTCTCTGCTACAATCACCAGAGTTAGGATCCACGAGAGGCGATTAGTCCATGTCGCGAGACACACGGGGAGCGTTGAACCCAATGTCCAACAATCTCCCCCCTACGCGAGCCGGGTGAGTTTTGAACTCGAGACCTGTCGCTCTGATACCACTTGTTGGAATCACGATTGTCGTTAGACCAAAACCCGCAGGCATTAGTCTCTGCTACAATCGCCAGAGTTAGGATCCACGAGAGGCGATTAGTCCATGTCGCGAGACACACGGGGAGCGTTGAACCCAATGTCCAACAGATCATCCAAGTGTGACTCATCAAGGTTTTCATAGGGCCCATTCACGGATAACCTCTGCAAGAATCGTCAAGAATCACAAGCTCCCCCTAACAGTATGCATAGTCTTCTTCTTGGCAAAAATTCATTATCAAACTTTGTAATATCATCTCTTCAAAGATGACTTCATCAAATCAACAACATTTGTTGTTGGCTGGAATGTTTAATAGACTTCCGGATTCAATTTGTTTCCTTCTACGTACTTGTGTAACTTTCTTCCCTTGCATGGTTCTAGCTTGTGTAGGGGCCCAAGTCAAGTTACAATCACATGCCATGTGTCCAATGTTATGGCAATGGAAGCATTCTATCTTATTCATGAATAAGAAATCATGACTTCTTGCAAAATTGCTTCTATGAGATTGACGGGGACCATTATAGATGTCTTTGTGATATGCCCTACATCTTTTGCCATGTGCCCAAAATTTGTACAAGAATAGCAATATCCAAGAAATATACTTTGGTACCTGGGAGATGAAGAGTTCGTTGAAGTACTCTTGAAGTCTTTTTGCCTTGGGATTCTTTAATGATATTCATTGCCTTTTGTATTCTTGACACCATATGCAGGTCTCCTCAGAGTAGAATTTCTTCTATTGTTGTCTTGATTCTTCTCCTTACCTAGTTGGAACTGGGAGCATCAACATTTCTTTCTAGGTTCCTCACATCTTTGTTGTTTGAAGCATTATCATTCTTGCTTGAGGATTCACCTGCATAGCCAAGACCTGATTTATCAAGGGGAGACCTTTGTTGACTTAGGATGTCATCTAGGGTTTGAGAGCTTTTCAAGTTTTTATTCAGCAATTCAACTTCCTTTTCAAGAAAGACAATTTCTCCTTTCAACTTTTCACAATCTTCATCTTTCATAAGTAATTTCTTCTTCATTTCATCCATCATCCTTGTTGCTTCATGTGCTTCGATTTTAAGGGAGATGATATTTGATTTCATTATGATGACTTCTTCATTCTCCTTTGCTAGACTGCTCTCCATTTCTTCTTTTATTCTTGTAGCTTCACATGTTTCGGCCTTGAGAAGATTGATGCCTAATTTTAGTTTCAAGATTTCTTCATCCTTTTCGTATAGTTGGCATATCATGGTGTTTCTCTCCTTTTCTGCTTCATTAACTTGTCCTTCTATGAATGCCAAAGTTTCCATCACCTTCTCAGCTCCTTGCGTTTGTTTCCTTGTTTCTTCTAGTTGAGATCTAAGAGAGGAGACCTCTTCCTTGTATTGACCAATCTCTATTTCAAGATTGTTCAAGCTCTTAATTCTTTGTTCAAGGTGGCTTGACAAAGTTTCTTCCCTTTTCTTTGCCTTATCCAATTGATTTGTTATCGATATGACTTCTTCATGATGCTTTATTTTATTTTGATGAAATTCCTCTTTAAGTTTGGCAAGCTCCTCATCTCTTTCTTGTACTTGAAGCTTGACAAAGTCAACTTCCTTCATTGTCTTGTCTAGGTTACTATCTTGGGCTTTCTTCTTAAGTTCTTCATTTTCCTTTTTCAAATTGTTAATCTCTTCCATGGAAGCCATAAGTTTATTCAGGAGATCTTCTTCAAAGTCTTCTTTGTTCTCTTCATCTTCTAGGTCTTCTTTAGCCTTGTTGTCATCTCTCTTATCTCCAACTTTGTTGATGGATTCTAGACTTCTTTCTTGTTTTTCATCATCTTCTTGACTAGAGATCATTGTCAATGCTCCTTTTGAGTGAAGATCATGAAGTTTGTCCCATATGCCTTTTGCTGATGAACATTTTTGCAAATTGGCCTTCATAGAATTAGGTAGCCCATTCAAGATTGCTTTCATTGCTCTTGTATTATACTCATTGGATTCTCCTTCCATCATGCTATTAGTAATCACCGATTTCAAGACTTCAATGCCTTGAGTCTTCAAGAAATTCCTCATTCTTGCCACCCATATATCAAAATTTCCATTGAACAATGGAGCCTTCGAAAATTGATTTACTTCAATTTCAATGTTTGAGGAAGACACATCTTTAGAAGGATTGGAGACTTTCTTCCTTGGCTTTGCCATTTGTGTTCTAATGATCAACGTTCAAGCTGCTAGGCTTTGAGTGAAGGTACTGACTCTGATACCAATTGTTGGAAATACTGAGAGGGGGGTGAATCAGTATTTCTTTTCAATTGTTATTTTTGCCAGTTAGATCACTTATATTTAGAACACAAAATGAACAATAAGAATAAATGCTTTTATTAATTTCTTCTTTACAATAAATCAAGTACAATATATGTAGGACTCCAACCCTAGATGAAGACACCAATCTTCAATCTCCTAGGCTCCAACCTGTATTTGCCAAGCACCGACTTGGGCTTCCAAGGCTCCAACCTTGTCAATTCTGAGGCACCAACCTCAAGGGCTCCAACCCTATATCTGGTACAAGCTCCAACCTGGTCTCTTGAGGACACCTATCCTCTAGGGCTCCAACTCTATCTTCCAAGGCACCAACCTTGGCAATTCTGAGGCACCAACCTCAAGGGCTCCAACCCTATCTTCCAAGGCACCAACCTTGTCTCTATGAGGCTCCAACCTCCTGCTTCATTTCGTCAAGATATATTTGGTTATACTTACGGCTCCCAATGTCTTCTTCAATGAGCCCTGACAATTTTCAGCTCACTCTTCATTGTAGTCTCCACATTACGTCATCAATGACAACCTTCTCTTCGTAGAAGGTGTCACCGCTGCTCTTCATCGTACCCAAACAATTTCTCCGAGTTACCTCATGATGGTTTCAATGCATCATGGTCTAAAATAATGCTTCCCAGATCAGCTTCTATTATGCCTCCAATTCCCTTTAATGGGTCTTCAATGTCAGCTCCAAAGTATTCTCCAAGGTATGCTCAAGGATATCTTCACAAAGTGTCTTCAATGGTGCTCCAAGAAAAACTTCTAAAGATGGTCCAAAATCTCTTTAAATACACCTCTAGGTCTGGTCCAATGTCTGTTTAAAAAAAGGCTTCAAGACTGTTCCAGAAATCTTAAAGGAACACTTCACTAGTCTTAACAAGCCAGCAACTCTTCACAACTACTGCATACTAGACTTCAACAAGTCTGCTAGATTCTCAAGATTTTATCCAAAGATAAATCTACAAAGTATTCTCCAATATGCCTTCATTAATGTTCCAAAGGGACTTTAAGAAGGTCTTTTTAATATAATCCACTGTCTCATAAAGAATGTATCTATATCACTTCAAAATAGCTTCAACGAATGCTTCAATGATGCTCACCTTCTACAGATCCGAGGTGTTTTTCCTTAAGGTGATCCGAGCTTCGTAAATGTCACTGCCCAGGCCTTCAAGCTATCACAGGTCCAAGGTTTATTGCTGAGGCTATGATTGTTTCTCTGATCTGAGCTTCGTAATAGATAGGTCTGCCACAGAGTCTGAGCTACTAAAACAGGTGACAGGTGACAGTTCCTAGGTTAACCTCTTGTCAACAAATTGAGTTGTATTCCCTTCACTGGCTGACAGTCCAAATCTTCTAGCTCTTCATTGGTCCGAGCTCCTAAGTCTGCAATCCGAGTCTAGGCATCTATCAACAATCCGAGCTTCCTGTTCTTTTATTTCTTGGTCCAAGCACTTGATAAGGTCTGTAATCTGAGCTCCTTGTCCAACTATCACTGCCCATAGTCCTTATAATCTTACTGAGCCCTAAAACACAAGTCTGAGTTACTTGCAGGTTTGTTCCTTCAAGTCTGAGCTTTCACCGGTGTGATCTCAAGGTTTATCACTGCACCGAGCCTTAAACAAATGTGACTGTCCTCTTCACTGGTGGTTGTCCTCCCACAGGTTCGATGCATCCCTACAGGTCAGCAATCTGAGCTATACAAGTGTCCAAGACTTCACTGTACTGAAATCTGACCCTTTTATATGCCTTCAAGGTAATACAGTCCCTTGCAATGTAGTCTCTCCACAGAAGTATCCGAGTTACCACAGGTCTATGGTATACCCAATCACCAAAAATCCAAAATAGAATTAGCTCAACAGTGATCTTCCTTGTCTCCTCGGCTTCTATCTCCTTCTGTGCTTCTGAACCTTATCTCTGAAATCTTCACTGAGATTATTGACTGAAATGATGGTCTGCGGTCTCTGTATATACAAATTTTGTTGCTTGAACAAAGGGACACGTCTCTGGAGTAGGCCGACATGGGTAGGGTAGCACAGGTCAGCTCAAGGACCAGATTAATTTTTTCAACTTGTAAAATCTATATCTCCCAGCTTATTTGGAGTTTCGGGCCAAGTGATAGCTCATTGTAAAGGCAAAATAATGCTCTAAAAGATGGCAAAGGAATCAACTTGAGAGGCTGCCTCTAAGATACTAAAAATTATTTTTTAGTGTGACTGGTCATAAATTAGTGCAAAATTAGAAACAGGGCAGATAGGCTTTTCTTGTTAGGCTTCTTCATGGTTTAGCTTCTTCATCATAGGATCATGGTGTCATTATGCATGTCATCATGATAGTCCATCATTCATGTTATCACAAAGGTATAGCATCATGTATTCAATAATAGTGCAGGTCTTCCAACCTTCATCAAATGCAGCATCATTAGGAGAGCTTCAAATAATATCTTCCTAGTCTTCCAACTTTTATCAAGTGACATTAACAATCGTGGTCATTCATTTAGTATATGACATCATCAATTGCATCAAGAGTTATCTTGACATCTTCGTAGATTAACATCATTATTGATGGTAACCTAGTCAACCAAGGGTTATGGCATCATCATCTGGAACCAGACATCTTAGTCAATGCCATATTGACATCTTAGTCAACGCCATATTGACATCAATGACAACCTTGATTAACATAGGCTACAAGGCTTATATGGAGGATCACTCTACTACCGAAAAAGAAGAATGGTGGAAACTCATTTGGAAGACGCCTGGGCATTTAAAAGCCAAACTTGTGTTGTGGCTGGTCTTTAAAAACAAACTCCTAACTTGGGATAATTTACAAAAACGTGGATGGGTAGGCCCATTTAGATGTCCGCTTTGTGGAACATGCTCTGAATCTGGTCCTCACCTTTTTCTCTTTTGCTCTTATGCAGAAACGGTTTGGTCCATTTCCACCTCTGCTTACACAACTGTTCGCTTGGATGTTGCGGAATCCTTTCTCGCTCATTCATACCAATGGTGGAGCCTCCCAGGGGTAAGCTCCTATGCTTCGCTACCCTCATTATTCTCTTATGGGATTTGGTGGGCTCATAATTCAGCTATTTTTAATCGGATTCAAATCCCTGAAGAGCTGACAGCTTCCTTGATTATTTAGTGGACAAGGAGCATTCGAGGCCCCCCAAAATAAAAAAAATCAAGGTCTATCCAGGCTCCTATCATCAATCATGCCATACCATGGGCCTTCTTCGATGGTGCAAACCAAGGATCCCCTCCACTAGCTGGTGCAGGAGCCACACTCTTCCTCCCTTATGGAAGAAAGTTTAAGATTAAATTCACTCTTGGTTAGGGTTCAAACAATAAAGTTGAACTGGCAGCTCTTTGGGCTGTTTTATTTGTTGCTCATAACAAAGGCATTACGGAGATGCAGTGTTTTGGTGACTCCAAAGTTGTTGTGGAATGGGCTTCTCAGCGAGCTCAGATACTGGCTCCACACTTACAAGCAGTTTTGAAAGCCATTCAACATCTCTTTTCCAAATTCTCCTCTCTTGCCTTCAAACACGTTTTCAGAGAATTAAATGAAGAAGCAGATGCCTTATCAAAACAAGCTCTGATCTTACAGCTTGGTCGTCTCATTATCACCGATGCTTCCTCTTCTGTAGAGGAAGCATTCATGGTATAGTCTTTGAACAACACATTTATTTTTTGAAGTTTTGATCGTTTTTTTTGTTTTTTGTAAATATCCTTAATGTAAATCAGCAAATCATAAAAGTCTGATCCTGGAAACTATACAGCTCAAGGAGCATTGTAAAACCCTTTGGGGGTTGGTCCGTTATTCTAATATGAATAAAGATTTTTTTTCCATGGAAAATATATATATATATATATTTAAAAAATAAAATAAAAATAAAGTACCTTAATATGAAATGAAATGAAATTTTAACATCCACGAGACTAAAAATAGTCTATGGGACAAAAAAAATTGGTTTGAAGTCCGGGCGGAGGCACTGGGGTTCGAACCCGTGACCTCCCAAACAACACGCACACCAAATACCACCACACGACACGTTGATTATATATTGCTTTTATAGAATATTGAAGTGAGAATATATATAATTGAAGTGGGATCAATTAAGTAACCTTTGTTAATACTTCAACTTAATTAAGGATGCATATAATCAAATGAAGAACCTTTTTAATAATAAATTGTTTGGCTGGAGGTAAAAATATCTTTACTTGATATAACACCTTTCTTCCCTCTCTATAACTAATATATATTGTAATTGTAATTTATCTTGGTACTTGTTATGAAGGATCCCACCAATATGTGGGAATCTTGGTAGCATATTTGTGAAAATTCCTTAAATCTGGAATTCTATTGCAGCAATGGATATTAATTCTTCTAACTGATAAATTAATTATTCAGTTTATTGCTACAACAACTTCGAATTAAACACACTGCAACCTTCACTAAATAAACTGCGGAAAAATACAAGTGCAAAAACAAAACTGAACAAGATCAAATCATAGACATACCTGGCATAGTTATTTTTGGACTAATGTCCCCGGAAAAACCCAATGCGGGAAAACTGGTGCAACAACCGAGGGTTTGTATATTATGTAGTAAATTTTCTGAGTACAAGTCTATGATTGACAGATCTGTCAAATCATGTAGAGAAACTAACAAGAAAGATCTTGTGAGACAAACCTCACTCCTCCACAGGAACCCAACACCGATCAACACCCAAAACGAACTTCCCTGCGCTGCCTCTGCGTCACAGCTGTGGCTGCCCTTTGTCTATGTGCTGGTCTCTTCGCTGGCTGGAAATTTGGGCCTTCTGGCCTCCAGAAAATCTCTCCGGGATCTGGCACTGACCCAACACTGTCTTCTCAGAAAAAATACGAATACCTCTGAGGCTCTGCGCAATGCCTGCGTAGCCTCTGTGTCAATGGCTTTGCGCTGCCTCTGTGGCTCCCACTGTCTCCTCTGCTATGCACTCTTTGGGTCAGGAATGCTGCCAACCGGAATTACTGCCCCTCTTTGTGTAGAATATCTAGATCGAAGTTTCTCCCTGAGCACTGCTCACTAAAGAAATTGATCTCTTGATCCTTCGGTATTTTTGTGCGCTTTCCAAATGACCCTTCAAGCCCTTCTTATAATCTTCTCGTTGAAAGTTCAATGACCGAGATTAAATCTCTGATCAACAGCTAAGATTAACTTTTGATTTGATCCGCTTTTTCGAGAACATTCACACCCATATTCTATTAATTCATTTTTTATTTTATTTTCCTAAGTTTATTCTTAGGGTCCTTTTAAAATAGTTAATTTTGTTAATAAAATACAATTTGGGTGGAATTTCCCAAAACAATTTCTGGGTTATGTGGAATACATGTGTGTAAGCCTCCCTGCAAATTTTGAGACTTAGAGCACATCCGATGCTACCAGAAATCAACACTCCCTCTTAGCGAGGAATGTGCTCTAGCAATATACCCTATGTCACAAGGTTCGACGAACTTCAACCTTGAGGTTCGAATTTTGGCGAACCTTAAAAAAATTTTGAGGTTCGGCGTCGAACCTCATAGCCATTGACCAAGTGCATAGATCAAAACTCATAACCTCATGTCACAACTCAAGCTTGTAATGTATCCTTGCAATTTCCATGACCGTGATAGCATTTTTTATGTTTATTGATGTTGATATCTTAGTATTTTATCCTATTTTTCATTTTAAATTTAGTATATGTATATATATAGAAAATGTATATAGACGAACCTAATGGCGAATCTCATCAAAAAATTCGAACACGAACCGAACCTAATCATTGTTGAACCCGAACTTGAACCCGAACCATGTGACTTAGATTATATACCCTGCCGAGTAACATCTTCCTCTGTGTTGCTGATGTCTGACACTATTGCCCACTAACTCTACGCAAACTTTGCATCTGTACTGCTGCTGATACTTCCACTATAACACTACATCCGTACTGTAAGTCCCTCTCAAATTCTGCATCCATGCTACTGCTGACACTGCCAACTGCCACTGCACTGCAACACTGTTGCTTATTGCAACAATAAAACATCCAAAACTGAACAAGTGTTCAACGTGATGCATCTCGGTACTGAAGATGTGACTGTTGCTAGCCTCTGCGGTGACCCTTTGAAGCTGTTGCGCTGCTGTTGACTTTGCGCTGTGCTTTTTTGCACTGCTACCAACTCTACTTTGTGCTGCTAACCACTGCGTTGTCACTTTTGCACTCCTCTGCGCCAACTGGCACTCGTCCATCCTGCTACATCTGATTTGGGCTCTAGTAGCAGTGTATTGATCCAAGAGGTGGACTCCTCAAGGATACTGCCCATTCTGTAGATCTATGGGTCTACAGTTACAAGGTAGCCCACCTTCCTCCTAGAGGTATGTAAGCTATCATGGTGAACTCCTCATCGATCTGTAATATTCCCAATTAGCCTTGCTAATTGGAATATTTCATTTTTGCTTTATTTTGCCGCTTTAGCTAGACATAATAAATAAAGTGAGAAATAAGAGGGGTCACCTCACTTTAGTCACCTCACTTTATAATAAGGTGTTCTTTTCCTAGTAGATTGACGTTGTAACTTAAGAGAGGGGGCCTTGGGGGTCCACATGAGTATGATGGGGGAGGCATCAGGCTGACCCAAAGTAAACTGCGCAGGTCAAAGGAGAGTGAAGTTTTGGAGGGAGTTTGGCATTATAAAAGGAGAGGTTCTCACCTCATTTGGGGATGCATATTTTGATATTGATATTGAGAGCTAGACTTTTGTCTGCTTCAGCACGCCGGTTGTTTAGTCGGTCTGCAGCACTGTTTAGTGCACGAGTGTCTCCGGTCGGAGATCTCACCCTTAGCCTTGGGGGACTTCGAGTGCCTGCCCTGGTAAGGTTATTTCTGGTTTCACCCTTAGCTTCCTCGGGATTTCAGGCCTCTAAAGGTTAATTTCTCGAGTTCTATCTTTCATTTCTAGAGGCTTTGGAGGTCAAGAGAGAAGTCTCAGTGGTCACATGCCAGACTAGCAGAAAAAAATCGCAGCAATCAAGAAAGCAGGAAGGACAAACAGACGCTTGGAGTGAGGACACTGCTCCAAAGAGGGAAGAGGAAGGAATTATCTCAAAGGCCAGTGATAGATCCAGCCTTGGAGATTTAGATCCGCTTAGATGGTCTGAATTCCGCCTCGAAGGTGATCTGAGATCTGGAGGGGTAGCACCAGATCCAGCTTGGGAGATTGCAGATCTGAGGAGATATTGGCAGATCCAGCCTAGATCTGAAGAGATAACATCAGATCCAGCCTTTGAGGTTGCAGATCTGAGGAGATATTGGCAGATCTAGCATAGATCTGAAGAGCTAGCAGCAGATCTAGCTTTGTGGGACGCAGATCTGGAGAGATAGTAGCAGATCCAGCCTTGTATGACTCAGATCCAGCAGATCTGGGCAGAGAGGACGCAGATCCAATCAGGGAGGACGCAGATCTGATGAGTAGGGTCTTTATGTGGGGTTCTAGCAGCATTTTTCAGTGTTTTCAGCCTTGAGGAGTTGGTCATCTCATCTGGAGGATTTGTGGGTAGATCCAGCCCTTTTGCCAGCATATTTCTTGAGCTTCTGAGCTGTTCCTGAAGGCACAGCGTGTTTGTAGGAGGAGGGTTTCTGGGGGCGATTTTCGGAGGTGGTCCATTTGCTTCACGGTTTCTGGGTTTTGTCCGGAGCAGCGAGTATAGGTGATCTATAGATTTTTAGCTCATTCCGGCAAGGGGATCAGCCCCTAGCTTCAGTTCACTCCAGCAGCAGCAGTTTACGGCAGTTTCTTCCAGTAGCTGGGATGCAGTTTCTGTAGTAGCCATTTCCTATTTTCTGAGAGGATTCTTCACTTGCCTTGAGCAAGGATAGGTGCCCTCATTCTGATTTTCTTGTACTCCTCTCTATGTACTCTCAGATTAATAAAATGGCTCAGTTTTCTGGCATTCTATGTGTAATTGTTCCATGATCTGGTTCAGCATTATATTTTCTATATCTGCTTGGCATATTTCTGTTTATTACTGGTTATTCCCCTTTGGGGATATTACACGATCCTGGTAGATGCTACTTGCGGATCATGCTTCTCGTCATTGTATCTCTTCTTTAGAGGACACTCTGTGGCATAATGACCCATTTCGCCACACCAGAAGCATTTGATCTTGGAAAGGTCCTTCTTCCTCCTGCGTTGCTCATGTTGCCCCTTTGATGCAAGGGCCACATTATCCTCCTCCTCCTTCGGCTTCTTCCAACTATTGCTGCTTCCCTCAAGTTGACACTTCTTGCTGCAAAGCAACCCACATTTACTCCTAGTTCGACAAATTCTCTCTGCCCAGCATGCTCTGGACAAAGACTTGATAGTCTTTAGACACTGAGTTGAGGACCAATCAGACCATCTTGGTGGCCTGAGGAACTGATCCCACAACTGACGATTATTCTCGGTTCTCATTAAGTCTAGATAGGAACGATTCAATGCGCTCACCTTTCTTCATCCCGATAATCCGCATCTTTTCCTCCAGATACATCTTCCACTGCTTGGAAGATCCTTGATATAGCTTCTCCAAGGCCTACCACATTTCTTTAGCTGTTTATTTGCTAGCTATATTTTTCTTGTATTCCTTCAGAGGATCTGCATCTACTTGAACAACCACCACACCTTCGACGAAGAGCTTGAGATCATGCTCATCCAGCAGACATTTGATCCTTGCCTGCCAAATCACATCGTTGGAGGCTCCCTCCAACCGATCTTGATCTGTCAGCTAGCTTGCTGCCATTTTTGCCCATTGAAAATGTTGAATCTAGCTCCCTCTCTTTCTCCTCTGCGCAACGCTGGCCTGACTTACGCACTCCTTGCTGGAGATGGTAGATTTGCCACCCAAAATTGCTGCTCAACTCTCGAAAAATAGAATACCTCGGCTAGGAATTCCCTAAGGAAGAAAATTCCCTCAAAGTGTATCCAGATCTCTCTTCTGACGCTTCTGCACCCACAGTCACTGCTGCGCAGAAAACTGCCTCCCTTTGGCTGCTGATCTGCGCTGCTCCCTCTGCCTCTGCCAAACTGCAATTTGAAAAATCTTCATCTCTGTTGACTCACTCAGAATTTTCTTGCTGGTTTTGGCCCTCCTGGCTTGGATTGTGCAATCTACTGGGAAATCGATCTGTTGCTTACACAACTCTTTGATCCCAACTATACAACCTCTGATACCATGTGAAAATTACTTAAATCTGGAATCCTATTGCAACAACTAATATTAATTCTTCTAACTGATAAATTAATTATTTAGTTTATTGCTACAACAACATCGAATTAAACACTGCAACCTTCACTAAATAAACTGTGGAAAAATACAAGTGCGGAAACAAAATTGAACAAGATCAAATCAGAGACATATCTACACAATTATTTTTGGACTAATGTCCCTGGAAAAACCCAATGCGGGAAAATTGGTGCAACAGTTGAGGGTTTATATATTATGCAGTAAATTTTCTGAGTACAAGTCTATGATTAATAGATCTGTCAAATCATGAAGAGAAACTGACAAGAAAGATCTTGTGAGACAAAACTCACTCCCCCATGGGAACTCGACACTGATCAACACCCAAAACAAACTGCCTTGCGCTGCCTCTGTGCAGTAACTGTGTCACAACCATGGCTGCCCTTTGTCTCTGCGCTGGTCTCTCTGTTGGCTGGAAACTGGGGCCTTCTGGCCTCCGGAAAATCTCTGCGGGATCTGGCACTGACCCAATGCTGTCTCCTTAGAAAAAATACGAATCCCTCTCAAGCTCTCCGCAGTGCCTGCGTAGCCTTTGCGTCTTTGGCTCTGTGCTGCCCCCTATGGCTCTCACTGTCTCCTCTCCTATGCATTCTCCGGATCAGGAATGCTTGCAATCGGAATTACTGCCCCTCTCTGCGTAGAATCTCTAGTTCGAAGTTTAACCCTGAGCATTGCTCACTAAAGAAATCATTCTCTTGATCCTTCGGTATTTCTGTGCATTTTCCAAATGACCCTTGAAGCCCTTCTTATAATCTTCTCGTTGAAACTTCAACGACTGAGATTAAATCTCTAATCAACGGGTAAGATTAACTTTTGAATTGATCCGCTTTTTCGAGAACATTCACACCTATATTCTATTAATTCACTTTAATTATTTTATTTTCCTAAGTTTAGACTTGGGGTCCTTTTAAAATAATTAATTTTTTCAATAAAATACAATCCGGGTGGAATTTCCCAAAACGATTTCTGGGTTTTCTGGAATACATGTGTCTAAGCCTCCCTGCAAATTTTGAGACTTAGAGCACATCCGATGCTACTAGAAATCAACAGTATCTACCCCCAATAACCCTAATGAATGGAGCGACAAAATGCACTGATAGATTGGATTGTGAATAACTATGACGTATTAATTGGCTCTGCCTTCCATTGTGTAGCGATTCATACAATCACAATTTTATGAGTGGTATGACTATGCGGCGATCTGTATGATGAGAGGGGAGATGGCAACGAGAAAGTAGAGAGTGTTAGTGATGGTTGGGTATAAGTCAACAACCGTAGGGTTGAAGTGGTTGTGGCAGCAAGGCAAAGGCAACAATGCGGCATTTGGGTACAACAATTGCATGAGTAGGGGGGTGATGTTGTATGACGATGATGGTGAATATGTTGCTACAACTATTTGACTTTTTTTTCTTCTATTCTTTAAAATTTTTAATTTTTTTTTTTATTATTTATTATTTTTATAAATAATAGATCTTTTGTTTTTTTTTTGTCTATTTTTTTTCCTTGCTAGTGGCCAAGGGCTATTTTTTTGGGTAAATTTTTATTTCCAATGGTCGAGGGTCGGATTGCCAAGACCCGCAGAATGGGGAAACTCCAAAAGCTTTTTGTGACTATGGTAATGAAATTTTGACCAAGTGTTGATGGTTAATGGTCCGGATCAGAGAGCTAGGCGGGAGTGCCCTTTTGTCCTTTCATGTGTGTCTTCATTAACTATTAATTAACAATATTTATTATTATTATTTGTTGGTATAGTTATCTTCATAAGACATTGACCTACTTCTGTGGTCATTCATTGGACTTTAACCAAATTATCTTATCTCTCACATGTGGCAAGCTCTTCATCAACAAAATGGAATTGGAGCACCTGTGGTTTATTATTTTGGAAACATAATAGGTTGGGTTTCCAAAACATTGAGGATCTTCTCTCAAACCTATGCCTTGGGTTTGTAGGGGTGAAGAATATACAAGTGGGACTCATAAAGATTGGGATGTGGATCCAAGTGTTCTTGTTTTCAAAACCGTTACATGCTTCCAAGTCTTGTGCAACTTAGCCTTCTTATCATTGTTTCAAGGCCCTCCTTTACTCCCAAATTGACTATAAGTCTCTACTAAGTCCAATAAGGATAAATTACCTCGTGTTTTGTGACTTTTCTATGTGTTCTTGCCCCAAGTTTGCCATTGTTTGCTAGCAACCGTAGAAGACGGTTCAGCTTTCTTCTTATTTATTCATTGCAACATGACATAAGAATAGGCAGATTTAGTTTCTGCAAGCTTGAATAATTGCAACTTTGAAAAGTTCCTATACATGGCTTTTGCACATTAGTGTTTTGTGATGAAAGGTTGGATATTTTTGGTAGTTACAAGAAACTCCTTCATCCTTGGAACCTGTTGAAATTTTTTCTTTTAAACCAATATTCAAACTATGAACACATAGGGTTCAAAAAATATGGTCATAGTTGCTCTGGAATCTTGATGGCTTATGGATTCTCAACGAACTTGCATGACATTGCCCTACTTGATGTACTAAATTGCTTTGATAAGTCTTTCAACTATCCATTTTCTGCTATTCTCCTACTTTGAATAGTCAACTACGTTCATGAAATACAACTCTAAGGGAGAGACGACCCTCAGGTTCATTAATGGCTTATTGGTTGTATCAATGTAACAATTTGAAATTATGGACAACCCCTCATACTCTAGTCTTATCAAATTGGTTTTAACAGCCTTAGTTGTAGATTGCTTGTTGATGTACTCAATTGCTTTGGTACGTCTTGTTAATTTTTAAGTGGCTATTGCAGGTTTTCCGTCTCATGTAGTTATTTTATCCTTAGAAATTTTCTCTGTGCAGTACTACAAAAAGAAAATACTTTGGCACCTATAACTTTACAATTTGCAGCGGAGTTTAAAACATAAAAGTACTCAGAAAAATCAAACAAGACAACAAAAGTTAACCCTCAAACTTCTCATCATTTAATTTCTCATAGAAATCATGGGCTCCCTAACTGGGAATATGACCCTCAAAATTTTACAAAGAAATTACAACAAAACCTGAGATAAATTCTTTCAGCAAAATCAACAACCCACTCGACCTCCTCAAGCCCTTATGCATCACATATGTGGTCTGAAATCCTTGTTATGTCACCCTTGCAGGCTCAGCCTGCTCAGAAAATCCTCTTGACTCGCATATGCGGCTTCCTTGTTGCAGAAAAATCATTAGTCATCTGACATGTGCGGGTCCCTGCTAATTTCTTCAGCGATACAATTCTCTTGTTGCCTTTCTTCATTCTTCTTCAGCCCCTGTGAATCTCACACAATTTTTTTTAATATTACCCTTGCAAATTTGGAAGTAAATATCTTTTTGAATTTTTCTCTTTTTTGTGTTGTCTGCATCCTCTTACCTTAGGCTATTTTCCATAGGCCAAATTCCTAATCTCCAAAGCGATAAAGTGCGAGGATTAAATCTTAGCCTTGTTAGATCAATGGTAGAGTTTAGATCTAGGTCCCTTAGATAATTTAATATTTATCCTTGGATAAACAGTAGCCCAAAGTCAACATTAATCAAATAATTAATCAATGTAGGGTTAAAACTTGTTGATTTTTCTACAATAAACACAGTAGAAACCAGTGTTCTGATCTGAAAATTACTTCTAATGATCTTCGATTAATCTATCTCATGCCACATATATCATTAAGCAATTATACACAGTAAATCTCAATAGTAATGCAGCTAAAACAATACAAACAAATAAGATCATAAAGATACATCCATGCAGAATAGAGACAATTTTTTTTCTTTCTTGGGAATGCCAAACTTGGGAGAAAATCCAACAACTCTTCTTCTAGGAGAAATTCTGCTTCAACAAGGTTTATAATAAAATGTCTAGAAATCTGTGCCTAAAACCAAGTCCAAACTTTAGCCGTTTCATCCTTTTTTTGCTCCCATGAGTGTCTTATATATAAGAAATATGATGAGTGAGTGAGACAAATGAAGTGTCAATTCATGTGTATATATACAATTTAACTGTTCATTTACCCCAAGGGACTCTCCCTTTCATGGCGGGGCTGACTTGCCCAACAGGTTCTCCTTTAGCTGAAATTTCTCCTTCCTTTAGGAAGAGTTGATGAGCTTGCCATGTTGATGCATGTCTATAAATTAACTCCATCTTGGAGTGGGAAATGTTACTCTTTCATATGTGCGTGAGTATCCAAGGCTTTTGGCCAAAGTTCTTTATGGCTTCTTAGGAAAATGCATCAATCTTCTCTGGTCATGACCTAGCCAAGTCCTTCTGGCATCCATGTTCTTCTAGCTTCTTATGGGAGAATCTGTCCAATCCTATAATTTCCGTGGGACATTCACCTTTGGCTGACCTAGCCAAGTCCTTTTGGCTTCAAAGTTCAAAGGTGAATGTATCCTATAATTTGCCCTTGTAATTGCCTTGGGCCATTCACCTTTTTGGTCAAAGTCCTTTATGACCTAGCCAAGTCCTTTTAGATTCAAAGGTGAATGTATTCATTTCCTCTTGGTCATTGTCCTTTTATGACCTAGCCAAGTCCTTTTGGCTTCAGGAGATGGTCAACACTATCCTGCAAAGACCTCATCATTCCTTTCCAATGAAGGAGACATTCAACATCAAACTAAGCTCATCTTTGGATATGTACGGGAGCTCTCTTGCTCCCCTCTGTATCATGTCTCGGATGAAGTGGCTCGACCATGTCCTTTTGGCTTCTGAAGCAGGTCTTCCTGTAGTAGTCCTGGCCTCTGTTGTGAACATTGCGATTTTTTGAAAAAATCATGATTTTTTCGCCGATTTTTTCGATGATTTTTTCAATCGGCGATTTTTTTTTTTTAAATTTTGAAAAAATCGCGATTCGACCTGAAAAAATCGTGGGCCCTTCAAACAACGACCCAATAACATGCAAATTCGATTTTTTTTTTTGTCATTTTTGCAGACAGAGGTTAAGAAATAGAGCTAAGGAGGAGGAGAAGTCATTTTGAGAGGATACATAGTGGGTGAGACAACTTGAGAGGACACTTGATATGGAGGCCATCTCTTTAGATGCGATTGACACCATTGTTGCATGGAGGGTTGAGGCTGAGAGGCCTATCATGGAGTCAACCCTTGATTGGATAGAGCAAGAGGTAGTGGAGGGGGAGAAGGAGGAGGAGCAGGAGGAGGAGGTGACACCACCTACCCCTGCTACCGGTAGAGAACATGGTTTGCCTCCTTTAGCTCCTGGTGCTTCAGGTTCTAGAGCACAATAGAGTCCATTGCCAGCCCTGCCAGCTTCTTCATCTAGAGGGAAAGTTGTTACATTTTCTCGCAAGAGGGGCATAGGAAATCAGTAGTATAGGTTATTTGGTGCATTCCTTTGTATATGACATTATGACTCATGATATGAGATACATTATTATATTTTTTGTTGATATTTTGAAGCTGAGTTAGGACTCAGGACTTAGTATTCAGGACATGATTCACTGTTATGTGTGATGTAGCACTAGACATGATATTACACATTTTATATATTAGTTTTTTTTCATATTTATGTGTCAATGCATTTATTTTATGTTGTGGATGCTTTAGATATTAAAAAAATTGAAAAAAAAAGAATATTTTTGTATGTGCTGATTTTTTCCGATTTTTACCGATTTTTTCCCCTCGCCGATTTAATCCCGATCGCGATGTTCGCAACATTGGTCCTGGCTGCTCCCTTTGTCATGGAAACAAATTTTCCTGCCATTGCTGCTCCCTCTGTCATGTGAGAAAGTTCTTTTCACAAGTGGAGACTGGAGTAAACCAATCCAATAGGTCACCTTCCTTCATTTGGGATCCAATTCGGCACAGTGAATTCACATATGTTTGTTTCTTATTTTCTAGAGGTAGTGAAACCGGCGCATACTCAACTCCACCATCAAAGGAATAAAAAAAAACAATCCTTCTATCATTACAAGCAAAATGTCATCATCATCATAGTTCTCACTCAAGAATGGTATTAATACCATCTCGGTTCTCTTCTTGCTTTATATAAAAGTAGGTGAGGGAGGCTTTCTCCTTAGCTCACTCTGGCTCTGTAGTAACTTCCTTCTGAATATTTGTAACATTTTCTTCCATTCTGAAGAGGAATGGCTCTCAGATGAATGTTCTCATGAACATGCATTGTACTGCAATCATCATCTTCATGTCTAGTTATTGGTGAACTTGAGACTGCTTCAGTGTCTTTTCTATGTTGAGTTACTTGTACTTATTCATTGTGCAATTTGGGATCTTCTGGGATTTTCTAGGCTTTCCTCAACCACCAACTTATCAGAAGAAACCGTACCCTCTGTTAATGATGATGTTGATGGTGATACAATAGAAGAGACATTTGCAAAACTGGGCATAAGTATTCTATCTATTAATTTGCTCGAGACAAGAAGTGCGGAAGCTGAATAGAAATACCAACACTACTAAGGATTCAATGATAAGTTGATGCAATATCTTCTAGTTCCTGGCTTGTCACATGAGATTACTGGGTATTGGGTATTTTTGTTGATGTCTAGGATTGCCCCAACAAATCCATGTCAATTTGCCCACTGTTTATTATTTGCAGTAGAGTCACCCATGACACAATAAAAGTAAAAAAACAGAGATCACATAGTTACCTGTCAGGCAATAAAAGCATGAGAACAAAGAAGTACTGCGTACCAAACCTTTCACTTTGGCTGCCCAGGTAGGCCTTGGCCTGCCCCACAGACCCAACTCAATCTTATGTGAACCTTCAAACTGTTATGAATAAAAAATTCATAAATAACATTAATTAAATAATAATATTAATAATAAATAAAATAATTTAATTAATTGATGGCCCATTAATTATGAATGGGCAAAAGGTTAAAAGGTGTGACCACTCACCTTCGTGTCCAGTCAATCCCTATATAGGCACACTGCCACGAAGGATTGTAATCACCATTCAGATTTTATTCAATAATACAACTACTTACTTACACATAAATACACAGTGTACACACAAATAGACTTACATACTGGTTATCTCGCTAATAGTGGTATCAAAGCCATTTCTGGTCCTCTGACGGGTCCATCTCCTCTACACCCAACTTCCCTGCCCGTTGTTCATTCCCTGTTCCACCACCACTGTAATTCTCTTACAATGTTCTTTGTAGCTGCCACCTTTATTTAACTGTCTCCGTCTTGGTTCCGCTGTCATTCATAATTCCCGAGTGACAGTCAATAGACAACCATGAACTCCCCCGTCTGACACCATTTGTCGTCCACTTTTTTCCCTAGTCATTGAACATCCTGATTGAGCTGCTGCTGCACTGACCGTAACCTTGTCGACTGCGATCTTACTCCTGCTTTATTCGTCAATTGATACCCTGCCGCCATACATTTCCATTGCCTGCCATCTCTTCTCGTGCTTGACCACTGTTCCCTGCTAATTCCACCGTCCTCTTTCCTATTCCCCTGTGGCCAGTTGTCCTGTTCCACGTGATTCATTTTTTCCCTATCAACGACCAGGGCCGTCACTTTCTCCCACGTAATATCACTGTTCCATTCGTAATATCATTTATAATTCATAATAGTTATAAAGTTGTGTATATATAAGTTATAATTAAGTTATATAAATTGATCAATTATATAATTAAATAAGTTAGTTAATTATATGATTTTTTAATCATATAATTAATTAAAGTTATATAATTTAATTATAAAGTTAATTATATATATATATATATATAATTTTAAATTTTTTTGGTTCTGCCAAGAAAAAAAGGAACAAAATGAGGAATAATAATGATGACACCAAAAAGTATCAGGAAGAACTCGATAAATTATGACGTCGCCTTGACATGTTGAAAAGAAACACACAAAGTTAGGAGAAAGTCAAAGTAGGATAATTGTAACTCGAGGGGAATTAGCGAGCGATATTAAAAAAATAGATAACATTGAGAGAATGTTGCTAGGAATGCAAAACCAGTTAATGGGAAGGGTTAATTCATTTTTTAATCCTTTAATTGCTCAAGAACCAACACAAAGCCCCAAGACTCCAAAAGACGACTATTTCCCAAATCACGAAATTCCGCAAATGTCGCAAATACACTTCTCAAGAAGTCAGTGCTATACACAATTTCCAGAAAAAGACTATCAACAAATTAAAAGAGAATTACCTAAGTACGATGGTAATATCATAAAGGTGCTATAGTTTGGGTTAATAAAATGGAGGCCATTTTTGAGTCAAACTTGCCAATAGGTGATAGAGTCAAACATTAAGCAGCAAGCTCTAAAAGGCCTTTACAGTCCAAAATAGCATGATAGTACGATACTACAGTCTACAATACTTCAACCACAACCTACAAGTGCGAATTGTCAATATCATCAACAGAATCATCATCCTGATAGAAAAAGCATAGCATGTCAAGTTAAGAATTTGTTTTAGTGATGGGTATATTTTTAGTAGAGTCATGATGAAGGAGTTCGACAACCATTGCCACTAAAATCAGAGTACGCAGAGGGATTGGTGCTCTTTATTAAATACTAGTTCCTTACCCTTGTACATGACAAAATCCAATGGAAATGTTGCAATCCCCGCAATCCTGATATCCTGAAAAATTGCTGGATTTTAAGTGAAATCTAAAATTCTACTTTCTCTGTATGAAATTCAATGAGGTTGGAACCACTCTCAAAGACCCTGAGTCATTTCATGGTAATGTTAAAAATTTAAGTAAAAGGACTCCATCCTTTTACTTTAAGAATTTAACATTACCATGAAATGCATAGCAATAATAGGACCACAGGCTTGAATATTAGGCTGAGGACCATAGGATTGAATATTAGGTTGGCCTAGGGGAGAATTAGATGTGGGCCATCCAATTGAAAAAATAAAAAAATAAAAGAAAGGATTTGTTTATTTATTTATTTTTTAATTTAATTTTTTTTTTTAAATTTTGTTGGTTTGCTGACCTGGGAAGGGACAAACAGAACAAAATCGGTCCTGAACCAACCAGTTCGGTATTGAACCGTCCAATTCTAGTTCAAAGCCCCGGTTCGGAGCAGTTTTGGGCCCAAAATGGCTGGACCGGTCGCTTCCACTAGTTCCAGTCCGGTTCTGATAACATTGCCTGAGATTAGGAAGAGACCAACATGACTGAGATCTACATTGGAAGAGGCGGAAGGACATGTAGCTCCTAATGGCACATCAAGAGGAGTTAAGAAACCTAAGAGGTTTTCTAGCTATGCAACTCTCATGACTAACCTTATTGATGCAGAGCCTTTCACTTATGAAGAAGTAACAATCCAACAAGTGTGGAAGGAGGCCATGAATGAAGAATATCAATCGATAATGAAGAATGATGTCTAGGAGATTGTGTCAAGGCAGGGAGGAAAGTCAGTAGTGACTTTCAAAAGGATATACAAGATCAAACATGCTGCAGATGGAAGTATTGACAAATATGAGGTGCTATTCATGGCTAGAGGGTTCTCCCAGGAAGAGGGAGAATATTAGGATGAGACGTTTGGTCCAGTTGCTAGGTAGACCTCCATTAGATCCATCATTTCTCTTGCTGCTTTGTTGGGATGAAACTTACAACAAATGCATGTGAAGTCTGCTTTCCTCATTGGCGTGATTGAGGAAGAGGTGTACATAGAGCAACCTCAAGGTTTTGAGGTGCATGGAAAGGAATCTCATGTTTGCAAGTTAAAGAAGGCATTGTATGGACTCAAGCAAACTCTAAGAGCTTGGTATGCTCGTATTGACAACTATTTGACAAAATTGGGATTTACCAAGAGTGATGTCGATCCAAAACTTTATTTGAAGGTTGTGAAAAATGGACCTATGATTCTATTGCTATATGTTGATGACTTGGCAGGTGTCGAGTCTCTCATCATTCATTGTAAGAAGCAATTGGCTTCTGGGTTTGATATGAAGGATCTTGAGCTGATGCACTATTACTTGGGATTGGAAGTATGGCAAAAGCCTGGCAAGGTTTTCCTTAGTCAAAGGAAAGTATGTTATAGAGATCCTTCTGAGTTTTGGCATGATGGATTGTAAATCCATGGTTACTCCCATGGTAACTAACTTGAAGAAATTGGGAGGCTCTGATTCCAGTTTGGTAGTTCCATATATGTACCGGCAGTTGATTGGATTGTTGATGTATTTGGTTAACACCATGCCGAACATATGCTTTGCCATGAACACATTGAGCCAGTTCTAGGTGGAACCAAGACACGAGCATTGGATTGCTGCAAAGCACATTTTGAGATATCTACGTGGTACTGTGAATTATGGCTTGAGATATGTTGCAAACAAGGATGTACAACTTCTGGGATATACAAATGCAGATCAGGCTGAAAGTGTTGATGAAATGAAGAGTACCTCGAGAGTATGCTTCAGTGTGGGCTCCTTTATGATATCATGGATGAGCAGGAAGCAGAGGTCGGTTGCACTCACCACTGCAGAAGCAGAATACATCGTAGTCTGTGAGGCTTGTACCAAAGCAGTATGGCTCCGGAAGTTGTTTGCAGGATTGTTCGACCAAGAGTTGGAACTAAGAGTGATACACTGTGATAATCAAAGTTGTGTGAAGCTTTAAGAGAATCCCATGTTCCATGACAAGTCGAAGCATAGTGAGATTAAGTACCACTACATTCGTGATATGGTGCAGGGGAGAGCGATGAGGCTCGAGTACATCTCCACCGATGAGAAGAAAATTGATATTTTGACTAAGTCGTTGCCCAAAGAGAAGTTTGTGTACTTCAGAGACAAGCTGGGGCTTGTGGAGATTACTCCTCTCGTTGAAAGGGAGTGCTGACATGTCTGCAACATGGATGGACATTTTTCCAAAAGGGAGAATGGTCCGAGAGGCCCAGAGTGCTCAACAGGTAGGGTTGAATGAGTGCCTCTCGGAGGGTGTATTGATGTCTGTCAGTATTTCGACCTGATCACACATTGGAGGGGTGTAGTGAGGTCTTGGATGCGATTACACACTAGGGAGGGTGTAGTGAGGTTTTTCAACATCTAGACCCGATCATCAAACAAGGAGGGGTTGAGTGAGGTCTTGGCCTATAGTGCTCAGTATGAAAGGTGAGTGCATGCTTGCTAGTTGAGGGTCTCAACATTTTGGCCTAGGGAGAGGCGTGGGATTTGAGGACCGATCACTCTGGAGGAGTGAGTCATCATATGTTGATGACAATGCCATGGGTTTGGTACCACCCCGGATATGGCCACTAGTGGATGCTGATGGTAAGATGATGATGCTGGTGATGATTTGATATAAGCTTTTCTTAGAGAAATTTGTCAACTTGAGAACACCTATGACCATTATTATGAATACCTCCCTAGTTAAGAGGCACTGTTGAATTTGTAACTATGGTCGATCTTCATAATGTATATTTGGCCACTTGATGTATTTGTCTTTATTATTGTAAAGCATATTTTAAATGCTAGAGTTAAAAGAAAAAATGTTTTGGGTCAAAGTCCCATTGTGACTTTTAAAGGAAGAAAATTGGAATTTTTGGCTCCAAAAGTTGTTAAGTTGGCCTCCCTCCAAGTGAAGTCAGCCCAGGCTAAAGACACACCCATTTCACTCAGCCAAAACACTTTATAAAGGCAGCTCTCAACCTCCTCCACAAGGGCAAATTCACATCTCATCTCATAAGCGAGTTTTCTGGGCAAGCAAGCAAAGGACAAAAAGGATAAGAAGGATGAAATCATCTTCTCTCTCTCTCCCTCTCTCCGCAGTTTGCATTTTCTGGGCAGTTTCTGTTACAGGGGGCTGAAATTCTGGGTAGCTGCAAGGACTGAAATTCTGGGACAACTGGCAATTGTAGGAGGGCTGAAATTCTGGCAAGATTAGGCAGAGCAAAATTCTAAATCAGATTGGAATGCTTGACTTGGAGGGGTTGACCAGGCCGAACATATGCTTTGCCATGAACACATTGAGCCAGTTCTAGGTGGAACCAAGACATGAGCATTAGATTGCTGCAAAGCACATTTTGAGATATCTACGTGGTATTGTGAATTGTGGCTTGAGATATGTTGCAAACAAGGATGTACAACTTCTGGGATATAAAAATGCAGATTAGGCTGGAAGTGTTGATGAAATGAAGAGTACCTCGAGAGTATGCTTCAGTGTGGGCTCCCTTATGATATCATGGATGAGTAGGAAGCAGAGGTCATTTGCACTCACCACTGCAGAAGCAGAGTACATCGTAGCTTGTGAGGCTTGTACCAAAGCAGTATGGCTCCGGAAGTTGTTTGCGGGATTGTTCGACCAAGAGTTGGAACTGAGAGTGATACACTATGATAATCAAAGTTGTGTGAAGCTTTAAGAAAATCCTATGTTCCATGACAAGTCGAAGCATAGTGAGATTAAGTACCACTACATTCGTGATATGGTGCAGGGGAGAGCGATGAGGCTCAAGTACATCTCCACCGATGAGAAGAAAATTGATATTTTGACTAAGTCGTTGCCCAAAGAGAAGTTTGTGTACTTCAGAGACAAGCTGGGGCTTGTGGAGATTACTCCTCTTGTTGAAAGGGAGTGCTGACATGTCTGCAGCATGGATGGACATTTTCCCAAAAGGGAGAATGGTCCGAGAGGCCCAGAGTGCTCAACACGTAGGGTTGAGTGAGTGCCTCTCGAAGGAGACCCAGTGACACACCAGAAGGGTGTATTGAGGTCTGTCAATGTTTCGACCTGATCACACATTGGAGGGGTGTAGTGAGGTCTTGGATGCAATCACACACTAGGGAGGGTGTAGTGAGGTCTTTCAACATCTAGACCCAATCATCAAACAAGGAGGGGTTGAGTGAGGTCTTGGCCTATAGTGCTCAGTATGAAAGGTGAGTGCATGCTTGCTAGTTGAGGGTCTCAACATTTTGGCCTAGGGAGAGGCTTGGGATTTGAGGAACGATCACTCTGGGGGAGTGAGTCATGATATGCTAATGACAATGCCATGGGTTTGGTACCACCCCAGATATGGCCACTAGCGGATGCTGATGGTAAGATGATGATGCTGGTGATGATTTGATATAACCTTGTCTTAGAGAAATTTGTCAACTTGAGAACACCTATGACCATTGTTATGAATACCTCCCTAGTTAAGAGGGACTGTTGAATTTGTAACTATGGTCGATCTTCATAATGTATATTTGGCCACTTGATGTATTTGTATTTATTATTGTAAAGCATATTTTAAATGCTAGAGTCAAAAGAAAAAATGTTTTGGGTCAAAGTCCCATTGCGACTTTTAGAGGAAGAAAATTGGAATTTTTGGCTCCAAAAGTTGTTAAGTTGGCCTCCCTCCAAGTCAAGTCAGCCCAGGCTAAAGACACATCCATTTGACTCAGCCAGAACACTTTATAAAGGCAGCTCTCAACCTCCTCCACAAGGGAAAATTCACATCTCATCTCATAAGCGAGTTTTCTGGGCAAGCAAGCAAAGGACAAGAAGGATAAGAAGGACGAAATCATCTTCTCTCTCTCTCTCTCTCTGCAGTTCGCATTTTCTGGGCAGTTTCTGTTACAGGGGGGCTGAAATTCTGGGCAGCTGCAAGGACTGAAATTCTGGGACAACTGGCAATTGTAGGAGTGCCGAAATTCTGGGCAAGATCAGGCAGAGCAAAATTCTAAAGCAGATTGGGAGGCTTGACTTGGAGGGGTTGACCAGGTTTGACCATAGGTCTAGGTGTGTCTTTTGTTGAACAGAAGAATTTCTCTATTGAAAAGGTTATTGGGTTTCTCTCCTTGGTGGGTTTTCCCAGGGTAAATCTTGTCTTCTTTCTGTGCATTGTGATATCTACTGTTCTACAGTTCTTTATGGTTGAATTTCTGAAGTATAATTGCGGAATGATATATTGGAATAATTTAAAAGAATATCAACATCAAAAGTAATTATCATTTTTTCTCAAATACTGCTAGTCTCTATTGCACTTAGAAAAATCAACAAATATGACTATCCCTAATAGCTGCATGATGCTTAATGCTCCAATTGGCCAAGATGGGTCGACAGAAGGACATGATTAATGTGGTAAATTTGGAGGAGCAATGCAAGGATTGCCATCTAATGGCAACCACTTCTATAAGCTTCTATAAGATACAACCTAACAAGGCCAACCATCTATGGTCAGGATAATGAAAGGTAAGTTCTTCATTGGATCTTGTGAAGAACAGGACACCTCAAACGTAATATGAAATTCACTTCTTACTGGATTTGATTCTTTTTGCCAGTGCTTCTGTGTTTCTATAATTCTCATGCAGAAAACCTTGAATTGTCTAATTGATGTGAAGACTCCCACTTATAAGGGGGAATGCCCCTACTGAAGTTTCTTTGTTTGAATTAGAATTTATAAGGTCAAATTCCAATCGAGTGGTTATAGTTTATAATTGGATATAATTATGAAAGATTCTAGTGGCAATTTCTCAGAAGATTTCCTTCGTTGTCCTTTAACTGTTAATCCATAGGATGTACATTCTTTCTTCTTGTTTTCCTTGTCTAAACTAGCATGCCTTTCTTTTGTCTGTTAGTGTATGGTTGTCAACTCTTAAACCAAATGAAACTAATAATATACATCAAATTTTAAATTTCTATCTCATTTCTTTCTTCCAAAAATTCTGTATGCTATATCTCTGTGTTTCACAACTGTATATTTATGACATTAGACGTGTAAACTCATTTTCAAATCTTTGCCACATTTTAACTAGTCTTTGTACCCTTTTTACCTTTTTCTCTTATTAAAATTTAAGTCAATAAAAATCTGCCTTGTATTCATCCTTCAATTTCCCCTTCTTTTCAAACAGGGCTTCAAATTTGCTGTCAATACCATGTTTTTGGTATTTGTTTATGAAGAATTGGCTAGCCGATGAACAGTCCTGTGACATTACGTGCCTTAGAACAATAAAATAGTGTCATTTACTAAAGTAATTACTACAAATGTAAGGGTAACTTCATTAATCTGTAGTTCAACATTTGGTGTTTGCAGGTTGAAAAAATTGTTTTTGTTATTTTTTATTCTGGAGAGCGAGCAAGGACTAAAGTAATGAAGATTTGTGAAGTCTTTGGGGCAAATCGCTATCCTTTCCCTGAAGAAATCAGTAAACAAAGGAAAATGATAGGAGAGGTATGCTTGCATTTTACATTGTCGGCTGTGTTTTTTATTACAGTATGGATTTCATGGTTAACACACGAGATATTTCATGACTAGTTTGTGTTTTTTTTTTCAGTGACAGTTGTCAGGCTTCTCTTTTCTGTTTTTTAATGCCTATTGTGCTTCCCATTTTTGGGACAATATATGTTGAAACTGTTACTTCTCCAATGTGCACCTAGGTGGAAAATTACCCAATCTACTAGTGTAACCTTAAAGGTAAGATTAGGAAGGCACCACTGTCACCTAGATGACCTATCCTCTCCCTTTAGGGAGGTTTTGACCTCCCAAGGGGGGATTCCCTACACAATATATGTCTAAATGATGCAATACATTAAAGGATTGTCTGAGACTTGGGGTAAATCTGAATTCAAATGTATATCTTGGTGGGAAATTTTGAAATTTCAGGTTTAAGGTAATAAATAAATATGCAAACTTAGTCTAAGAAACAAATTAAAAATATGCGTGCATAAATTAACAGAAATTCTGATTATCATATGACAAGAAGGCAATTTCCAGATTTGTAAGAGTACAAAAAAAGAGAGTAAATATTTGGTGGTTGAAAGGAGAGACGTGCCAAATTTTGCTTAGGCATATGGAGTCAAGAAAACCTCTACAGGTAATCAATCCTCCACAGGTAAACTCATGAACAGATGAGTGTGAAGCTGAATGGTAAGAAACACGTCCAATAATATGCCATGCAATGTACTCCATCCTTATGTAACAGCTATCCAATCCATTCATCATGGAAACAGCCATCAAACAAAGCAGCTGGTGACAAGGGGTCTGCTCCATACATACAACTTTACCATTGAAGTGGATTAATAGAAGCCTGCTGTGTGTACAAGAAGCTGCATTCCCATGAAAAGTGGCATCATGCTTATGTCACCACGCTGCCATGGCTAGGATATGTTTTAAATAGGCCAAAAGGGGGTGACTCCTTTTAGAAAAGATTAATCTTTCATATAACAGCACACTCCCTTCATATGTGAAATCATCTCCATATAGAAGATTCTCCTTCACATAACAGCTCCTCCAGAAGTGACATCATCTCCATATAAAAGATTTGTCAGCTCAAGGAAAACATATAGTTTGTGATGCAAGGGGGAAGGCCCCATCACCAATGAAATACCATAACATGCCTCCTTTTATGTGCCATTTAAATTGTGCTCCTTTCAAGTGGGTAAAAGTCATTAAAATAGTATTGTTGTGGTCATGTGTACCATTACTAAAAGTGCCCCTGTTAAGTGCTTAAATATATCACAAGAAGAAATCTGGGGTGACCCTGTATAAACTAGGATGCTCAACCGCAAAACTAGGTCTCATCTTTCATCATCATCTTCTAACTCCTTGGGGGTCCAAAATCATCAAGGACACAATGCATGGTTCCAATACAGATCACATAAGGAAACAAGTTTTTGCCACCAGCTTGTCCATCAACCAATATATGCAATCATGAAGAGAAGCAAGAGGAACTCTGTTGGCAGATATCCATTCAGCAAATAATAATATATAGGACCTAAGCTTTATAGCTCCCTGCACAACCTGCCTTAACGGGCTCTTTGTCTGGATCAATTACCTCATGCAAAATGAGGGGTAACAGTAACCATATTTGGAATGCTAGCATTAATCATCAATGAAAGCTTGAGATTGAGAAACAGCCTTCGATTTATGTGTGAAGTCATGGTGTCTTTCATATGGAGGATAAGCGACATCGTCATCTCTGATGATAGATTACTTGGATGACCATTTGTCTTTATGTGGAGATTAGTCCTCCGTCATGTGATTGAAGGACCTTTTGGCACCATCTTTCTTTATATTCCTTATTGGCTAGGTAGTTACTAGCTATTATGTAACATGTTATTATATGGTGCCATGGTTTTATCATTGATAATAGAAATGTCAAGTGAGATGAGCTAAGATCCTAGTTGTAAGAACTAACCTTTGATAATTAATTTTTAGATTGAAATTTGACCCAGGGTTTCTTTTATTGCAAGCTATTTGCGTTGAATTTTCTTCCATGGTGTGATATGAATAATCAATGGGTTGAAAGCAAGGCTATTGGGAATGAGAGTGTGAAATGCCATTTTTCACAAGACTTCCAGGACATTTTATATAATATATATTCAGACAAGCATGACAACAAATGTTGAATTGGTTGCAAAAAATATGAAAACATAGATTTAACTAGTGGATAATGATGATAATTAAAGCATGAACCATTTAGTAGACATATATCATCAATAATTTAGCAATTATTGTTGACAATTTGGAAGGCTGTAGGTTAATACAAATTCTCTTCTTGATAATTACTTGTGAACGTACTTATGTCTTCTCTTCTTTTAGTTAAGTTAATCTTTCATCAAGTCAATTATCAAAACACAAGACACAAAGATTAGGCTCCTAGAGCCAGGGCAAAACATCTCCTTCTTGGAGATGAAAACCTGCAAAGAATTTCTTCTTATAGATTTTCAAATGACAAGTACCATGACCCAGACTCAGACCCTTGACCTAGATATGCTTCCAAGACCTTGATTCAGCTTCTTAAACCTTTGATTCTTCTCTGCACCAATTTGCTTAGTTCTGCGTCAGTACTAGGGACCTTGATCTTTACCTTGTATATGCTTGTATTTGAATTGCTTGAACTGTTGCTGCCTGTTCTCCTTATGATGACTGTCTTAACTTCAACACATTCTTTCTTCAGATTAACAACCCTCAACATTTATATATTAACAACTGTATCCTTCCTGCACTAATCCGAAATATTGTGGCATCAATCCGCAATTCAGTATCCTTGTTATCCTCAATCCTCTTCCTGCATTCCACAGTAATCTTCTTCCTGCATTACACCATAATCTTCTTCCTGCACCACTGTCTTAAATCTGCACTTTGTACTGTCCCTTATCCACACTATATCCTTCCCTTATCCGCACTGTAAACTTAGAAATATCCGCAATGTAATCTCAGAAATATTCGCAATGTAATCTCTGACATATCCGTATTGTTATCTCTGAAATATCCGCACTGTAATTTCTGAAATATCCGCACTGTAATCTCTGAGTTATCTGCAACCTTTTCACTGTAAAATCACAGAGACAGCCGCAGTTGTTATGAGCTAATCAGCCGCAGTTGACAGGGTTATATATAGTGTTCTGTCTGGCTTTTAGGCTGACCTGTAGGCCGACTTTCCCAATGAATATAGGCTGACATGAAGGACTGTAATTTCAGCGTTTGTGAGAGCATCTTCTTGCATCGTTTGGGAGTCATCTCTTCATGGTATATTGACAAGATCTTGGAGCATATTGATGACTAGACCCTTCATGAATATGACATTTAACTTCATTTATATCTAGAAGATAATTCCTAATAGACATCAAGAAGAAGTCTATAGAGTCTAGACCTATAATAAAATCTTGCTCATGAAACCCATGAAGCAAGTAAAACAAAAATACATTTTATTATTTTGACTTCTTCTTTTTGTAAGTACATAATTATGAAGACCGACCTAGTTACACTTTTCAAAAATTATTACTTTCAACATTGTTATCAAATGATAAACAATAACATCAACCTTCATGTTTCAAGTTTTAACACAACATTTGTCATCAACAACTCGTAACAGATAACATTAACTATGAAATGAAATAGAGCATCACATTCATGACTAATGAGTTCTAATGTGTAGTCGAGTTCAAACTTAAACTATGATATCATGTTGACAATAGGCCATGTTACCGACCACTTCGTGGGTGAGATCCCTAGTAGAAAATTTTTCTCCATGATGGTCCTCAGCGAACAACCAACAACGCCTTGCAGCGATCAAATAACTTCTTGTGCCATTTTTGCACCACTTGAGCCAACCATGTGGTCCCTTACCCATCTCTGTATTGATCATATGTTTGAAGGTGGGCCTCTCGAACCCATAGAGCAGGCTTAGTTTGTGCTTCTGTCCCCGTGTTCTCTTTTGATGTTACCCTTGAATCTTAGTCCCATGGGATCTCCTTTACTGACCACTGGGTTTCAGGGTGATACTCCTTGGGCAACCCTGACTTTGGTTGCGTGGTGCATCTCCCTTATCCACGTGTATCACTCCCCTTCCACTTACTATAACCTCATTCATCATCTCTCTTACTTGGGTCCACATAGGGTTACCCTACCCTTCCCTTTCCCCCACTGTGGGTCAGGCTTGGAACAATGCCTCGGAGGTTGAAGCAACTAAAAAGAAAAAGTAAAAGCGTAAATGGCCACATTCAACAGGAAGATGTACCACAAGATGCAAAAGTTGGTCAGGACAAACATAATTAGCACGTGGGAAAAATCCAATGCATGAGCTCTACCCTATATCCATGGCCATCACCCTGGTTCCATAGGCCCTAGATGAGCCTTCTTTATCATTCAGGAATCCGTGATTATCCCAACCCTTGGAGGGAAATGAACCACCCTACCAAAAAGGGGGTATTTACATTTTATATCTTACACGTCATTCTCTTATAGTTATCCTTGAGCCCCGAATGTGTACCACGATTGCTCCCTCCTATACATTATATACCTAGGTGTGGACTTCCTTTCTTCTAGCTACCCTTGTACCCCGATATTTGGCCCAGGATTGCTCCTTTCATTCCCTATTCCATTCACGTCCTTATCACAGGCCACCTCCATTAGACGAATGTACCTCAGACATACCATCCCTCTCTAAAGGTAGAAACCACCTAATAAGGTACTTGGCTAACCCCATTTGGAGCTTAGAGACATTAGCACATGACAAAGCCCACTATGGAAGGGCATGCCATTATGAAGTGTCCACTTGTTATCCATGGTTTGTAAGCTCTTTTACTCGATTACTTTAATGACTTGTTGTGTTGCAGGGATAGGGGACACATTGAATCTTATGCAAGATTGCAGGTGGTGTTCATTCTAAGTTTGGTCTCCCTATACAGGGTGCTAACTCTCCAAAGGGCTACATTGGCACATGTAGGGTGTGTGTAGAGAGCCATGGGCCTCCACAACAATAGACAACTCTCCATGGATCCACATAGATGTTCAGAGATTGCTCGAGATCCATGTTTTGGACGAGGAAGATGCATCTAGTACACCATGCCCAGCTGGCCCCATAGGTGCACCACACACTTGGCAGGTGTCCCAGGACTTGTACGTTGACATGGCATCATTCATTCCATCATCTGAGCCCTTACATATGGTCTTCAGGCATCTTTGACTCATTTAGAGACCCACGAGGTTATTGGTGTGCCCCCACACCCACTAGGAGCACCACAAGTTTATTGTTTGGAGAACAAGGGTCCACCTCCTTGTCGATCACTTTTGAGGGTCCCATTCATCATTATGGCACTTGTGGACCTCATCAGGCCTCTTGGAGGGCCCTACAACATGTATAGATTATCATTTGAGCTCTTGAGAGGCTTATTATTTTATTTGTGAGCTAGTTTGGTGGGCTTCTCAACAAAAGTTAGTTAATTTGCACATTATTTTATTTTAGGGGCTAATGTTGGCCCAATTAGGTAATTCAAACTCCTAATGAGTGTATAAATAGGAGTCACATGAATTCATTTTGTATCATCACTTGACTTGGATCATTCTCTCTTGAGAACTTCACATTTCTTCTTGGAAGAAGAATTGGATCATGGATGAATTTTGATGTGTGGATTGGGTTTTCTTATCTTGGAGCTTCTTATATTGCAAATGTGTCGATGGTTGGATATATTCTCTTACATGTAAGTACAATTTTGATGCTATTTTCCTTTACTTTGATGCGTACATTGATCATGAGGTTTTCACTATTTTAGGGTTAATAGCTGCATGCATTTACGACATCATTGTAGAATTATGTTTCTATATAGTTTATCTCTATGTATGGGCCATGTTTGTTGAACGAATTGTCTTAGAGATCGAAGTTTCCTTGACAAACCATCTCCATTTGCAACGAAGTATAAATGTTTTAAGGTGACTGTTCTTCTCTTACCCTAACATTTGACGAAGTTCACTTCAAGAGCCTCCTTGAACTAGAAACGAGTTTCATTTTCATAATTGTCCTTGACTTCATATCCCGAAGAGGAATTAGGCACTGGTGCATCAAAAGGTGGTCACTTTAAACCCATTTCTTCACCTTTTTCCTCTCTTTTCTAGGTCTAGCCACACTGGGCCTTCTAGGGCATCATTTTCCTGACAAAGTACCCCTTGAAAAAGTTTGATCTCCTATCCCCTACTGCGCCGATGTGTCTTCAAGGTCTCCTCCAAATTTGAAGAGATTTCGATGGTAGGATTGCGAGATATCCCAAGCCCTAGGCATGAGATCAAACTTTTCCCTAGTATCCCCAAGGCTAGCACCTCATAGGATCAATTTGACACCTTCATGTAAAAAATTCTTGTTTTGTTCCATTCCCCTGACTTGTTTAAGTTAAGATCATCATCGATTGGTAAACTCCCTCCCCTTCGCCTAGGCTGGGTCCACTTCTTATCAAAGACAATTCATCAAGGACAACTCGAGAATCCAAGTTTTACAAGGATTTTAGGGATTGGGAAACTCCTTTACAAATCATAGTCCATTAACCTAACCCTCAAATCCTCACCTCCTTTTCCTAGAAAATCTTGTACCTTGCTTAAAGAGTAAGCAAGCTCCTTTCTTAATCCTATTCTAGGGAAAGGGGTCATTAAGGTCACTTCATATCTATTTGGTGATCCATCCTTTATAAGTGTCTTCTCAATATCAGGTCTCCTCCCATCGGTGAAAATTCGTAAAGAGTAGGGAGCCTTAGCTGTGGTGACAGTGGGCTAAGTCTCCATCGTTTCCCTTGACCTAACAATTGCCCTTTTAAGTCCCCTGCTAGTTTGAGTGCTAACATTTCTGGCGCTGTTTCCGGTGACGCAAGACGTGTGTCTTGTTCTCCTTACAATATTGATATATCATTCTGGGTGACTCCATTGGAAGAACAATGCCCTAGTTCTTCATTGATCTCTAAAGTCAAGGTTTGTAGGGTGAAGAAAGCATTTGTCATGGTAATTTCATTCACCCCGAGGACTCCCATGTCATTAAGGTCCTACCAATATGTTGACCACATATATTCCTGCCATAGATATGACAGGGATCCTGAGATATCCCTCATTGGAATCCACAAAGAATATGCCAACGTTCGATTTGGATCCACATTCTGCAGCCAATCACGTGTTAAGGTTCATGAGGTATCTTTTAAAGAAAAATATTACTCAACCTTCTGACCAAATGGAATTGTTTGTCCTATCCATTGCCCCCAATACCGATTGGCTTGAGTAAAGCATTCCTTCTCTTCCAATGTTGGCCACACACTACTTGTTGCATGAAGGGTTGGGTTTCCAATCTCATGAAGACATATGCCAAATGTTGGATGTGGCCCTTTGAGAGGAGGAAGTTATTGAATATGGTTTTGTGCTTGAGGAAGAGTGCTTTGATCCTTCTCAATATCATCAAGATCAAGTGATTGATGCATACCTTGAGGATGGTGCCGAAAAAGAAACTCATGAATTGGAAAGCATGTCCTCTAAGGATAATGAGGAAAATCTCGACCCCAAGAGCTCTTAGGTGTTTCAAGAATGGATGATGGAATATGAAGAGTCTTGCAGGCAGTTGATGGTTGCATATAACTCCCAAGATATTTTCTTCCACTATTGTGAACAATCGGAAAAGCTCTGTAACATGAAGTGTGAATATAAAAAGAGTCCTACCGATGACCTTGTTCTTGAAGCATTCTATCAAAATCATGTAGTAAATACCTTGGATATCATTCTTCAAGAGCGGATGAAGGAGGAAAAGTCTTCTAGGTCTAAAGAAGAGAATGAATGGCATCCTAACCAATACCAAATATGTAGTGAAGAATGGGATGATTCTAAGGAAGATCATGATAGTCAAATAAATGAAGAATCTATGAGCGACCTTTGGACTATTGATTGGGGAATTGGGTATGACTATATTTAGTGAAGAATGGGATGATTCTAAGGAAGATCATGATAGTCAAATAAATGAAGAATATATGAGTGACATTTGGGCTATTGATTTGGGAATTGGGTATGACTATAAAAATGAAGATCCCATTGTCTCTAAAGTCCATAAGGATGAACTAATGAAACAAGAAGATACTCGCCCTTCTAAACAACAGTGTTGGCCCTTATGAAGCCCTTCCTAGTGATTGGAAGGGTCTCTTCTTCATGTTCCAAGATGATTCAATCAAAGAAGAACCTTCCAAAATTGTGGGTAATTCTGATGACCCTAAAGTAAAAGAGACTGATGAAGAAGCTTCTGTTAGCCATGCCACCGATGCAGGCTTTTTCTTCATGTTTGAGCATTCCTCCCCTTGTTATGCCCCTGCCTCGGAATGGATGTTTGTGACAAGGTTTCTTCCCCTAGTTTTGATGAAGAGCTAGTTTCCCTTACAAAAAAATAAGAATCATGGGTTTTCCCCAAATACAATGATGAGTCCACTTGTTTTCCCAATGACCAAAATAGTATCATCCTAAATATGTTTGAGTCATTTACTCCTTGTTACCCTAAGGATGATAAGATTGAGATAATTCTTCATCAAAGATTCATATACTTGGTCGTTGACATTTCCATCTCATGGTTGGAGGATCAAATTCAATGCTCTCGACTGGTGTCTTTTCCTTCTTCTAGGGTTCCTTTCTATGGCAGATGGGTCTCTTGTTTTCCCACCTCTCGCCCTCGCAACTCCTCATCATTATTCCCATTTGTGTTGTCAAGTCCATTGCAAAAATAATCATGGAAGCATGCATGCTTGTATTGATCAATTGACATGTTGGTTGCATTGGGTCTATGATTATACCTAGCTTTTGACATTGTATTATATGCATATTATAGTAGGATGCATTGCATGCTGATTTTCAGCATTAGAAATAATGTCATATGATGTTTCTCATTAGCTGCATTTAGATTAAACCATGCATGTTTTTATTTACTAGTTGATTTTATGGTCTGACATTAAGCGTGGGTGATCATAAGACACCGTGAAAAACATGTTGCCCCGTCGATTTAGTCATTGATATGTGTGGGTAACAGGATTGTAGTGACCAAGAGATTACTAGAGTTTTCGCGACCTCCCATCAAGTAGATGGCCCACTTCCTCGAGAGATCACGTCCCAGTTGGAGCCAAATGTTACCCACCACTTCGTGGGTGATATCCCTAGGAGATTTTTTTTTTCCATGATGGTCCTTAGCCGACAGCCAGTAGCTGCCCCTTGCAGCCATCAACTAGCTCGTTGTACCATTTCTGCGCCACCTGAGCCAACCATGTGGTCCTTCACACATCTGTATTGATCGTATGTTTGAACTTTGATGGTGGGCCTCCCAAAACCAGAGGTATGTCTTGTCATTTGGTAATTGAGTATTGAGTTTACTTATCATGGACACTTCTGGGCACAGATTAATGGGGGGATTCAACGGAAAGAGCGGGCTTAGTTTGTGCTTCTGCCCCCTTGTTCTCTTTTGATGTTACCCTTGAATCTTAGTCCCGTGGGATTCCCTTTACTTACCATTGGGTTTTAGGGTGGTACTCCTTGGGAAACCCCGACTTTGATTGCGTGGTTCCACTCCCTTATCCATGTGTATCACTCCCCATACACTTACTATAACCCCATTCATCATCTCTCCCAACTAGGTCCACATAGGATTAGCCTCCCCTTCCCTTTGCACCCACCTTGGGTCAAGCTTGGAACAATGCCTCGAAGGTTGAAGTAGCTAAAAAGAAAAAGTAAAAGCATAAATGGGCACATTCAACAGGAAGATGTACCATAAGATGCAAAAGATGGCCGAGATAAACATAATTAGCACGTGGGCAAAAGCTAATGCATGAGCTCTACTCCATACCCATGGCCATCACCCTGGTTCCATAGGGCCCTAGATGAGCCTCCTTTATCATTCAGGAACCCATGATTGTCCCAACCCCTGGAGGGAAATGAACTGCCCTACCAAAAAGGGGGTATTCACTGCTATATCTTGCACATCATGCTCTTATCCTTGAGCCCCGAACAGTTAAACAAAGAAAAACCATAAAAGGAAAAAGACATATAAATAAGGGTGGAAAAATCAATGCCGGGGCACCTCAATTACCACGATTTCTCCCTCCTATACATTATATACCCTGGTGTGGGCTTCTTTTCTTCAAGCTACCCTTGTACCTTGATATGTGGTCCAGGATTGCCCCTTTCATTCCCTATTCCATTCACCTCCTTATCACATGCCACCGCCATTAGAGGAATGGACCTCAAACATACTATCTCTCTCTAAAGGTAGAAACCACCTAATAAGGTACTTGGCTAACACCATTTAGAGCTTAGAGACATTAGCACATTCCAAAGGCTACTATGGAAGGGCATGCCATTATGAAGTCTCCACTTGTTATGCATGGTTTTAAGCTCTTTTACTCCATTACTTTGATGACGTTTTGTGCTGGAGCGCTAGGGGACGCATTGAATCTTATGCAGGATTGCAGGTGGTGTCCATTCTGAGTTTGGTCTCCCTATATGGGGTGCTAACTCTCCAGAGGGCTACATTGGCACATGTAGGGCGTGTAGAGAGCCACAGGCCTCCACAACAATAGACAACTTTCCATGGATCTCCATAGATGTTCAAAGATTGCTCGAGATCCACCTTTTGGATGAGGAAGATGCATCTGGTACACCATGCCCAACTAGCCCCATAGGTGCACCACACACTTGGCAAATGTCCCAAGACTTGTACGTTGACATGGCATCATTCATTCCATCATCTGAGCCCTAACATATGGTCTTTAGGCATCTTCGACTCATTTGAAGACCCATAGGTTATTGACGTGCCCCCACACCCACTGGGAGCACCACATGTTTATTGTTTGGAGAACAAGGGGCCACCCCCTTGTCCATCACTTTGAGGGCCCCATTCATCATTATGCCTGTTATGGACATCATCAGGCCTCTTGGAGGGCCCTACGATATGCATAGATTATCATTTGACCTCTTGAGAGGCTTATTATTTTATTTATGAGCTAGTTTGGTGGGCTTGTCACAAAAAAATAGTTAATTTGCAGAATATTTTATTTTAGGGGCTAATGTAGGCCCTACTAGGTAATTCGAACTCCTAATGAGTGTATAAATAGGAGTCACATGAATTCATTTTGTATCATCACTTGACTTGGATCATTCTCTCTCTTGAGAACTTCACATTTCTTCTTGGAGGATGAACTGGATCATGGATGAATTATGATGTGTGGATTGGGTTTTCTTATCTTGGAGCCTTCTTATATTGCAAATCTGTTGATGGTTGGATAAATTCTCTTACATGTAAGTACAATTTTGATGCTATTTTCCTTTACTTTGCTGCATACATTGATCATGAGATTTTCACTATTTTAGGTCTAATAGCAGCATGCATTTACGACATCAATGTGAAATTATATTTCTATATAGCTTATCTCTGTGTATGGGTCATGTTTGTTGAACAAATTGTCTTAGAGATCGAAGTTACCTTGACAAACCATCTCCATTTGCAACGAAGTATAAACGCTTTTAAGGTCACTTTTCTTCTCTTACCCTAACATTGGACGAAGTTGACTTCAAGAGCCTCTCCTTGAACTAGAAACGAGATTCATCTTCATAATTCTCCTTGACTCCATATCCCCAAGAGGAATCAGGCACTGATCCATCAAAAGGTGGTCACTTTAAACCCATTACTTCACCTTTTCCCTCTCTTCTAGGTCTAGCTACGCTGGGCCACCTAGGGCATAATTTTCTCGACAAAGTACCCTTTGAAAAAGTTCGATCTCCCATCCCCTAACGCACTGTCCTCAAGGTCTCCTCCAAATTTGAAGTGATTCCGACGGTGGGATTGCAAGATATCCCAAGCCCTAGGTCTGAGATCAAACTTTGCCCTAATATCCCCAAGGCTAGCACCTCATAGGTTCAATTTGACACCTTTAAGTAAAAAAATCTTGTTTTGATCCTTTCCTTTGCCTTGTTTAGGTTATGATCATCATTGATTTCTAAGCTCCCTCCCCTTAACCTAGGCTGGGTCCACTTGGCCCCGTGTGGTCCCATTTCTTATCAACAACAATTCATCAAGGACAACTCGGGAATCCAAGTTTTACAAGGATTTTAATTAGGAAACTCCTTTACAAGTCACATTCCATTAACCTAACCCTCAAATCCTCACCTCCTTTTCCTAGAAAATCTTGTACCTTGCTTAAAGAGCAAGCAAGCTCCATTCTTAATCCTATTCTAGGGAAAGGGGTCATTAAGGTCACTTAATATCTATTTGGTGATCCATCCTTTATAAGTGACTCCCTAATACAGGGTCTCCTCCCATCAGTGAAAGGTTGTAAAGAGTAGGGAGCTTTATCTGTGGTGACAGTGGGCTAATTCTCCATCATTTACCTTGACCGAGGAGTTGCCCTTTTAGGTCCCCTGCTGGTTTGAGTGGTAACATGCCATAATAAAGACAAAGGACTCTAAGTTATAGAAACTAGATTTGAAACAAAGACTTCTACTATCTACTTCTCTTTCCTCTTGGAACTTCTGATTTCTTTTAGCATGGTATATAAACAATATCAATAGGGGTAGATGTAACTGGTTGTGGAACATGGATATGAGCACAACCATGGGCTACATGACCCACAAAATGGTGGAGGTTGTGAAGCTAAAGTTGCTACATTTGGAAATATGCTAGTGCCAACAATGGTGGTGGATTGTGGTCTACAACATGATCAACGTCTTGAGTCCCATTAGGGAAAATTTGAGCACTCTTAAGACATGGCTTTATCCTCCAAATTAGCCTCCTCTAGATTGTTGTCCCAAGTCATATATGTTTGTCAAACTCACTCACAAAAATAGGCAGTATTTAGATGAAACATGAGATGCATTCCATTAATAGAATATGTATATTAATATATTTCACTGACCTTTGGTCTTCATCTTCAAAGAGGTCTTTTGGACTTCTATGACTGTTGGAATTTTTCTACCCCAACATTAATGGATTAGGTGTCCAACATTCCTCCCCTTAATTTGAAAGGGTGTGTGTGAGTCCAAGAAGATAGTTGAATTACAAAAGTGTATGACAGCTAATGGTTAGATGTGCTCTTTGAATCTGGTGGTTGTTGAAATTGGGTAGCTCAGGGGGTACCCCAACAAGCCCTAGGTGCTAGGCTTGTGAGGAGGAAACCCACAAAAGGATGAGTTTGTGGGTAAAGTAACCAAGTTTGGGTTTTTGGACCCAAAGGAGTGGGCTTGGAATTCAAGAAAAGTAATCTTATATTCTAATTAATGTTGAGTGGTGTAGTGGGGTCTTTTGAAAGACAAAGAGGGCTCCTAAGTCACCTAATGGAAAGGTATATATTGGAGGCGAAAGGATAGGCCAAGACAAAAGTGAGAAGGACTTCACTTATGTGAGGAGGCTAGAAGGACTTAGCCTAGACAAATGTAAAGGAACCGCGACAAGCTAGAGAGAGGATGAGTTCTGAGAAGGTTGAGTAGGCTACAATGGACATAGTTGCAACAAGGAGAACGAGGCTGAAGTCTAGTAAGGATAGGCTGCAGAGCACTGTTTGAGGTTTTTGTGGAAGGGCCGAGTGCCTAAGAAGGAAGCTGTGAGTTTGTGGAAGCTTCCAAGAGGAGGGTCAAAGTCTGATTTGTGGAATAAAGGGTTGGTTTTTCTTATCCGCAATTGCTAGGAGGAGGGCCACAACCAAAGGAGGGAGCCGAGGTTTGTTTGGAGGTTGACAAAGATGGTTTAGGGTTGGCTGCAACCCAAAACGAGCTAGCAAAGAAAGGACCGCAAGCTTGAACAGATCCGAGACCTAGAAGAGTGAGATTTGAGGGCCTCAAGGACTATTTCAAGAGGAGGCCGAGGTTTGTTGTGAAGGGGCCATAGGTCTAGGAGGACAAGAGGCTTAGTTAAGACCTAGAACAACAACTATGGGGCTGGTTGTAGGGATGTTGCAGCTTGGTTAGGGTTTCCCACATGGCATAAGGAGGTCTGAAGGACTAGACTGCAACCAAGGACAACTGAGGCTGAAATAAAGCTAGCCGCAACTAAGGAAAATGGGCCAAGGAACAAACAAATGTCTATTAGGGCTAGACAAGGATAAAAGGAAGCTAGACGAGCCAGGATAACTGCAACAATGGAGGACAACAGGTTGGCCAGGGACTGCCAGGTAAGCTGCTATTGTTTTTGAGTGATTTGTGGTGGGCTGGTTAAGCCCTAGTAATGTTGCAATAGTATTGATTTCATAGCTGTAGGTGTACTTGTTGTTGGGAAAATGAGAGCCTAAAGGAAATGGCGTTAGCCCTAGAGTTTTTGTATTATAGCATTGTAATGGGGTTTGTAAAGGGCCATCATCCTTGGTACGTGAGCCCTATGATTTTTATATTGATGGATTGATAAGAAGCATGTTTGGGCCATAAATTCTTGTGTACTATTATTGATTTCATTGCTGTTATATTCCGGTGTGCAAAGTTGTTTTTGGTTGGTCATCTCTAGTGTGTTTATGTGCTTAGCTAAGGCATAGACCAAACGTAGTGTGTGTGGAAATTCCAACATGGTATCATAGCTACTTTGAAGTGTAGTTCGATCATAGTGCGCACAAGGATCAACTCTTAAAAGGGAGCTAAGTTGACTTGTTGAAGAAAGAAGAAGTTGTCAAAAATGGTTTTTGGCTTGAGGTATGATGATTGGTTGGATTTGCTGTCCAACTATAGTCCATGGAAGGAAAATATCAAGCTAGTATTGTTGGTGAATGATCTATGGGAATTTGTAGACAAGATGATCACCCCACCAACCAATGCAATTGAGATGGCTAGGCATAATAAGTCGAATGCGAAGGCAAAGTTGATCGTACTTGATGGAGTCAACGATCACTTGGTACCTCATCTCACCGGGAAGAACACTGCATGGGATATGTGGGAGGCTCTGAAAGCATTTTTTCAAAACAAGAACGAAAACTGGAAGATGGTATTGAGAGAGAAGCTTAGGGACATCAAGATGCTAGATGGAGAGAACGTAAGATCTAACAAGGGTTCAACAAGTTCATGATGAGCTAATAAGTGGCATTGGTGATGATGTTCAGGATCCTGAGTTGGTGAGGACTGCCTTGAAGGGCTTTTCAGAGTAGTGAAAGCCAGAGTAGTGAAAGCCATTTATCGAAGGTATCGTCTCATGAGATAATTTTCCAAATTGGAATAGGTTTTGGGATGATTTCATCCTGGAGGAACTTCAGGACGAGGATCTTGCACTCGCTAGTAAACTGAAGGGCAAAGGGAAATTCGACAGTGGCAAGGACTTGAGTAAAATGAAATGCTTTACATGTGGCGAGTTCGGTCATTATGCAATCAAGGGTCTGTGTAGGAAGAAAGGAGGAAATGAGAAGAAGCAAGAGTCAACAATGACTGCTTCAACTACAGTGGAACAAGATGATTTCTTGAAAAGGTTTGATGAGGAGTTTTCTTTGATCTCTCATTTCTCACGGAGCACCATTTGTGAGGGTGCTTGGTTCATAGATAGCGGAGCGTCGAAGCATATGACATGATCACAAGAAGTATTTGAGAGCTTGACCGAATGGGAGTTTGATCTGCGTGTGAAGATTGGTGATAAGAGTTAGAAGATAGTCAAAGGAGCAGGAACTGCACCATTCAAGATGGATTCAAGAGGATTTTGTGACTCCAAGATGTACTTTTGGGTACCAAAGCTTAGGTGCAGCATGTTGTCTGTCTCAACAATTAAGGTAAAGGGGCTTGAAACTTTGAAGTAATGTTCCAGGATGGAAAAGTGATGCTCAAGCCCAGTGGCTTTAACTCCAGTTCAAGAGCGATTCTTGGTTTTGGAGAGAATGATTTGTACAAGATGAAGGACAAGCCTATTGACCAAGGAAAGAAGATGGCTTCTGAGACTTAAGAGGGAGTCGAGTTCTAGAGGGAGTTCGTAGATTCAGAGGGAGAGTTTGCAACCAAGAAGAGTGCATCGACAGAGGGAAGATAGGGGATTTCCACAACTGATAAGGAGGAGCCATGGAATGGCTTAAAGGACTATTGGGAAAAGAGAGGCAGGAGGCTCCTAGTAGCAGGGACACTTCCAAGAATAATACTGTTCATACTTGCAGGTTTTGCTTTTGTGATGGATGATGAAGTGTATGATGAATGGTGGAGATCAATTTTGGAAGAGGATTATGTTCCAATATGGGAAGAAGAGATACTTCTGAGGAATGAAGTATCTCCCTCACTAAGAGGGACTGTTGAAATTGGGTAGCTCGAGAGGTACTCCCACAAGCCCTGGATGCTAGGCTTGTGGGGAGAAAACACACAAAGGTAATTTTATATTTTAATTAATTGTTGACTGGTGTAGTGGGGTCTCTTGAAGGACAAAGAGGGCTCCTAAGTCACGTAATGGAAAGGTATATATTGGAGGCACATGGATAGGCCAAGACAAAAGTGAGAAGGACTCCATTTGTGTGAGGAGGCTAGAAGGACTTAGCTTAGACAACCCTGAAAGAGCTGTAACATGCTAGAGAGAGGTTGAGTTCTAAGAAGGTTGAGGAGGCTACAAGGGACATATCTGTGACAAGGAGGAGGCCAAAGTCTACTGAGGAGAGGCTATAGAGCACTGTTTGAGATTTATGTGGAAGGGCCGAGTTCCTAGGATGGAAGTCGTGGGTCTGTAGAAGCTTCCAAGAGGAGGGCCGAAATCTGATTTGCGAAAGAAAGGGTTGGCTTGTCCTAGTAGCAGCTACCAGGAGGAGGGCCACAACCAAAGAAGGGAGCCGAGGTTTGTTTAGAGGTTGACAAAGATGGCTTAGGGCTGGTTTCAACCCAAAAGGAGCCAATAGAGAAAGGGACACAAGCCTGAACAAATCCGAGACCCAGAAGAGTGAGATCTAAGGGCCTCAAGGACTATTGCAAGAGGAGGCCGAGGTCTGTTGTGTAGGGGCCACATGCCTAGGAGGATAGTGATGCTTAGTTGAGGCCTAAAACAATAGCTAGGGGGCTGGTTGTCGGGATGTTGAGGCCTAAAACAATGGCTAGGGGGTTGGTTGTAGGGATGTTGTAGACTGGTTAGGAGGTTTGAAGGACTAGACCACAACGAAGAAGGATAGTTGAGGCTGAAATAAAGCTGGCCATAGCTGAGGAAGAGAGGCTGAGGAATAGATGGAGGTCTATTAGGGCTGGACAGCGATAAAAGGAAGCTGGCCGAGCCAGGATAGCTGCACAATGGAGGACAATAGATTGGCTAAGGACTGCCATGTAAGGTGTAGTTGTATTTGAGTGATTTATGGTGGGCTGGTTAAGCCCTAGCTACGGTAGTATTGAATCGATAGCTGTAGGTGTACTTGTTGGGCAGATGAGAGCCTAAAGGAAATGGCCTCAACCCTAGAGTTTTTGTATTATAGCATTGTACTAGGGTTTGTAAAGGGCCATGATCCCTAATATGGGATCCCTATGATTTTATTATTGATGGACTGATAAGAAACATGTTTGGGCCATCAATTCTTGTGTATTGTTGTTGATTTCATCGCTATTATATTCTGCTATGCAAAGTTGTTTTTGGTTGGGCATCTCCAGTGTGTTTATGTGCTTAGCTAAGGCATATAGACCATACCTAAGATGCGTGGAAATTCCAATAGTAGTTTAAGGAGGACCACAAACCAAATGAGGTAGCAGAAGCCAAAGTCTTCTACCAACGGTGATTTAAGGTTGACCACCAACTCTGGAACTTGGCTCGAAGCAGTTCTTGGAACAATTTTGAATCTAGCTAGAAGTTGTAAATCCTTTGTGATATGAAAGTGCTCCTTGATGATGGTTCAAGGATGACCATTAATGGATGAAATGTGTAGTAGAAGCCAAAGTCTTCTACATGTGGTGGTTTAAGGCTGGTCACCAACCAAGTCAGGCTCAAAACATGAGTATGTCTCTGGCTACAACTTTGACTCGGGCTCTAGGCTCTAGAAGCTAGCTTTGGTTCAGGTTGTTTAGGCTCACTTGATATATCTTTGAAGCTAGTAGTTGACCATCAATTCCCTCCTGTTAGATACAAGGTGAGAAGATGAAAAACTCTCCACTGTAAGACATGTCGATACTTGAGAATGAACTTTGATGTATGTTCGATATATCTTCTGGCTGTTGAAGATCATTGCCAAGAAGCGATCCATCCAAGGTGAATCTTTACTCTTGCAGGAATTTTATGTCTAGAACATCTTTCTGAATTATGAGTATGTTTGCCACAATGCTCATAAGGCTAAAGATCAAAACATTGATCTTTCACATGGCCAACCCGATCACTTGGCATTTGACAATTTCCTGTGGATGTGGAACAAGTGAAGATGAATTGTCCTGAAGGAACCCAAACACTTTGAAACTAGATTGGTTGGGAATAGTCTAGAATGTGAAAGGACACATCTTTTTCATATCTGAGACCGGTTTTGTTCTTGTTGCTGATAAGTTCTTCCCCAGGTCGGTTGATGAGCTTGGGAAGTGCAAGCTAAACCTCTGCATCTTTATGTAAAGCTATTCTGAAATGGCCTACTGATTTGATGAAGTGCTAGATGCTAATGGGAATCAACTTCAAAATATAAAAGGGAGTTACTCTGAGCATAGACCAGTTTAGAATGTTGATTACTTTGCTGTAGATCTTCTCGTTGGCACTGTCAATCAAGTTGAAGAAACACGATCTTCTCCTGTGCATCTTGTAAGCAAATTCAAACATCTATGAGAGTGGCTTTGTTGATTTGACTGTACCATTAATAGTAGTCTGTTAGAGTGTTTAGTAACTCGAATAACTCATTGATTCGATCCATTTTTCAAGCTCAAAAAATGAAGGTGTCGTATTCTACTGAAACTACACCCATATGTATGCGCAAATTGGAAGTAGTGGCCATTAACAGAGTGATACTCCATAGGTCAGTAAATCAACTAGATCAGCCAAGAGAGTAATGCACGATCATCCTGGACATAAGCTTGTTGCCAATGAAGAAAATATGGCGAGGGGTACGCAAAAAATCAAAACCATATAGCAGTGTTAATACCACATAGGATTTCAGATACTTATAATTGGGTTAAAGAAATAGAGGCAACGACTATTGTTCTTACAGATGAGCATATTAGTTCTCGCAATTTGTGCAATTCAAGGCTCTGATAGGCAGCTCTCCCAAACCAAGAAGAAGCAAAATTGGTTCAATCCCTCAGAATGTGCGCAATGAACTCCCAAGGTCTAATCAGTTGGTAAAGATGGGAAGAAGGACCCAATGTTCAATTTTAGATCAAAGGAGTTGATCTCAAAATTTGCCATCACCTGCGACAGAGAAAAAAGGCTCCTTTTGGGATATCACCAACGTCAGTAGCCTTGCAACAAAGCTGCTGCATCTAGAAGTCTTGAATTTCTTGTCGGGGAATGTGAAAAAATAGATTCATGTTCATGTGGAAGAGGAGTGTTACCTCTTTTTCTTTAAGCAATTGAAATTTTATAATAGATTGGAGTCGTCGGACTAATCCACTCCTATAACATCTCTAGCTCATTGGAAGCGACTGATCTGATAATAATAAAGACTCTTAGTGAGATTGATAATCATATCTCACATGGCAAATACAACAAGCACCTTCCACTGAAGATATTATGGGTTCCCTCGCTAACATTAAAAAAGGAGTAGCATTGTCGCATTCGTTTTATATATCCTTTGCATGTAGGCTAGGAGAGCTAGGTGTAGGGCGACTTGTAGGTGGTAAACTAAAAGAGAGTGACCGTATCAACATTATTTACCTCTGTGAGCTTCTGTGATGATGTTATTCAGATGACATTGAAGTTGGTGCATCAAAGGGTTATTCCATTGTTCCAACATTCATTGAGAGAGGGCATTTGCCCCAACGTATTTAATTCATGCTCTCCTTCGACTTGGGCTCTCTAGCCCTCAACCTCTTGTTTATTCCTTTCACGGAGGCATTTGATTGTTCGTGCATCTAGGCTTCCACGGAAATCCATATGCAGACGATCACTCAACGTTTTTGGTCTTTCAATGGTGTGTGATCTCTAATTCAAGTCATAAAACTAGACACTACTTGTTGATCCCACTATTGCTGTACATGATTCCACTATACTTGTTGGGTAAAACAACACAAGAAGCCGAAGGATGAAGCCCTTGAAGTCGCTCATGCAAAGGATTTCCTCAAATTGAAATAAAAAGCAACAAATACCTACATGCTCCACCTCTACATGCTCTTCCATAGCAGTTGAAGCCATGATCTTTCTGAACTTTACTTAGATTTATAGTGACTGAAAGGTAAAACCACAAGCAGAGGCAAGAGAACTGAGTTGAGAAAGAAACTTGTGCATGGGAGAGTGATGAGGATTCTGATACAACTTAGCACAACTGTGGTTCACAAATCAATCATGGCAGGAATATGCCTGCTCTGATAAATTTCGCAGTGTTGTTGCATGTCACATGTACTGAGTCTGAGAAGCAGATAGGTCACAAGCATTTTGATGGCATGCCAAGCTTTGATAGGTGCAGACAATGCCCAAAATGGTAGAGTGGGCACAAAAATGGTGAGGTAAACAGGTCTAAGGATTGCCACAAGAAAACTCAGAACAAATGAGCGATCAGGGCCTGCAAGACTATAGGCCTAAGATAAGTAATGGACCTCTACATTGATAGATGCATAAAAAGCTAGGGATTATTTGCATATAACTAGCTCTGATTTCAGCTTCGATTTTTCAATCTAGCGCACTTTAATAGAATGACAGAGCACCCAGTTTGAGGAAGACCACACAACTAGTGGTTGGGGAAGGCCACACACAATGCCTCTGATACCATGTCAAACTCACTCATGAAAATATGCAGTTGTTTGATGAAATGTGAGATGCATTCCATTAATAGAATATACATATTAATACATTTCATCGACCCTTGGTTTTCATTTTCCAAGAGGTCTCTTAGACTTCTATGACTGTTGGAATCCCTCCACACCAACCCTAACGGATTAGGTGTCCAATGTTCTATAATTATTTATTGCCTTACAATAATATGACAACAACATCAAGTTGTAGTGTCCATAAACAAATCTTAGGATACCTCTCCACAAGCAATCTGCAAACAACATAGTTTGCAGTGTTGTCCATTATGAGTTGGACAACATTCTGTGGACCTACCTCATGAATGAACACGTCCAAAAAATCACATAATAATCTTGCATCTTTGATATGTGCATGTGTAGATGCATCAACAGATTTCATAAACATTGTCTCCTTGGGACACAATTAACCAAGAAGTTAATAAGGGTTATACCCTTTTGAGCAGTCCAACCATTTGAAATCGCAGTGCATCCTGTGTGTTTTGATGATGCCATAAACTGCTCCATTCTAGAAGTGCAATTGTCTTGTTCATTTTGAAGAATAGGCCCTTTCAACTCATTATTGGAAGGGGATTTGTACCTAGGGCCAACCATAGCTATAGCATCATAGCCCGACAAAATGGTTTATTCATGGCAACACTGAAGGGAATGTCAGTTTCTTCTTTATCCCTTGTTTTAAAATTTTATGCATTCACTTGATAGAGTCTTGTGCTTTATGTGTGGTTCTGGGAATGAAAAATGATGAGCTAGATGTGGGGTTGGCCATTGTGGAAAGTGGTGTGGAAGAACCACTCTCACTTATGCCCACTCCTCCCCTTGCAATTTGATTTTTCACAAACACCTTGCTACTTTTGGCAAAATCTTTATCTTCTAGTGTTGTGGTCGCTATAAAGATGATTTTTGGAGTTGCCTTTGAAGTTTGAACAAAGTTCTATGTCATGTCCTAGAATTTGTGCAAGGTGGTATTTCAATCCGGGATATTCCTCTTGTCATATGCTTCCCACACAACCTGCAGTTAAAATTTTGTATGCTGAACCCCCCCCTGAAGTTCACCATATTCTCACATAGGGTCCAAAATTCTCATCTTTTTTAGTCCTCATTGTAATGATTGAACTTAGGGCACAAAAATATTTAAAAAAAATAAAAATCAACATTTTTACAATCAAGAAGCCCTCACTAAATGAAAAAAATCCAAAAGTCAGGGCCACATTTGATGTCCATACCTACAAGTGCGCAGCCTATTCAGGAAATCGTTCCATTGTGCAAATTTCAAAAGTCTTCGGGATTGACTCCTAAAATTGGCGTTCTTCTCCTCCACCCAAGAAAATTCGCTCACCTGCTTCTCTGAGTTATACCCATGGTATCTGTTTGCAAAATGAGACAATAAAATCACGATAATGTTGGCCATGAAAAAATTGCTGATTTTTTTGGCCGATATTATTGGTGAGTTGAAAAAATCACGATATGCCAATGTTTTCATGAAAAAATTGCATGGTCGGCAACACTGATTTCATGAGGCATATGATAAGTTTTTTGGGAAGTGTTTTAAGAAACATACCAAAGGGCATGTATCGCAAAATATTGGGTTCTTCTGGTTTAGGTGCTAACTGCAAGGGACAATTATTTTAACAAAATCACCACTCAGCCTCATCCCATTGACATGCATTATGGGGGCAGTCCGCAACAAGAAAGGAACCTTGGTGGATAGCTTAACACTCTGTCAACCTCACCAGTGAATCAATTCTCTGTTTGGTAACATGTAATAATTTTAAAATTGCATCACATTGTGCTCTTTTGTCATGTCTCACTTTGAATATATATTTATTATTTATATCTGGATGCATATACTTATTATCAGTGTTCCACGGGGACGTGTTCCCCAAGGTGGCGGATGCGCTTCCTCGGTCCCCCATGCTCCAGAGATGGGGAAACTTTCCCCACGTCCCCTTTTTTGGAAAACTTGGGGAAACTCTAAGGGGGCATTTTTCTGGTGATGAAATGCGTCTCTGTTATTGGGGGTGGGGGGGGGGAAGGACGAGGGGATGCAAGAGGGACTCGTCTCCCGAATTTTTTCGCTAATAACAATTAAAAAAACAATTTTTGTATTTCAGTGCTTTCTATGTTTATTTTTAGTTCAGTTTTCTATGGCTGTTTTAGACTTCAACATAATGTCATTGTCATATGATGGATTTACTTTTTGATGTGCATTGCGTAGTTTCAATTCTCAAATGATGAATTTAATTTAGATGTACCTTGCACATTATTAATGCTCATTGCCAAATGATGAATTTAGATGAAACATTGCATAATGTTAGATGATAGATTCAATTTAGTAATTTATTGTTAGATTTACATCGATGATTGTAGAAATGTCAAATGATAATTTTGATTCACAATAGTCTAATCCGAAATGACGATCATATTTAGATGTGCATTTCATCATTAATAAGATTTACTATCTACTAGTTTAGTTATAAACATATTGTTGGGATTTTATTTTTTATTTTTTTTATATATATTAAATTTTTAATATTTTTATAATTTTTATGGCTCTGAGGCGCCCCCCCCCTCCGTTCCCCCGAAATTTCCCTAAATTTTGGGGTTGCTTATATACGTCCCCTTGTGCGTCCCCACTCCCGCGTTTCCCCATCCCGGAAACTCGGTGGAACACTGCTTATTATCAACATGACCTTATCTAAGTACATTCTTTAGCAATCCCATATATAGTATAGTTGTAGTGAAAAACCTGTTGATTTTCAATTGGTGAAAATCAATACCTGTGCATTATATATATGTTCTTTTTGTATTTTAAACTTTGTTTATTGTTATTTCTGTTTGTATTCAAATTGTGTCCTGTTTTGATTGTTTATCATTAAGAGTATCTCTAAGTGTGATCTTTATATTAATGTTTGTATCTTTTAGCTGTACGTATATGTAGACAATATACTGGTATCTTCTATGGTTCTAATTTTTTAAAAACTTTTTGGTTCTATATGCATCACTACTGAAGGATTTGAATGGAGATCATGAAGGAAGTTTTGGCTGTTCTGATTCAACTGCTGCTTTGTGTAGGTTTCTGGAAGGCTCGCAGAGCTGCAAAGCACAGTAGATGCCGGCATTCGCCATCGGGATAATGTGTTGACAACAATTGGATATCAGTTTGAACAGTGGAATCTTTTGGTAATGATGCCCATTTCAGTAGAATTTGAGATTCACGTTCGCATGGTTTAATCGCCATTTCTTTTAGTTCAGTGGCTGTTCCTGTTTATGTTATGGTCTTATATAAGATTAGCTGGAGAAAATTAGGTTAGGTAGGAACTATCTTATCTATGACTTAAAAAACAAGGATCAGGGAGAATCAACTTGCACATTTGGACTAAAGTAATAGCAACAACAGATAAATTAATTATCTTGTATTTCACTTTCCCAGGTAAGAACAGAGAAAGCTGTGTACAACACTCTGAACATGCTAAGCATTGATGTTACAAGGAAGTGTCTAGTTGCTGAGGGGTGGTGCCCTGCATTTGCAAAAACTCCGGTATTTTTGTAATCCTTTTAGATAGTGCTCTTCTCTGTTTTTTATGTTTAGAGAACAAAATAAATTGGGTGCTGACTTTTCTGTTGTTGTAGATTCTCATGTCTTCTCTTCTGCATCTATGGGATGTTTCTAATGTCGTCTAGGTGTAAAGTTTGTTACTGCCATATAGTATGACTTTTATTGGTAGATTTCAAGGATCACTGTTTGTGATACAGGTTCAAGATGCATTGCATCGTGCAACTGTGGATAGTAACTCACAGGTTGGAACTATATTCCAAGTGCTTTATACAAAGGAGGCACCACCCACATATTTCAGAACAAATAAATTTACTACTGCATTCCAAGAAATAGTTGATGCATATGGGTGAGTGGAATACTATCTAAAGTAGCAAAGCAATCAATATTTTGTCATTAAAATATTAGAGATTCTAAAGGAGTCAAAGGTGGTATTACTAGTTGAGACGAAAGATAAGTTGCTTTTTATTTTACCGCACATTTTAATCGTAATTGTATGCTAGATGCGCTCATAATGTTTCTTCCCTTCGATTTTGTAATTTATCTTAATGTTTGCCCTGTGGACTCTTTTCTTGTTTTGGTTTCATTTCAAACATGTTTTTCACTTTTTGTTGCAGTGTGGCTAAGTACCAAGAGGCAAATCCTGGTGTTTTCACCATCGTTACATTCCCATTTTTGTTCGCTGTAATGTTTGGTGACTGGGGTCATGGTATATGCTTATTACTTTTATCCTTGTGGCTCATATGCAGAGAAAGAAAACTTGGTAGTCAGGTAACTTTTTAGCTATATCGAGCCTCATAAATTATGATGTTTGTGAATGGAACATGAATTTGCTCTAATAGTTCCAAATAGTAAATTGATCTTGTTCTGTTCTTATGTCTTTTTGTTTGGGGAATATCTTGTTCATAACTCTTAATGATGGACACATGAGTTTATTTACCTTGATTTCAATTTTTTTTTTATATAATCTATTCCCTGAATTTATCATGAGTGGATTACAGTTTTACGTGAAGTGCACAAGATTGATAACCAAATTGGTGCCCACTGCCCAGGGATTTCCTTATGCCACAATTTAGGGATGAACTTGATGACTTACAAGTTGCTTGAGTGCTATTTACTTCACTTGTATATGTGCAAAATGTAAAGAGCTCGTTATACATCCATATCCATTATTAGAGGCTTAGATACTTTTCCCCAAAGGCTAAAAAACATTAATGAGAAAAGAGCCCATTGAGGCCATCATGTAAAGTTAAATTTGCCAATGGAATAAAGATTTGGAGTAATCTTTCCTTGCAATGCTTTACAGTTCCACTTAAGTTGGCTTCTCTGTCTTCTCAGTTGCATGACATTAATCCTAGCAGACTTGAGTTCAATATCTAGCACCTTTTATGGTTTTTATTGTTGCTTTAGATGCTGGTATTTGATTGATTTGATTTTCTGTTGCCCATGTCAGAAACTTGGAGACATAATGGAGATGGCTTTTGGAGGTCGCTATGTGATTTTTATGATGGCAATCTTCTCAATTTACTGTGGACTCATCTACAATGAATTCTTTTCAGTTCCCTTTAACATTTTTGGCCCATCTGCCTATGCATGTCGTGATTCTTCCTGCAGGTAATGAAGTTGGATAATTATGTGGTCTGCTGTTTATATCTGAGCATCTTTTCTATTTTGATATAAAACTTTTCATGCATTCCATACCTTAATGCAAATGGTGTCGATTGCTATAAATTATCAAAGGACTAAAGTCATAGGAATATATGTACTCTCTTAAGTTATAGGAGTTTTGTAAACAAACACTCAACACTGAGATCCATGATTTATTTTTCCTTGTTGCATAAGAAGTTACCCAGCATTTGTTTGTGAACCTAATAGCATTTATTGATTTGAGAACTGTCAGAAGATATATTTAATGAAGAAGGCTAAACATTCTATGGTTTTGACATTTTATGGTTTGCCATCACCAGAATCTGGCCATAAAATCTTTGCTGAAATCGCAATTTTGGATTGTTGAAATCATTGCGTTTAATGCAGAAATGAATTCGGCACCTTTGATTAACCCATAAGCAAGTTTGCAACCTGGTTTTGCTATGTTAATGACCGATCTTTGCAACTCCACCAATCCAAAATGATTCTTGCTAGATTTCAGGTCAAAATGTGGGTTTTCCATTGTTCTATTTTAAGTGATGGAAAAAAATCCAATTTGTAAAATGTTTAGACTATGGATATTTTTAATGGGAAGTTTATCTATTGCATTTATAACAAAAAACATATTTTTTTATGCATCTGTCATAATCTGTCATAGGCAATTATGATCAGTTTAATAGTTAGTTTATCTGTTGTGTTTATAATAAAATATGCAGCTTTTTGCTTATCTGTCATCACCCTTTTCCATCAGAAATAGGTAATGCCCCTGAGGGATTAATTGGCCTGAGGGACAAAGTAGCCTATCGATCCCTGTAGGCTATAGTCCTTGATAAAGGGGAAAACTCCAAAATACCCATTGTTGGGGTAAAGTCTGGGGCAGCTGGGCAAAAAGGCCCAAAGTTGGGGCTTGGTGTGAACATCACTCAATTAATTAAAGAGAAAACCCCCTAATGAGAATTTATAAATAGAAGAGGCCTGGAAACACTTGAGGAATCATTGAATTGGATCATTCTCTGTTTGTCTTTGAGCCTGGGGCTCTAAGGGTTTAAGACACCATCTTTCTTCTTGGACTAGTTTTGGTGGAGGTGATCCCACCCTACGAAGTCATTCTCCTTTATTCTTTCTATTGGTTTCTTTTTTCCAGAAACATGGTCTTAAATTTCAATTATTGGTAGAAGCAGCAAATTAATTTTGGGAAGATCTGTGGCAAGGCAGCAAGGTTACTTGGGAGCGGGAGCGACATTTTCAAAAGCTCCCGGTTTGGGAGCGAATCGGGAAGCGAATATATATATATATATATATATATATATATATATATATATATATATATATATTGATGCATATATGTCAACAAAAGCATGTAAAGTGATGAATTAGGTATAAAAAACATAGGAACATAGACTGAACCATATAACATCAATCATTTGAAGTTATAATCTTCATCAACCACGTCCACATGTTAGTAACATACAACTTATTGAGTCTCATGATTCATCAATCTTAAAGTTTCAAGCTTTCAAAATTCAATATATAACATTTATCATCATTGATCACCAAAATTGTACTTGTAAGCTAAGTGTAACCATTACAACAAAGAATATCTGGCATGAAATGAAATGTTATAAAATGAAATGAAATGAAACAACTTTCAAGTTTCACGAAGCATCATATTCATAAGTCATTACCAATGAATTATAACTGCCAACTTCAAACTTCAAACTTAAATTGTCATATATTGTTTACAAAAAATATCATAATAAATCTGAAAGAGTCAATAGCTATCAAAACTACTAGAAACTAGAAAAGACAAGTAAATCTATTATCTATTGCTAATGCTTGGGCCTCTTGCCACCACAAGAAATGTCTAATTTTTTAGTCTTGTTGGAAAATCATGATCTTTGTCATTAATATCACCCTCTAAGCATTAATATCCAGAGGTATCTTTGTCATTACCTCTGGATCTGTATAGGGATCTTTGTCATTAATATCAACCTCTAAGCATTAACATAAGATAGAAAAAACATAACATGTCAGTTCAATATTTTGTTTGAGTGATGGGTACATTTTTAGTAGGGTCATGATAGAGGAGTTCGACAACCAATGTCACTAACATCAAGGTACATATAGGGATTTTTGCTCTTAATTAAATACAAGTTCCATACCCTAATACATGACAAAATCCAATGGAAACATTGCAATCACCCCAATCATGAAATCCTGAAACACTGATAAGTCTGCTGAATTTTGAATGAGATCTAAAATTCTACTTTCTCCATATGAAATCCAATGAGGTCGGAACCACTCTCAAACATCCCGAGTCATTTCATGGCAATGTTAAAAATTTAAGTGAAAGGATGAAAATGGATGAAAATGAAGATTAAGGAGAATGTCACTTTTATTTTAAGAATTTAACATTATTGTGAATCGCATATCAATACTAGGGCCATAGGTTTGATCATTAGGCTGCTCCACTAAAAAAATATTGTTTCTTTGAAAAAAAATTGCATTTGAAATGTTTTTTGCAAAAAAAAATTGCAAAAAAGGCTAGGGAGCGAAAATTTCACTCTTGGGGTTGCTCCCTTCCTCCTGAAGGGAGCGCGTTCAGGAGTGGGTTCGAGTGGGGGAGCTGCTCCCCACAATTCTACAATGCAATACCTAACCCTCCTGAAGCTGGACGAGTTCTCAAAGGTTCAATTATTGGATACACCAAAAGCTTCTTAAGTTTATTTATCACGAGTTTCTCTCACCGTGTGTGGCAAAATCAAAACGTCCTAAAGGAGACCGCAACTCTAGAAGCCAATATAACATATCCGAGGAAGATTAACACGACAATCCAATCTTTCTGAGGAAATGTCCACCTGAGGAGAATTGTTTGAAGCAGATTGCATATCTTCAGGGCCAAGTAATCATCCAGTGGCTGATCACAATTCTTGTAGCCATCTCGTTGTTGGACATTGGATAAACCAACGCTCCCCGTGTGTTTCACGACATGGACTAACCGTGTCTCATGGATTCTTATCTCTGGCGATGTGATCGTTGACTAACACCTGCGGGTTTTGGTTTAACAACAATCGTGATTCACAACAAGTGGTATCAAAACATAGGTCATGAGTTCGCGGATCACAATTCCTATAGCCATCTCGTTGTTGGACATTGGATAAACCAACGCTCCCCGTGTGTTTCACGACATGGTCTAATCACGTCTCATGGATTCTTATCTCTGGCGATGTGATCGTTGACTAACACTTGCGGGTTTTGGTTTAACAACAATCGTGATTCCCAACAAGTGGTATCAAAGCGTAGGTCATGAGTTTGATACACACCCGACTCACGTTGTGGGGGGGGCGGAGATTGTTGGACATTGGATAGACCAATGCTCCCGGTGTGTTTCACAACATGGACTAACTGCCTCTCATGGATCCTTATCTTTAGCGATGTGATCGTTGATGAACACCTATGGGTTTTGGTTTAACGACAGTCGTGATTCTCAACACTTGTGACAGAACGAAGTCTAGAAGTACACCTGTGACAATCTGAGCCCTTTTAAGGCTGAGTGAGATTTTCTGGAATCATCTCGTGGGTCCTATAGTAGATCGGGTATGTTATGAGGATCAAAATAACCTTTGCTACCCTGCAAATGATGCGAAGGGTTTTCTGAAGCTGGAATATAGTGCGGGTCCTGTGACTAAGAAGAAAGAATCCCTGAGGAAATGCAAAGGTCTAACCCGCAATATGTCTGAGGTATTGTACAAGCCAAATCCGAGGCTTAGTCCTTGCCTGAAGTAGATGTCACCCCTTTTCTCCACTCACTGTCAGATGGTAATACTAAATTGTAGCAAATCAAAGGATCATTGACGGAGGTTCAGCTCTATGATTGTCATAAGTTTGAGATCTTCTGGGGCAGCTTACAGGCAATAAAAAGGGCTTAGAAAGCATCTGACGGAAGCCGTATATAGAGACGGAAATTACCAGTCCTAGTTGGGTATGTTCTGGATAATGTTAGTAGAATAGTTTCCAAATCTGTGGGTCAGAAGAGCTGGGATTTGATTTATTTTAAAATCTGTGGAGCCCAATTGTACTGGGATTGTTGAGCCTGGGTTGTATTGGCATTATTGGACTGTTACAACAGTTTGTTGAATGTAATTGTGGAGTAGTGATATTGTTGAACAGTGAGATTGTGTTTGGATCTTATTATACTGTACCACTGAATGGGCTTTTTGTTTCACTATTTAATTGAGCAAGAAATTTTGAAACCCTATTTATCTGTGAACCCTAGTCAAAATTACGCTAGAATATTACAAAATAGTCTAGCTGATTATGATCAGCTTAATGCTAAGCCCAACTCTAAACTTACAAAGAAACCGAGGTCCTGTTTTCCAGTCGGGGATGGACAAGATGCAGGTTCCTATCATGCAAGGTTACCAGAAGCAAGGCCATAAGAATGAGTTTGGATGGAAGTGTGCATGTGGATGCAGCCGGCTTCATAGTATCAGGATTCAAATATCTGTCAATGTGCATATTTTCAAAGGAGTCAAGAAGAAAAAGATAAAATACAAATGATAATAGAAAGAGGCGTCATAGTCAGTTAATGAACACATACTAAATACTATGAAAAATGATTGGTTGGTTCAACATTAAGTTCCTCATAGAGCTTTGAAGGAAGCTGGTTGTATTCTTCCTTTGTATGGAATGGAGTGCACTGATTTCTGTCCATGTATATTATAACATCGTTTGCCTTTGCTGACCCCAATGTATTGCTCTTCACAGAATGAGGGATTGACGACGCATTGTATTCAATGCAATTCAAAATATGTGACAATCAACAATGTCATCCTTTTTTATTAATTATGATTAGCCTTCTTTCCTGTGAAAAACTTTAAAAAAGTAAAGTGTTATTTTACAAGGAAAAAATGGGGGGCACAGTTGAAAGGCCAACATATATGTTGAAACTTACTAGCACAAATGCCTTAGAAATACACAATGTCTTCTAAATGATGCTATTAATTTGCGTTTGACTCCCTTTAATCATATTTACTGTCTTTAATGCAGAAAACAAAGGCCATTTGATTATGATGTAAGGGAGTTCAGTCAACAACATATGCAATAAATAGCCAGGGGGGCTTCCTGTCATCATATTTACCATCATAAATAAGAAAATAAAGGCAATCTGGTTATGATGTAAGGGGGTCCAATCATTAACCTACACAAGAAATAGCCATGAGTACATAGCTGCTCATATTTTGGTTGCCACCAAATTGAAACTCAGCTAAGTCACTTGACCCGGGGACACGGGACACGATGGACATGCGGATTCGAGTGTCGGACACGGACACAGTGACCCCCTGGAACAGGACATGTTTGGACACATTATATATATATATATATATATATATATATATATATATATATATATATATAACTAGATATTTCTTACACAAATCCATACAAATTCATTGATTCAAACATAGATCTTCATTTAGATGTAATTTTTACAAAGATACATCATACAATCATACAAAGTAATAGACATATTCATCAATGATCCAATAGGAGAAAGACAAGATACTGTAGTTTTATCAATCATACATGATTTTACCAGTGTTCCACTGGGACGCGTCCCCCAGGGTGGGGGACGCGCCCCGGCGCTCCCCCACGTCCCAGGGACGGGGAAATTCCTGGGGAAACGTTTCCCCCACGTCCCCTTTTTGGGGAAACTCGGGGAAACTCCGGGAGGACGTTTTTTGGGCAGCAAAACGCGACCCCGTTGAAGGGGGACGGGGGGATGCCGGGGGGACGCATATGAGTCCCCCCATTTTTTGCCTAATAATTTTTATAAAACATTAAAAATTAAAAAAAAAAACAAATTTAAATATATGACAAATTAAAAAACACAACAAAAACAGAAAAACTTAAACTATATTAAAACATCAAACTTGTTAAAACTTAAAAATTAAGTTAAATTATATTAAAATTTAAATAAAAATTTAAAATATGAAATTATATTAAACCTATTAAGTTAAATTATATTAAAATTTAAATAAAAATTTAAAATATGAAATTATATTAAACCTATATAGTATAAGTTTATGTGCATTGCATATTTTGAATTTCAATTGTCAAACAATGAATTTATTAATTTAATTTAGATGTACCTTGCATCATGCCAAATGATGATTCATGAATTTAGATGGAACATTGCATAATGTCAAATGATGGATTCAATTTAGTAATTTACTTCAAGAATCTAGATTTATAAATTTAAATTATAATGTAGAAATGTCAAATGATAATTCTTAAATGAATCAATGATAATAGTCTAATATGCAATGATGATCATATTTATTCTTTAAATGTACAATGAATAATTATTTAAATTTTCTATGTAGTTATTTTTAATTAAACTTTTAATAATTTATAATTTTATAATTTTTATGACTTTGACGTTCCCCCGTTTCCCCAAAAATTCCCCAAATTTTGGGGTTGCTTATATACGTCCCCCTTGTGCATATCCCCGCTCCGACGTTTCCCGTCTCAGAAACTCGGTGGAACATTGGATTTTACCAATCAGATCTCATTTAAGCTTAAAATTTTGTTCTTGGGAGGTCATTCACTGATATTTTGTAGGACATGGATGATGGCTCGTTATGTATACTTGAAAGCAAAACTTTATTGTTTGCAAAGGATATTTCTTGAACAATATATAAACATTGATTGACCCCGATAAAGGAAATGACCTATATGATAGTCTTAGACAATACATAGGTTGTCTACCTGTATTCATGATGAAGTTGTGCTCCTAATGGCACTTTTTTCATTCATGACTCACATTTAGTGGGTTGTTAACTTGTTATAACCTACATTGGTGGCTGTTAGGTGGGCTTGTGGTGCTATGTTTTTATGGGATTAGGGGCAGCTAATCTACTAGATATTTAAGGCTTTGCCTCAATTGTAATATATTCAAAGCTAATTTAAATCTTTGATTTCTCCCACAGCAGGTCGGCAGGGATGAAGGAATTTCTTGCCCCCATACAGCAGATGTCAACGGATTTGTGTCCATGGAAGGTGCCGAAGAGGCCAATTTACTAATTTAGCCCTACTGATCTTGAGCAACTCCCCGTCAGATCTGAACTTAATGGAATGGATTCGGTTCAGAAATTTGAGCTGATGGAATTAATGCAATACTTTACAGACATAAGCCAATTTACTCACCCATTATGTTTTGAACCTAGAATTGAAACAACAGATATATAATATGAAAAAAAATTGCTTATTTTATAACAAGCTGGATGCTTTTCTGCGCTAAGCGAGTCCGGAAAATCAGGATTCGATCGTGTCCATACAGGACACGATCGGATTCGGTCAAATGGACACGAATCTGTATTAATCGTGTCCGATTTGACTGATTCGGGACACGTGGAGGGTGGAGGACGAATCTGGTTTCATAGCTACTCAGTGAATTTTGGTTGTGATCATCTCAACCTCAAAAATAAAGACCTGTTTTTATAGCAGCAAAATGTCTTTAGACAAAGGGTACATAATTTGAAGTACTTGTACTTAGTTTGATTTATTGTTGAAGTGAATCCAATATATTTATACTTTCAACACCAAGGATGTGTAAGGGTGATGGCAATCTAATAGAGTTGAAAGATTTTCTAGGTGCATTTGGTGGAATTTTGCCTTAAAAATGAGGGAGATGATAGTGTGATAGAGAACTGATGAAGAGATCTGAAGATGAAAGGAAGTTAAATATACTACACATAACCTGGCTATGATTCTAGAGAACCAACCAATGATTACTGTGTTTTCCTATGCATGCTTCAGTGGATAAGGGTAGTGCTGCATGCAGTCTTCAAAATTTGTAGTCATCTCTTGAGTGGGGCTAATGGTTAAGAGGATTTGTTTCCTCCTAAGAGGTCACAAGTTCATAACCAGAGGGGGGTAGAGTATGTATTCCTTCGTAGACTTAGCAGTCAAATTGCTGCGCATAGGTGGGTCCCTTGTCCCACAAACAAGGGGGTCTCATACACCAATTTGGTGTCTGGCTTGGCAGTGACCTTAAAATTGGATAATAATAATAATAATAATTATTTGATGAATCTCTTTGTAAAATCAAAGACAATTTTTTTTGAGCTCTTGTATTAAGGGGGATAAATGTGGATAAATATTATGTGCAGTAAGGGGGAATTTGGAGTATTAACACTCCAATAATATATAAGTTAGGAATAATGTGGTCACTTTATCTGATGTATCTTGTGACCATTGTACAATTAGATGTTAAGGGTTAGGTGGTTAAGCCACCATAACCGGTTTCTATATATTTTAGTGAGATGTGGTGTAAACAGGTGAAAATGGCTGCATATGTGAACCCTAATTTTCTACACCTCCTACAGTTGCCTTTTCCTCCTGCGACAAAAAATATCCCAGGCTTTAATTCTGTTTTCCTGTCTTTTATATGACCAATAATGGTGAATTTGGGCCGGAAAAGGTGTAAATGTAGTTGACTAATGATACAAATTTTATCATGTGAATGCCATGGTGGCTACTTTCATGCTTTTCCATATTTTTATGTTGATAGTTGTTCTTGCAGGGATGCTTATTCAACAGGGTTGATAAAGGTTCGTGAGGCATATCCATTTGGAGTTGATCCGGTGTGGTACGGTAGTCGAACTGAGTTGCCATTTTTAAACTCATTAAAGATGAAACTCTCTATTCTGTTGGGAGTTACACAAATGAATTTGGGAATTATTATGAGCTATTTCAATGCAAAATTCTTTCATAATCCACTGAATATTTGGTGAGTAGTGAATTTGTGATTCCTCCCATTTTCTGATTTGGCTCGTATTTTTTTAAAAATTCACTCTCTAGAAAAACGATCTGTTCCTGATTGATTTATGGTGGAGCTTTATTTGAAATTTACAAGAAATTAAATTTTGAATATTTTGCAGGTACCAATTCGTGCCCCAGATTATTTTTTTGAACAGCCTTTTTGGCTATCTTTCGCTCCTCATAATCATTAAGTGGTGCACTGGTTCCCAAGCTGATCTTTACCATGTCATGATATATATGTTCTTAAGCCCAACTGATGAACTTGGTGAAAATCAACTTTTTTGGGGTCAGAGGAATGTTCAGGTAAATTTGTTGGTACAAATCGACAGTCAGTAGAGATTTCCTTATTTCAGATGAACTTGTTTGTACGAATTTTTGACAGTCAAAAGAAGTTCAGATACGATTTCATTGGCATTGGATATTTTCTTCATTCTTTCACAGTTTTAACTTTCGCCTTTTTGATATATTTCAACGATACTATATTTCTGGACCTTCATTTCATATGTTATACGTTTTTCATTTGGCCCCCTAAATGTTTTATATTATTATTATCAGATGGTGCTACTACTTCTGGCACTTGTTGCAGTGCCTTGGATGCTTCTTCCAAAGCCTCTGCTTCTGAAAAGGCAACATGACCAGGTACATTTCCAAACCATAAGGGGATTTCATCCATTTTGCTGCATATGCATATGGTGCTGATTTCTGCCCCTTTCTGTAGGGATTTCTTGACTTTTTTAATAAATGTTAAGGACCAGGCATTCCTAAAAGAAACTGTACTTCCTGCCTTGAACAGATAATGCAATTTGTGGAATCTTGTAGTGGATAGGCTTTGGATGTAGTCAAGAAAGAATTAGGAACTCCTTATTCAAATAACTAGAGGTGGCACCTTCCTTTCGGGGTCTTTAAGTACAAGACTCAGAGTATAAAAACAGTAAATAGAAAGTTAAGAATGTATTAGGAACTCCTTTCAAATAACTAGAGTTGACACTTTCCTTTTGGAGCCTTTAAGTACAAGCCTCTTCAGAATATAAAACAGTAAATAGAAAGATCACTGCCTGCAAATTGCTAATCTGATGAAAGGATTTAGACCAAGTGATCATGTCTAGATTACTCAATTTGGTTAAGTGGATTTGTTTCTTTTATTTGTAGAGATTGGACCACTTACAATTCTTTCAAGTTGTTTTGTCTTTGTTGAATCACCTCTTAGTATTATCAATTTTCATGTTTTATTAATTTTATCGTGCAGAGGCTTCAAGGTCGTGCGTATGGCATTCTTGCAAGTTCAGACGCTGATTCTTTTGATATGGATCATGATCTTGACTCTGAACATGAGGAATTTGAATTTAGTGAGATTTTCGTACACCAGATGATACATACAATTGAATTTGTATTGGGTGCAGTCTCCAACACTGCATCTTATCTTAGGCTTTGGGCTCTTAGGTATGTTTACATTTCATCTCAATCGTCTAGTTAAATGTGGGTTTTGGCACATATTTTGAGTTCATTTAGTAAAATTAACATGCAATGTTCTCTCACAGCTTGGCACATTCAGAGTTATCAACTGTGTTCTATGAAAAAGTCCTGCTGCTAGCTTGGGGGTGAGTACTACTGGAATATTTAGGGATTTGAGTTGTTTGTTGTATCAGTGTTGGCATCCAGTAGTTTAGTTTGAATTTTGGCTTTTTCTTTTTGGAGAGGAGGAACTGACGTCATAGCTAAGCATGCTGTGTATGAGATATTAGATGAACGTCTCTCTGTCTATCAAGCTAGATTCGAATTCCAATTATCTCAATCATTCTATAGTGTAAACTTCTGTTTCTGTGGTGTTTACATACTAAAATAGGTTCTAATGATGCACTCATCCTTGTTAGTATTTTCTTGTGTTGCATTAGGCTATTTCTGAATGTTCCAATTATAATGCACCGTTTGCCTATTTGTGCAGATACAACAACATCTTCATTCTCATTATTGGGTTTATTGTGTTTGCATTTGCAACCATTGGTGTATTGCTCGTGATGGAAACTCTTAGCGCATTTCTTCATGCACTACGTCTTCACTGGGTTGAGTTTCAAAACAAGTTCTATGAGGGAGATGGTTATAAATTCCAACCTTTCTCTTTTGCATTACTGGCGGATGAAGATGATTAGTATCTGGTTTGTGGTCTTCAAGTCTTTGGGTTGGGAACTTGGTTCATGTAATCTATTATTAAACAATAGCAATCATTAATCTATTATTATTCAATTATTGCCACTGCATTTGGAAATTTAAAGTTTCAATTTTGCGAATCTAAAAAATTAAAGGCATTGTTGGCTCAAAGAGGTTTGCTAGCTTTTAGCTTTGCCGATTACCATTATTAAACAAGGCCCTCTTTCAGCTGAGTTGTGAATAAATGGATGTGAATTGCATCAAAACTTACTGTGTAGCATTCTTTTTACATTTGAACCCAGACTCAAGTCTGTTGATTTTTTAATGCAATTGAACATATGCTTACCACTGACGTGTAGATTTAGACTTTCCTTGTGAGATGGATTAAACTTAAGCTGCTCTGCTTTAATTCATATATTTGTTCCTCAAAGGATGAAGGCATTTTATTGTTCGTGAGAAGGCAGGTGTTCTTTTAACTAAGGATGAAGTCTCTTTCTTGGAGTTTGGAATTTGGTTTTGCCTTTTTTCTTTGTGAAGGTTTGTTTTGACTGAAAGAGATGAGTCAGCGTTATGTTTATGATAGCATTACTTCTCAAAGCAGTGGAGGGTTGTTCCTGTAGGAACTAGATTTTCTTGTCCCGTCAAGTATTTTGTCCAATTTGTATATGGAAATAGAAATTTCACTTCTACCAGGTGTTAAATCATGCTAATGACAAATTGGAATACATCCAGAGTCTCTTTTCTTGCCTATTGCAAACACTTGAATACTTTTGATATACTTGATATACTCGGCGTTGACGTTCATGTATTTGAACTCATCCGAAGCTGGCTGTTAATCAGAAATTCATCCTCCAACTCCAACATTACCTTGTGACAAAAGAATGAAGGGCACAAAGATGTCCATATATTATTGTAAATTGGATAATCTTTCAAACGCGCACTTGTGCTAGCTCAGCCATGGCATATTTTGATTCCTTTGCACGTGGGATGAAAAACAGCTTGGCTTTCCATGAAGAGATTACGAGATAAGATAATTATATTTATGTCCAACTAATGACCACATAGTAGGTCAAAGGGACTGGTGAGTACAATGATGTCCATACAATGCGGGAGAACCAAATGGTCTCCTATAAAGATACAATGCATGAATATAAAAGGTACAATGCAGGAACATAAAAATACAATGCATGGAGTTCCCTGGCTGAGAAGATCCAGGGGCTAATGGGTCAAGATCCAGGAGCTAATGGGTCTGAGGATCAAACTCATCTCTCTTGACATCCGAGGCTAAATGAACACTGAAGAAACTCCACAAAGTCTGTTGGCCCGATGAGGGGCTGGTGGAAAGTGGGGACTGTCCGCTAGATCGTTTCCTGGGGGAGTTCACGCACTGCTGAGCTCTGAAGGACCTAGTCTGTCTTCCAAGAACGGATCTGAGACTGTCCCTAGATCGTTGCCTCGGGGAGTTCGCTCACTGCTGAGCTCTGGAGTACCTAGTCTGTCTCCCCAAGAACGGATCTGAGACGGATTTGTTGCTGAAATTTCGTGTGGCGGGGTGAGATTCCACAGATCCTCACTGATCTAGAGCATAAATATGAACTGATATCAATTAGTCTCTTGGTGCCCCTGTCTGAAGGTAGAGTACCCTGAAAAATGTCGTGATCCTCTATGTGGGGTCCGGTCTCAAGGGAGGCTGAAGAATATGCGCTCGAAACCTGAGAGCCTCCTGTATATATAGTGCCAAACATCTCTGATCGGGATACCTGAAAAATTCGGCGAGAGTCTGAGAATCTCTGAACAAGCAATGGAACCTTCCTCTGATCTCATACTAGACAGGGCATCCAAAAATATTTAAGGTTTGCAAATAAGAAGTAAACCTATAATTCAACACCAAAATTAAGGAACTCCAAAATGAAATTAAAAACTGTGCATCCAGGAGAGCTAAATCAAAGACAATAGTATTTGATATGTTATGTAATTTAAAGCTCAGTATTACACAAATGCCAAAATGCACAATATCTTGAAATAAATGAGGTTTTATAAAGTAGTTATGGAGGTGTTTAGAGAAATGGCTAAAATACCCTGGTTAAGTCAGTTGTCGTTATCCTAACGAGATTCCTCGCACAAATTGCTGCGCGAAATGGAAATCATATCTTTAACTCGATTTTTTTGTTACCACGGAAGTTGGATAATGCCCTATTTGAATGCCGTTAAGCAGCTGTATACTCGAATAGCCGTCTAAAGGTTGTAAAGAAATTCCATGGTCTTAAGAATGCCATTTCAAGTTCTTTGAAAGCTGTTCACAAGATTGAAGCGCTGTTTGGAAGCCAACTCTAGCAATATGCTTGCTGGCCATTTGTAAGACGGGAACGCTATTTGCAAGATATGAAGTACATTTGCAGGTATTCAAAAGCTGTTTGCAATTATTGGAAAACCAACCGCACTCTGAATATTGGAAGAACCCAACAGATGGCGTGGGCAATTTGCAATCAAATATTTTCCCCCTCTTTTCCCGGACTCTTAAATCTGGGAAATGGAAGAGATGTATACCGTAATCAGTGTACTTTATAGTGTGATATGGTTGTTAGGGATATGTTAACAGTGTATTCAACGTTATTGATTTTTCTCAGCTATATTTTTTTTGGGGTTCTATTTTGACCAAAATTTGGTGACATTTTCTTTGAATGGTAAATTTGAGCTTTGTAATCTCGACAATGGACAATGGTAAGTGTCTAAAGTATTTTCAGTGATAAGTGTCTAATAGGTGTCTTCTCACAAATAAGATGAAAATGTCAGAATGATAAACATATTAAAACAATGAAAATTCACAATCTCAGAACAAAATTTATTGCAGGATTTCAGCAAAAAAGATGAAAATGTCAGAATGATAAAAATTTTAAACAATGAAAATTTACAACCCCACAGCAAAATTTATTGCCAGATTCCAGCCAAAAAGATGAAAATGTCAGAATGATTGGACTGTTTAGAGGGCTCTTAGGTTAACATGAAACAAAATAAAAATAAAAATTTGAACACCATAATATAAAATTGTTAAAAAAATGAGTTTCATTGCAAGAGTACCGATATATTTTACCCTAGAATGGGGGAGAATGAAACAATAAAAATAAAAATAAAAAATTGAACACCATAATATAAAATTGTTAAAAAATGGGTTTCATTGCAAGAGTATTATATATTTTACAGTGTAGAATGGGGAGAGTATGAGGTGCTTTACAATATAAAATTGTTAAAAAAATGGTTTTCATTGCAAGAGTATTGATATATTTTACAACGTAGAATGGGGAGAGTATGAAATGCTTTACAATATGGTGTGGATGAGATGTTACTTACTGTTATATTGAAAATACAAAAAAAAAAAAAACAAATAATTGCTTAAATACATTTGTATGTGACAACTTTAAACAAAATTAGATCAATATAGATTTATCTTAAACCCTATTTATATCCTATCTATATCGTATATTGAGAGTGCTTAACTTTTTAATGTGTAAAATTTTTCACATAAAATGGAATTAAATGATTAAAAAATTCACATGACCACTCAAGGTGCTTCTTAGATGTGAAGATAAAATATAATAACAACCGATTTTATAAGAAATTTGCATTATTTAAAACCAATTACCTGAGTAAATGTCTTTTATATTTTGAAGTAAAGGCCAATGAATAGAATTTTTTAGATTGATATATTATGACACATGTACACTAGAGTAAAAATAGAGTAGAATGTAATTGTTACCTTTGTATCAAATGGAAAACAATAATTTAGTAAAGAGTGGATAACCATAACAAAAATGAGTAACTAGATCATCCAACTGGGCATAATTGTGGTAACTAACATCTTGGAGTTGTATCGATAGCAGATGTCGCTAAAGAAGCTAAAGAAGACGGAGTAGCATATATTATAGATGTTGTTGTTGGCGTAGTAGCAACAATGGTATATTATAGATGTTGTTGTTGGTGTAGTAGCAACAATGGAGTTATATATAATTTTCAAATTAGCGATATGGCTGTTTTTACTTATTATTGTATAATTTTTTTTTCAAAGTGAGAATGTTTGTAGAAAATCTTTGAATATTTTCTTATGTTTAGGGTAAACATTTTGGTATGAACTCTGCTCTGCTATATGATTAAAAAAAATTGATTGAAAACAACTATTATGACCAAACTTTATTGGCATTTAACTCAGATTATAACAAAAATATTTCTCCCTTATTGATTGATAGATACGAGGCTAAGATGAATCTGTGTTGGTTCAAAGCACTTTGTGCATTTCCATTAACATGAAATACTATTTTTAACTTCAAAATGATTATTACTCTATGGTCAAATCTCTAGGCAAGTTAACGATATATTTAAATTTAGCATTCCAAAGTTTCAATTAAGTTTTTTTTTATGGAAGTCGATGTATTTGTGTGGAAGAGATCATATCCATTGAAGTATGAGGTGGGGATCCATATTTTACTTCAATTATAATTGATAACCTTTGCAATTTTCCATTTTCAACATGGTAGACTTTGGTTTTATGTGCAATGCATGTGATACAAGTTGAGAAAGAAAAAGCTCTAAGCTGAATATTTTCCAAAGGTCTCTTGATTTCCAAGATGTACTTTTGGTTTTTTGCCATAACTATTATGTGTCTTACCTTTATTTCAAGTCTGTTGTTGCATTGCATGAATTGTGACACATGCTAGAATAAAGATTGAGTAGAAGGTAATCATCGGTACATCGTTAATTGTATAATGAAGTTATATTTGCCTTTTGATTAAAAAATTATAAAAAAATGTAAACTCTTTGATGGCACAACTGTCTATTGTAATCCTCTTGTGGTATGAGTGTGGTGTGGTTGTGATTGAAATTGATCTGATGGCGGGTAGTTTGGAGCTGCCCGTAACAAGGTATAAGTGTCCCATGGTTGTCTTGGTAGTGATATTGATTACTTTATTTGGAGATGCGTAGTAACACCCCAATTAGTGGTTTCAATCAAATGGGTAGTAACAATCTAGTAAAAAGTGGATCAACAATAACAAAAATCAATAAGTAGACCATCCAATTGGCCATACTTGTGTTAACTACCATCTTGCAATTGTAAAACTTGTAAAAGGTGTTGTTGAAGAAGATGGAGTTGCAACTACAATAGATGTTGCTAAATAAGGTGGAATAACAACAATGGGAGTTATATATGTTTTTTTTCAGATTAGCAATATGTCTGTTTTACTTATTAATATATTTTTTTCCAAGTGAGAAAACATGAGTAGAAAATCTCTAAATATTTTCTTATATTAAAGATAAGCCTTTTGTGTAAACTTCAAACTTTGTTTTTCACTAATAAAATTTGATTGGAAACAACTACTATGACAACTATCGTTATGACTAAACTCAATTAGCATTTAACTAAGACTATAATACTCAATAGATATGAGGCCAAGATGGATCTACATTGGTTTGGAACACTTTGTGCATTTCCATTAACATGAAGTACTAGAATATATTTAAATTTAGCATTCCAAAGTTCTCATTAAGATTTTTGTAAATGTTGATGTGCTTATGTGGAAGAGATCTCATTGAATGAAGTGTGTGTTTGGGATGCACCATGTAATTTAAGTATAATTGGTAATTTTGCAATTTGTCATTTTTAACATGGTAGATGTTGGTTTTATGTGCGATGCATGGTGACATTGAGAAAAAAAACGCTCTAAGTTGAATATTTTCCAAAGGCCTATTGATTTTCAAGATATACCTGTGGTTTTATGTCATAACTATTCCATCCTACATTTGTTTTAGGTCTCTCGTTGCGTTGCAACATCGATTCAACAATATTTCCAACAACTCATTGCAGCGTTCTTAAATATAAAGTATCATATCACTATTCACTTAAATAAATTTTGCTTGTGGGACATGTATTAAGTTCCTTTGGTGATAAAAAAAAGCCAACTTCAGGGGGAAACATCTTCCCTCTCTCTCTCTCTCTCTCTCACACACACACACCCACCTAAGGGGCTCTACACCCACTTATGTTTGGATTTTCCCTATTTACATGGCACTCAATCCCAACCACTAAGCTCTAACATGACAAATTACATGAGGTTATCTTCAATTAGAATCATTCTGATGAGTTTAACGATAGATGGATACCATGTTTTATGTGACACCACTTTCATTATTTCAAATTTTGTAATGTAATTAAGAACATATAATCCTAGGGTGCCAAAATTCATGTTATGATGTCAAACTCTATTATATGATGTAATGTTTACTTTATATAAAAAAATCTAGAGCCAAAGAAAGGGGACAACCAACAAATTATGATGCCTTAGGGAAGGGTAAACTTGACTTAAGAGGAAAAATATACCTAGGGTGAATATTTAACTTTGATGTGATGGCTAGTCTTCCTAAGAAGTTGAAAGGTTGGGAAGATGAATAGTAAAAGTGTGAATATTGTGAAAATTCTATTGCTGTTACTAGTAATTAATCCTATATCTTTGCAAATTATTTGTCTTCTGTAAATTACTTACAACAAATATTGAATAAAAACGCAACTGCAATTTCACCAAAAAATTAATCACAGGAAGTGAGAAATTAACACATAAAAACTGGACATCGATATTTTTGGACAAATTGTCCCTAGAAAAATCCCGAAGGAAAAACCAATTCTGCAGATGAGGGTTTATATTATTTCTTCAACAAATTGATAATTTACATAAAATGCTTGCTTGGCATTGGAAAAGCTATGAAAATTTATTTTCTCCACTTCCACTGACCAAATCGAACTGGGACATGAAGAGTTTCACTCTGCAAACCAACTTGGTCTCTCCTAGGCTATTCAGAGTTCCTCCTGAAACTTGCACTTACAACTAGAAAATATGATCGAACCTCAAAAAACTTGTAGTGCCTCAATAAATCAATCTTGTGAGCAAATACTGCCTCCAACTACTCTACAAGCCAACTCACACTGCCTTTGAGGAACTCTTCCAACAACTGGAAATTGAAATGAGCCTTTGACAACTCACACTAGATAAACTGGTTACTCACATTGCTTGTTGCAACCTTCTTTCTGCATAATAATTCAATCTTTTTTTGCTCTTAGAAAACTGGAATCACTGTGAAGAATTTGTCCAGAAATTCTCTCAATTTTTCCAGTTGAAAACCCTACTGCTGGTGTCTCCCTCACTATCAGTGTGCCCTCACTATCACTGCAAATTTGCTTATTTGAATGATCTCCAAAGGCCCCATCTATCTCCCTTTATAATATCTTGGTGACGAATCAACGACCACGATCTAACTCCAATCGATGGCTAAGATCTTATCAACTTCTAAAAAATACTTTTCTAGAAGTCTCTAAAGAAAAATCGATTTGTCTCAATTAATCCTGATGAATTAACCCATTTCCCTAACTTCTGAAAATAATTAAATTGGTTAATTAAATCTAATTAAGACATTTCACTTAGAAACTTTTTCTGGGTATTGGAGATAATTAATTTACCTATGCTCCTAGCCTCATAAACACCATCTGACACTAGAACACTTTCTTGAGCTACAAAAACTAACACTTCCTCTAAGCAAGGAAGGTGTTCTCTACGACTCTCAACTAATCCCTATAGAAAACAAACTTTGCTTTAATCAAGGCCTTCGTTAGAATATCTGCAACATGCTGATTCGTGGAAAATATGGTAGCCGAACTGATCCACATTGTACATAATCCTCGATGAAGTGGTATCTGATGTTGATATGCTTTGACCTATCATGAAACACTGGATTCTTAGAGAGCTTGATGCAACTATGATTATCACAATAGATACCAGTTGACTCCAACCTCTAACCAAATAATGCCATTAGCAGCTTCTGAAGACATATGGTCTCACATGTAGCCATGCTCGCTGCCAAGTATTTTTCTTATGTAGAATCAATGCCATAGACTTTTGCTTCCTGCTGTACCAAGAGAAAACCCCTGATCCAATGCTAAAGCAACACCCTAAGGTACTTTTTCGATCCACAACACTACCTACCCATTCTACATATGTATACCCCATCAATATGACACCATCACCTCGAGTAAAATGCAACCCATACTTGACTGTGCCTCATAGATACCACATCACATGCTTCACTGCTATCAAATGTACTCTCTTCAGTTCAACAATGAACTGACTGAGAGTATTGATTGCAAATAAAATGTTTGTCTTAGTGTTGATTAGATACATAGGAGAGCCAATCAACTACCTATACAAGGTGGGTTTCACTACTTCATTCTCTGGCACATCTATCTTCCTCCAATTGTTAATCATAGGAGTAGAGATGGGTCTACAATCCAACATCTTGAATTTCTTTAGAGTCTCCATAACATATCTCCCTTGACCAAATATCTCCCCATTTATATGGTATACCTCCAGACCTAGAAAATAATGCATCAACCCCAAATACTTCATCTCAAAATCTGCTGCCAATTCCCTCTTGTAGTCCTCTATGAGCCTTGGTGACCTTGTGTTGGTGTGGGGTGAAAACAGACCTAGGTTTGGAATGCAGTGTTGGCCAAGAAGCTCACTCAACACCATCCCTTTCGGCATCACCCACAAAGTGGATGGCGTCTCACCTAAGGTTCCATGGGGGACAACTGGAACCAGACTTCCACATTCAAATGAGATTGTTGGGTTTATATGACACTAATGGCTTAACTTACAACACAAAAGTCTTGACACCTAACAAACAAACATATGATGACCATCTTGAGTTTATGTGCCGCACGATATCTCAGAGATTGTTATTCTAATTATTTAATTTACTGTTCATTGCAACATCATTATAACAAAAACAATAAACTCACCCTGATCCCTTCTGCGTTGCAGATCACCAAAAAGTACCAAATTAACTTCATCAAACCATACATATAGTAGTGATAAAACTATACAAAAAACAATAATAAGATAACACATCCGTTCATAAACACATGTGGGGACAAGCCATTAGTCTTTCATTACTCAGAACAGAGAAATATGAGCACCACACTACAACATAAGTATTTTGAATCCAACTCATCAACCTAACCATATATAAAGAAAGACCATTACATTAGTGTTTACATTACAAAACATTAATAACTCTAATATAAACCATCTCATCGACACATATGATGGACACTAGCTACAAGCATATAGAAAAACTAAAATGACCACTATAATAAACTAATAATGGCTTGATAAAAGACACAACATCAATGACTCTTTGATTTTCTTTGGCCAACCCTTGAACTAGGGAGTTTGGGTATTCTTATTGGTCTCCAACAACTTCTCGATAATCTTTTTCACGATTCTTATCTAATTCAACGGTTCTTCCACGCCGACTAACTATATGGATACTTTATGAAAACCCTCCTCTAGCTGTCCCATGTTGTTCAATCACCAAATGGTGCTAGTTTGAAATATATGCTAACAAATCATTCCCCTCCTTCGAACTACCGCCTCCTGTAAATATCATCTGATTCCTTCAACACAATGACCGTCCTAAGCTATGCTAGTTTTCTCAAAATCCTAACTGCAGAGATTTTGCTCTGCATGCACCCTTGCCTACTTGTTGTTGAGTATATTGTCATTGATGTGAAAATGAGTGCATGATGTCAAAGTGGGTGCAAGAGGACATAACATGTGCACGATGTCATCATTGATGTCCTCAATATGTTGGCACCCATGGATGAGATGATGCATTGGTAAAACCCTAGCTGTAGGGTTTCGATTCCTTGGTCAATGAACGTACCTTGCACTTGATGAGGTTTTTGAAGATGCAGATCACTAAATTTTCCTTGGAGGCCCTCACCATTGGATTCTCCTCGTCATGTCAATTCTATTGATATGTAGAACGGCTTATGGGCCCTCCCAGTTTGGGAAATATACCCTTTTAAAGGTTGAAGCCCCATTGTTGGTCATTAAATCCTAAAGGCTCCATTAAGGAAGTCATTAAGCAAGTCTATATTACATAAGTAAAATATTTTTTATTAAAATAAGATGAGTCAAGTCAAAAGTGGAATTTAGTCGATCCTCGAAGGATAGTGATTTTTAGGTCCTAAATTTTCAAATTTGAAATTCAAATTCAATGTTGAAGGGTCGACTTCCCTCCAAAAGTTCAGATCAATTCATTTGAAATCCATCTGTTCTTTCTTTAAAGGGAGCTTGAATCCTTCCAAGATGTGTGCGATAAAAGATCAATCTTATGAAATTATTGTCTATCACCAAAAGCGAAGTCTCTCTGAAATTATCTGCGACTAATTCTGTGGTTTTATCTGAACCTTTTTTGGCAGCCTAGTTCGAACATAATATGATCTTCTATTGTTAATATCTGCGGTCTACCTTTGGATCACCTGCGGCCTTAAATTATGATCTGGAATTGTTGAAAGGGCTTCTGGTAAAGTGTCTCGTTTGGGGTTCATTATAAGTGTTATGGCTTGTGTTCTTTGACAAGGGTTTCGCCTTGTTTAATTTTGGTTGCAGGTTCTCTAATTTGGATTGGATTTTAAATCTAAGACTCATTTGCTAAGGGTATTTCAGGACCTGCGTTTTGTTGATTACCACTTAACTTGTAAGTATGAACAATTTGTAAGGTTCATAGTATGTCTTCAAAAGAAGTATTGACACATGTTAGGAAGACTGCGGATTCAAGAAGAAGCTCTTTACAATTTCGGCCCTTAGGGAATTGTTCTAAGCACAGTGCGATTAGGACACAATCTGGAGAAAATATAAAGAACGGAGTTTAGATTCTTGCATCTGTTGGATTTTTGCATCCCTAGAGGTTGTATTGATCACTCTTTGTGGCCGAAATTGAGAAAATCCGAAATAAAAGAAACAACGTGACCTTTGTGTTGACAAAATCAAGTAACCTTATCACTGAAAATCTCAACCTATGGGATTAGCAATACGTTGACAAAGTTTAGTGAAGGATTGAAATTTCTTTGAAGGCTTGTTGATGCTTTATGTGCAGAGTTAAGGATATCCAATGGCTGTATTAGAAACTTGTAATGATCTAGATCATAAACCCTGTAGAGTATCAAGTCCTGAAGCTTTCCGTGGAGGATTCATTCTGGAAATCAACAGATGTAGCCGAGAGATCAATGACAGTTGAACATTTGAATGTTTGCTACATCATACTTGATGATGAGCACTGCAAGGTCTACATGCTGAACAAATATTGGTGACTGGCATTCTCTACATGATAATGAAAACAATGATTTGGCGGCGTTATTCATGCATATGAAAGATATATATGGCAACATATTTGACAGAAACCTTGACATAACCTTGATCAATTTGATAGTGACCTGAGGGCATGACTGCAATTTAAAATTCTGATGTTTCTTTAAGTTTCAACGTAGCTACCATGGTGCCTAGGGATACTGTGCGTTGAACTGTTCATTCCAGTATACTCTTGTAACAAGAACAAGACTGTTGCAGAAATTCCAATAGATGCCACACATCTTGACAGTGAAGTGCATAAGATGCTGTTAGGTTTGTAACAACTTGTGGACAAATAAGTGTGTAAATTAATAACCATAAAATAAACTGTCAAAAATCCTGTTGCTGAATGAAGGATTGGTTCAAAATGATATTGTTGACTCTACCGAACTCTTAATGACAGTGATGTGACAATGAACTTGGCAAACTATGACAATGATCTTTGACTATAATAGTGACCTGGATACACATGCATATATGAAAGCAAGACAATGATAATTATGACAGTAACTGTGTATGGGAATGACTCTAATAAATGTCTTGACAATAACCTTGACTTAGTTTGCGGATTTTGGTGGTTTTAATAGCGGTAAATTCCTTAAAGGTATGTAGCATGATTTGAGGCAAAACCTGGAGCAGTGATGAAGGACAAATGAAAGATATAACCTTGATATATCTTGGCAAGTGATCTAATGATGAATTTTTTAGCACCCTAAGACTGTGACTGTGTACGGTGAAGTTGACAGTGAATATTTCTGAGCATGAGATCCTCAAAAGTTGATTACGAGAGTCTCCTTCCCGCACTATCTCAAATTTGAGATGTTCACTTCTTCAGGTTTGCAAAGTATTTGATTAATTCTAGTAGCAGTGCACCTTTAGGCATCATTACAATAGTGAGATAGTGATCTATGAGACAATGATGTATACAACAGTGAGGCACTAATCTATATTACTATGATAGACTTTGATTGACAATAACCATTGATATGTCAATGACATGGATGCAATGACCTCAACATGACTATGAAAATAACCTTGACGTTATAATGACCTTGTGACCTTGATGCAGTGATCGGAAAATATGCCCACCACTGATCTTGATATATAACAATGATGTATCCTTGTATGGCAGTAACCCTTATGAACTATAATGGTAGTGATCTAAGGATGTGTGCAGTGATGGTAGGGCTGACAATGACATTTCTTGTGAAAATTTTCTGACTGTGATATTATGACAATTATCCTGTTGCATAACAATGATATATATATATATATATATAGTGACCTTGTTACATAACAACAACCTTGTGAAATACAATGACAATCCCTTATTTGCGACAGAGATCTCATGATGTAAATGTATGACTGTGATGTTTTGTGATGTGTTTTCATTGCGACAACACCTCTATGACAGTTGTGATAGTGTGGCAGCAGTGAATAGGAGCAGTAGCAACAACGACAACATTGAGTGACAACAGTCGCAACACTGGACAATAATGGCAGCAAATGTCACAATAGCAGCAATTGACAACAAGTAAGAGCAATAGATGTAATAGTTGTGGACAACAGATAAGAGCAGTAGACAGTGTTAGTGACAAAATGAGTGGTGACAGTGAAGTGGAGGAGGATCAGCAACATGAGTGATAGCAACAGCAGCAGAGGCAACGAAAATGGACAGTGGTAGTACAACAGTAGTAGGAGTGACAGTAGAGTGCAGCAACAAAAGTTGTTGCTTGTTGTAGTTGGGTCATTTTCTCTGGTACAAGAGCCCAAACTAACTTAGGGAGCATTCGATTCCTTCCATCATTTGCTGGTAAAACCTTTGGGGAGTCTTATACGTCCTTCCAGTTCATCTGGTAAATTTGTAAGTAACTATACATAACCAAGCTTTTTGAGCAAAGTCTCCTGTGTACTGATTCTATGTGATGTGAGGATGTTTCATTCTTGTTTAGTTGTTTTGATTGTTTGAAAGAAACTAGCCAATTGTGAAAATGAAGGGAAATACTAATTCACCCCCCTCATAGTATTTCCAACACTTAGCACTGTATCAATCTATGGGTATTGATTTCAAGTGCTGCATCTCCCTTTCCTACGCCAGCCTATATAATATGTTGGGTTCTCTTCTCCTGCACCATTCTCCTCCGTGTGGTCTCTTGCACTACCAAAATATTCAAAAATTTTCTGCCTCCAATAGGTCCCCAACACAAAACTATGGCTCGTCCTAAGCCACTCAGTCCTTCTGAAAGAGAATCTTAGCTTCTGTGACCTGATTCAAAACTTGTAAGGCATGGTTCTGTGGCTCTACTCTAGTCCCAATATCTTCCCCTTTGCTGATTAAGTTTTTTGTTAATCCAGTGGTCAAACCCTCTATGACTACATCAATGTCCTTCCTTCTTGCCTTCTTCATTGCCATCAACAATTCATTACACTTGTCCACAAATCTCATCACCTGTAGAGGCTTTCCCACCACATCCAACATTCTCAAAGTTGATCAATCTAGAGATTAATCCGTGTCTTTTCCTGTGCTATGCTTCGCTTGTCCATGAAACTCATTCCACCTATCTTTTGCTTGATCTGCCACACTTTTTCCTCATCTTTCTATATATTGTTGGTGACTTCTACAATTCTTGGAGCCTCCAACAAAGCAGTCGATGTTGATTTTTGATAGCTTGGGAGGTACTCCAAGCCCTAGGGTTCAAGGTTTGGAGGTTGGAACACCAAAAAAGTTATTTGTATGCTTGGAATCCAAGGTTGGGGTTTTGACCCATTGATGTTTAGACCAAAACCATGAGGCATTTTCTACATGTGATGGATGGAGATGACATAGGATGGCGAGGATAATCCAACACAATGAAAATCATCGAAATTTGAGTTGTAGAAGATGAGTTATGATTTTTTGAAGTTAATAATGGGTTTTTGGACAATCAAGTCATGTAGGATTGAAGTAGTTATGTCCAAAAGTCATGTCTATTAGTGAATTCGTGGATCCCTTCTTATGTATATAAATAGAAGGTGAATGCAGGTCATTTCAATCATCCACAAATGCTCAATTTTTAGAAATACACTTATGAAGCAACCACAATCACTTAAAGATAAGACGTGGAGGAGGATAGGACTATTTTGGGTTAGTTTCATCTCCTATGCAGGTTCGAGTAGAGGAGCAGGAAGGCCACAACTCCTAGATGAGTTTTGGGTTGTTTTAGGGTGACTTAAGGGCTGGTTCATCTCCTTTCTAAGGAGCCACAAGCTGGCTATAACTTTCAGGTAACCACAGTTTTGTTTGGGAAGTAGTACGAAGAGGCCGAGGCCTTATTTTAGGGAGGCCTTGTAGATGCACTGACAAACTCTGTGAGCATTGAGAATTTCTCTTGGTGTAGAGAAACAATGGGTGTTGCAGGGCTGGACCAATGACTAAGCTCTCATGTGGAAAGAAAACAACAAGTGGGAGAATGTTGGGTGTTTTATATTCTTTCCATGATTATAAGTAGGCACGAAGTGGGGGGCAAAGGACTGCCTATGCTTGCGCTGGGCGCAACAGGGGTGGTTAGTAGCCCCCCTACACGAGATTCAGGGCAACGCCCCGAGAATTTTTTTTTTGGACCCTATATTAGGTGGGCAGACCCACCTATGGTTTTGTGCATGGGTTTGCACATGGTTTTGGGCATGATGGTTTTCTTCTCATGGTATTTTGTAGATCCGGTCAAGGGAACTACAATTATGTTCTAATCCAGGGTTAATGGATTGGGGTTTATGAATTCTTCAACATGTATGTGTGTGTGTGTGTGTGTGTTGCAACACTCAAAGGAATATAATGAAAAATCAAGCTGGTAGTCCCGGTTTGGGATCCAGGGGAAAATATCTGTGTATCTCTATTTTATGTTTTATGCTCTTGCTGTTGTTTATTTTTTGTTTTTAAGAATTTGTTTGCAGATAATTTCTGTATAGGGTTAAACCCTACAAAACGAATCCCATTAACAAATCCTTCTTGTGGGGTACCATCCAAATTCTTCATTTGCATTTCTCCCACATCAGTCACTTTCGGAATGATGTATGGCGTCAACCAATGTATCTGAAATTTACTCGAGTTTTTTACAAATTTTTTGTCATACAACAACACCAAGTCTCCAAGCTGAAATGTATTTTTTTTTAATTCTTCTATCATGCCACATTTTCCCCTTTCTTTTTGCACTTCTTGGTGGAATCTTTCTATTCTGAGATCTCCCTCTAGGTGCATTAGGTCTTGCAATCTATGCTCCACTGCGCCAGGTTTTGTCAGCTACATGGATGTTGCAACGCGCAATCTAGGTACCAAAAACCCCATGGGAATTATTCCTTTTTCCCATACAATAAATAGAAAGGTGTATGTCCCATCAACTTCTTGCATGTGGTCCTATACACCCATAAGACTGTTCGTATCCTCAAATCCTAACCATTGTGTTGCACAATGCACACCTTAGTGGATGTAGTCTCTAGATGTTGTTTAATTCTTCCACAATACCATTAGCTTGTGGATGGTAGGGAGTGCTCTTTTGATGGTAAATATGAAAATCCTCCATCAACGATGCAATGGTATTGTTCAAAAATGAAAACTTGGTCAGTGCATTTTCAAATAGGAAAGACACAAATGTAACTATGCTACAATATTTGACTAGCGTGACTTCTTCCTAATGGGTCAGGTAATCAATAGTCGTAATGATGTACCACACACCAATCCTCCTTGTAGGTGGGATAATAGGGCCCACAAAGTCAATTTCCCATTTTTCAAATGGATGTAGGGTGAGATGGGGAACCAAGGGCATGTTGTCTTTTCTGGAAGGCTTCCCCATTCGCTGGCATATGTTAGAGGCCTTGCAAAATTATTTGGCATCGCCATGTGGGGTAGGCCACCACAACCCTGCGTGCAATATCTTCTACGTTGTGTCCTTTCTTGCATAGTGTCCTCCAACGAAGTTTACATGTGCCTGTCTAATTATCATGGGTCGTGCATGTTCTAGCACACATATGCGCAATATCACATCTGCACCTAGCTTATATAAACAACCAACGATGACCTGTTAATCTGATTATTTTACCACCAATTGCTTTCTATGTACGATAATATACCCCTCCGGTTCCATCCTTGTGTTAAAAAATATTTCAATCTTTGCAAAATGATCATGACCATAGTTGCATCTAAAAGTTGTGCATCTGGAATATTTCCTTCTAAATTATGTGCTTACTCTCCTATGATCAGGCCCTGCGTTCAATTTTCCATGCTTGACCAACACTTGAAAATCATACTCTTGGAAATACAATAACCATTTGCAAATCCTTCCCCCCAACATGGGCTTGCTAACGAGGTAATTCAGTGCAAAATGATTCGTGCATAGTTTGAAATTACTACCAAACAAGTAAAGTATACTTTTGAGGTGCAAACACCATCGTGAGTACCTCCTTCTTTGTTGTGGTGTGGTTATGCTATGCTATGGACAACTTGTTGCTAGGAAAAGAGATGGTATGATATATTTCTCCCTCCGCACGTTGTGTTAAGATCATGCTAATAAGCTGTATGTCCAAGGATCAAACACTGTTTGACTGACGTAGGTGGTGGTAGATCCATTATAACTACAATATTTTCTGAATCCACCAACAAGCCTTGCTTGCAGACTACGTTTCCAAATAAAATGCCAAAAGGTGAACAAAATATACATTTTTTAATATATATTCAATAAAATATGCAACTATATGCACCTATCCAACAACATCCATAGAACCTCAATATGCATTTTCAAAAGGCTGAACACAACCCAATCATCCAAGTAAACTTCTAAGAACTTGTGGATGAATTCGTTGAAGGCCATGACCATGATGTGTAAGAAAATCCCTGACACATTCTTCAAGATGAATGGCATCACCATATAGTGAAAACATCCCCATTTTATCACGAAGATAGTCTTATTTTGATATTCCTTTGCAATCTTCCCTTGGTGATATTCAGAAAATCCATCAGTGAAGGAATATGCCTCCTGTCCACTCGTATTATCCAATATCTCGTTAGTAAATGGAGTTGGAAAAGGATCATGCGCACATGTGTCATTTAGCTTTCGAAGGTCTATGCATATCCTTATTTCTCCCGCTTTGTTATTCTAGACCACCATAGGGCTAATCCACTTCGACTCTTCCATGGGTTCAATGATTCCGACTTGCATCATTTTTTCCAATTATTGTTTGAACTTTTCCTTGTATATTGGATTCAACTAATAAGGCCGCTACTTTACATACTCAACATCAGACTTTAACAAGACTCTCATCTCACCCAGTTCTCCCACAATTCCCATCATTTCCTCAAATGTTTTGGGGAACAAGTCTTGGTTCTCGCGCAGTAGATTGATGACCTTTTCCATTATTTCCTCATCCCAATAATCCCTTATGTATTCCATTTTAGGATTTTCTTTTGTCTCAGTTTTCACCTTCTTGGTCTTTATCAGTTGTGCATACTCAAATAATTTCAAATCTAGTCCACTCGTTGGATGCTCCCTTTCGACTTTTGGAATTTTATATTCCTGGGATCATCATCCTCTCCCAACTATGCTCTATCATAACATTCCAAAATTCTTTTACTTTCTGCAAATGCTTGTGCACAAGACAACGACAATTTTTTCGGTATTGTTGGCTCTGCCATGGTGAATATATTTCGTCATAGTATATTCAAGGCCTTGTCGAGCACTGGTTCCTCCACTTCAAAGCTGAAAGTGGCCTTGAAACTTTGTGCCATCAAGTTCCATTCCATTGTTCCTCTATGAACCTCCAACTCAATATACCAATTCATGGGAATAATGTCTATGTACAAATCAATGTACCTATTCCCACTGCGGTACACGACCTCTGCTATAGGCTGTGACACACCTCTTCAAATGAGTCCTTGGATAATCCCTGCCCAAATACTTGGCCCCAGGGACCCATGATTTGATCACAAAAATGATGCATCGTCTACACTGTGGCCATCCCTCCATCTGACTCTTGTGCTTAGTCCACCTCTTGGCTGGGGTTGCATGCAACGCAACATCTAATGCATGAATCCTCATTGCTCGGGTACTTGGTCTTCGAATTCCTACAATTTTTTTTTACTTATGATAGTCCATCCAAGCGAGGCAGACTATGCACTTATTTTCCTATCCAACACATTGCCCTGGTGAGGTGTGCACACCTTCGAGTACTCACTTTGTGCAATATACTCTACCATTTTTCTAGTGCCTCCTCTGAATCATCCATGTTTTCACTTCTTCCCTACACTAGAAATCTTTCATTGAAAATGAAAAGAGTTTTTTCTTCATATTAGATGCATCATAGTTGTGTTAAGGTGGAATCGAGTTTTGATCCTTGAAATTGAAACATAATCCAAGATAACTTTAAAATTTATCTCAATTAACATAAGGAACTTTTGGAACATTAACGAAAACATCTAGAGGTCTAGGCTAGAGATGCGTTCCAACGTCGTTAAACGTAGGATCTATCGTTGTTTGCCAAGGTTTCATCATGGGGGTGATATCGCGTTCCATGTACGGAAGTGTATAGGATCATTCTCCACGTAACTTCGGGTATATTGGACGGCACTCCATTCATGAAAAGTATATTAGAACACTCTCATCAAACGGTTACGCATTAGACAACACTACTACGAACTTCACTCCCATGTACCGTTGAGTATATTTTGGGAGTCCCCTAAAAGTTTCTATCCATCCATAGGTAACTGAGTCTGCCGCCTTATATATAGTGATACACCGAACACAACATTCGGGGAGATTGACTACCATAAGATAAATCCTTAGTTCGCCAAGATGTATATTGCAGTTCACAGTTGCTTGGTATGTTGAATAATCAATGCAGATATATATTAGGGTTTGATTCTTCGATCTTGATAATTACTTGTGATTATGTTGGCTTCTTTACTTCTTTATTATATTTTTCTTTCACTAAGAAAGTACCATATTATGTGTGTATGAATATGAAAACAAGAGACACAATATATAGGCATTATGCCAGGGAAAAACCCCCCTCGAGGGGAAAATCCAGTCAAGATAATTATTCCTTTCAATAGTATTCTTTGAGACTTTTCACCCTAGGCATGAGCCAAAATTTCCCTCCACACCAAGTCACCCTTCCATATCTTCGACCTAGCAGCAACATCAACCAGTATTCTAGTAGCTTCAAAGATTTGCAGCAGCAACAACTTCAAACTTCAAAGACTTCGATCTCCCAAGAGAGACCACACAATAGAGATATTCCTTCACCAAAATTTCGTTTTTCTCTTTCTCTTTCACCTAGACCCAACTCACACTTCTTTTTTCTCCTTCTTCAATTTCATACTTTTTCTCTTGATGCAGTGAATTGCAGTGAATGAGTGAGAAAATGAATTCAACCTCCTTGCATTTATAGCCTTCTATTGGGTTCAAATTCCTTCCTTTGAGGCAAACTTGATCTCCTTTCGGCCGACTTGATGTGGAGGGATACTAGACCACTTTTGACTCAAAGATAAACCTAATTACATGATTCAAAATCTCGGAGGGTCAATATAAATCTGTAATGCCTAACCTAGAAGTCCACAATTGGGACCTTATACTAAACATGACCCAAGCATGAAACCCATGCTTTAATTAGTCATTTTATAATTAAAATAAATATAAAAATATTAATATAAATTTTTTTTCTTCAATTATTTTGATGAGTACCATAAATATACATTATGAAGACCGAACCTAGTTGCAATCTTCAACACTCCCTCTTAAATAGGGAGGTATTCATAATATACAACGGGAATATCTCAAACTATATGAAACTACGAAGAAAATTAGGCACCGCAATGCCATGGACTAGATTCCTGACTAGGGAAATCTATCCATTTGGTCACTCATCTCTTTAGGCACCGCAATGCCATGGACTAGATTCCTGACCAAGGAAAGCTATCCATTTGGGACTAAGGTGGACTAAAGCTTTCAACCTTTAGGTACCATCAGACTTACTTAGTAACCAACAACCCATGGAACTAGGTGCACATCAACCTGATGGAACCCTCCATACAAGACATCAACATGATAAGGTGTCGGCCTTGATGTCTTTCCAGGCAATGCTTCACTTGCAAAGCCTCAACATATCCCTTTCAAAAAATTAGTATTAATACAATTAGAAATATTTACTAGACCAATATTATCTATTAAATATTCAAACTTCTTGTTAGGAAGAGCCTTTATTAGTATGTGTGCCACCTATTCATCTGTCGGGACATACTCCAACTTCACGATCCCATCTTGTGCCAAATTCATGATGAAATGGTATTTATTGTTGATGTGCTTCATCCTATAATGAAACACGAGATATCCATACATCTTAATGCAATTTTGATTATTACAATTGATTATAGTAGGACTTAGAGGACTTTCGAACAAGGCTGTCAAAAGCTTCCTTAACTATACTGCCTCCTTTCCTTCACATGAAACTACATATTCAACTTCAACACTCCTTACAACAACGAGTCCTTGATTTTTACTCATCCATGATACCATAGCAGATCCCAGACTAAAGCATCCACTAATAGTACTTCTTCCATTATAATCACTGGCACCCTAGTTGGAATTGAAGAAGCTAATTAGATTGACTTCCTCACTTTTATATTTTAGGTTTTGATGTATACTACCACAAAGATATCTCAATATGTGTTTTGCAGCTATCCAATGTTCATGATGAGGTTCCAACTAAAATTGGCTAAGGACATTTACAACAAAGCATATATCCAACCTAGTGTTTACCAGATACATTTGGGAGCCCACCAACTTTCGATAGGAGGTAGGATCCATGAAACTTGAGTCAGAACCTTGCAACTTCTTGAAGTTCGTGATCATAGGAGTAGTCATAGGCTTGGAGTCCATCATCTCAAATTTATACAGAATATTGATAATGTATTTTCCTTGCCCTAAGTATATCTCCCTAAGTTTCTACAATACTTCAAGACCTAGGTAGTATTGCATAAGTCCTAGACCCTTCATTTCAAATTCAACTGCCAACATATTTTTACATTCTTCAATGCTTTTCTCCACACTCGTGATGAATAGATCATCCAAATATAGTAGAATAATGACAGGTTCATTATTCACAACCATGATGTAGAGATTTGGATCAACAGTACCCTTCAGGAGCCCATTCCTTAATACATATGCATCCATCCTTGCATACCATGCCCTAGGAGCTTGCTTCAAGCCATATAGTGATTTGTTAAGTTTGCAAACATGAGAGTCCCTACTATTTAATTCGAAACCTTTGGGTTGTTCAATGTATACTTACTCATCAATGGTCCCATTTATAAATGTAGTATTCACATCCATTTGATGGATATTCCAGCCCGTTGTAGCAGTAATTGAAAACAAAGATCTAATGGTAGTATACCTTGCTATAGGTGCAAAGGTTTCTTCATATTCTATTCCTTCCTTTTGAGAGAAGCCCCTTGTAATGAACCTTTCTTTGTACTTGTCTATGCTTCCATCAATAACATGCTTAATTTTGTAGATCCATTTAGATGTGACAAATGATTTATCACTAGGTCTAGGAATGATCTCCCAAAACCCATTCTTCATAATGGATTGGTATTCTTCTTGCATCTACTTCTTCCAGACATCCTGTTGAGCTACCTATTCAAATGTAGATGGTTCAACTTGAATTAGATTTCTCATGTATGCAACATAGCCAAAGAATATTTTCGATGTTTTACTTTCCCTAAAGGTTCCTACGAGAGCTTCATGTCCTTCAACATATTGTGGATTAGATTTTAACCAAATTGGCCTCTACCTTGTAGTCAGGATGACCACATGTTGAATAGGTTCACTTGGTCCTTCTTCTTCTTGATTTGTAGTAGGATCTTCATGATGTAGATCTTATTCTTCTTCTTCGAATATGGGATATTCTTCATCATCAGAGTCTATGGGAATATCCTTGGACTTCTTGTAGGCTTGGCTCTCATCAAATATGACATCTCTGCTTACTTCGATTTTCCTTCTTTCTTTGATGTAGATTATGTATGCCTTTGACGAGAGACTATATCCAATGAATATTCCTTTAATACTAGTAGAATCCACATTCTTTCGCTTATCCTTTGGAGCATTGATGTATGTAGGACTTCCAAAGATTCAAAGGTGATCCACACTCGACTTCTTCCCCATAAATACTTCTTTTGGATTTATATTCTCCAGACTTCTATGAGGACTTCTATTTTGTGTTTACACGACTCTCATGGTTTCTTCTCCCCATAATAATTTTGGTAGGTCTTGATCAAGGAGCATTGTCTTAATGCCTTCCTCAATAGACCCATTATTTCTTTCAACAACTCCATTATGTTCGGGATAGTAGGGAAAAATGAGCTCCGTCTTAATTCCTGCTTACTTGCAATATTCAATTAGCTCCTTGGAAGTGTATTCCCCACCATTATCGAATCTTAGAGTCTTTATATTTATTTCAATGAGGTTTTCCACTTCAGCTTGAAATTCCTTGAATTTATCAAATACTTCATCTTTCTTTTTGAGAAGATAGATCCATGTATTTATAGAGTGGTCATCTATGAAAGTCACATAGTAGAGATGACCTCTAAGAGATTTTTAAGACATGGGCCCACACACATTAGAGTGAATGAGGTCCAATATTTCCTTGGCCCTAGATACACTATTTGGAAATCATTTTCTTGTATGTTTTCCGAGATAGCATCCCTTGCACACACCTTCACGATCTTCCTTTATATTGGGGATGCCATTGACCAGCTGAATAAGAGAGGGAATGAGCTTGTAGTGTAGATGTTCATATCTTCTATGCCATAGTTCAATGGGACAAATTTCCACATGAACCAAGGCTTGAGGAGATGGTGTAGTAACCCTATACAAAATTCCTTCACGAACTCTAGTGACTCTAGCTTTGTTAATGCTAGAGTCTTTTCCCAAGACCAATACTTTTCCATAAACAAAAGAAATTCTTTCACCTTTATCTTATAAAAAAGAAATGGAAAGTAGATTCTTTTTCAAACCCGGAACATATAGTATCTTGTTGAGGTGCAACTTTTGTCCACTTTCCAATTCCAGCGAGGTTGATCCTAGTCCTTTCACAACATAGATTTTGTTGTCACCCAATTCCACTACATGTGAGGATGGATCTCTTGATAATGTATGTATTTGTTTGCTTTCTCCATTCATGTGCCTTGATGCTCCACTATCAATGATACATGCATTGTCATCATTGATAGATCCTGTAAGGGCAGCCAAAAGTCCTTGATATTTGACTTTAATGAATATATAATGAAAGAGATTCTTGATCCATCTCCTTGTAGAGTTGATACCCATCCTTATGTAGTCCATCAATGAGGGAGATTCCATCCCAACAATATGTTCTTCAATTATTACCGACCTTAGCTCTGAAACCATGTTGAAGAATCAATGCAAATATATATTAGGCTTTGATTCTTGGATCTTGATAATTACTTGTGATTATGTTGGCTTCTTTACTCATTTATTATCTTTTTCTTTCGTCAAGAAATTACCATATTATGTGTGTATGAAGATAAAAAAAAAGAGACACAAGATATAGGAACTATGCGAGGGAAAAACCCCCCTCAAGGGGAAAACCAAGTCAAGATAATTGTTCCTTTCAATAGTATTCTTTGAGACTCTTCACCCTAGACAAGAGGCAAACTTTCCCTCCACACCAAGTCATCTTTCCAGATCTTCGACCTAGCAACAACAACAACCAGTACTCTAGCATCTTCACAGATTTGCAACAACAACAACTTCCAAACTTCAAAGACTTCGATCTTCAAAGATAGATCATGTAACAGAGAGATTCCTTCACCAAAATTTCGATTTTCTCTTTCTATTTCACCTAGAACCAACTTACACTTCTTTTGCTTCCTTCAATTTCACACTTTATCTCTTGATGCAGTGAATTGCAGTGAATAAGTGCAACAATTAATTCGACCTCCTTGCATTTATAACCTTTCGATGGGTTAAAATTCCTTCCTTTGAGGCCAACTTGATGTGGAGGGCTACTAGACCACTTTTAACTAAAAAATAAACCTAATTACATGATTAAATCCCAAGGAGGGTCAATCTAAATCTGTAATGACTAACCTAGAAGACCACAATTGGGACCTTATACTAAACATGACCTAAGCATGAAACCCATGCTTTAATAAGTCATTTTAATAATAAAAATAAATATCAAAATAATAATATATATATTTTTTTCTTCAATTATTTCGATGAGTACAATAAATATACATTATGAAGACTTAACCTAGTTACAATCTTCAACATGGTAAACCTTTGTGCCTAGATTCCCCTCTTTGATTTATTTTTGTTGTTGATTTCTAAAATTAATTAATTGACCGCAAAATAACATCCTCTTCATGGAACACCTCCTTAGTAGATATTAGGTTGATATTAATGGAAACTTTTCCCAAGTATACCAATCAAGGATACCCCTTTGATGGGAATCCTAGTCTTTTCCTCCTTTTGGAAAAATTAGTGCTCCTTATATGGCAACGTTGTCCCTTCCCGGATTTACCATTGGTTTTCCAGTATGGTTATTTTTGAGCCCTATGGTTCTGAATGTCCAAAATTATTCTCAACCAAGTTCACCTCCACATGAACAATGTCAAAATCATGTTGATCCTAAAGTTGACCCCTTTCCTTCTTCACCTGTTGTTTCTTCCTCCCTTTCTTCCTCTTCACCTAGTGAAATTATTGATTCTAGTAACTAAGAATCTAAGAAGAAGAAGAAGAAGAAGAAGAAGAGAACGAAGAAGAAGAAGCAAAATAAGAAAAAGGGAAGCTAAACAACCATTGCTACATATGTGACTAATGTGGAAAAACAATTCCAATCAGCCCCGCAAAGTTAAATTCCCTTGCAAATTATGTAAGGGTGACCACCTTCTTAGAGATTGCCTTGGTATTCACAAGGTATTAGAAGTCTGGTCTACAATCTCAAATCAACCTTTTTCATCGGCCTCTGGAGATCATGTTGGTGATAAACCCTCAACTAGTGATAGTAAGGTCCATGGGAAAAAGGGTAAAGTAAAATTTCCTTGTAATTTATGTGAAGGGAATCATCCCATTCTCCTTTGTGCTTATATGGATGAAGCCTCAAAAGTGTTGGAAAACATTACAACTTCCCATCCACGACTTCTTGCTGGTTACCAGAATATTTCCCTTGATCCTCCACTGGTTGATGAAGTGATTTACTAGGATTCATCTCTAGTCAGTCCAACTCTCTCTGAAAGTGAATCCCATGAGCTCGTTCTCGACCAACCATTAGTTGAGAAAATGGTTGACCTGATTTCACCTTCAGTTGATCGTACTTTTCCCATAGAGAGTGAAATTCATACCACTCAAGTTCTTCTTATTCTTCAGATTCCGATGAACTAGAGGGAAATCCTCCCATTCCCAAGGTATAGGGGGTGATCCTATTGTTCCCATGACACAGGGGGGGAATTATCCCATTCCCACAACACCCCCTCCAAGTAGTATAATCGCTTGTTTTGAATGGAGTTGACTGGTAGGATATCATATTCCTTCTTACGTGCCCTTTCAGATCACAAGTAATTCTTATAATATACCTGTACTTGGCATAATCATATATGAAGTCACATATGTTAGTATTTTGTCCTCAATTACTTGGAAAGATTTAGGTTCTCCGTAGCTTTAGGATCTTCGCAGATAATTAATCCACCCATGCTCCAAGCATCATATGCACCATACGAGACTATAACACCTACCCGAGCTACCAAAACTAACAATTATAAAATTAAGAGGGACACACAATAAATGGGCTCTTATTTTTGGTTCTTAAGAATTTAGTTTTTTTTTCTTCTATTACTCTCTAATACATCTCTCTCTCTCTCTCTCATTTAGAAAATTTTAATTGGAAAGAGTATTGGTGACAAAATCCAAAGAGGTTCATAGCTTATGATTAGTTAAGAGTTTTGAGTGACAACTGATGTAAGAGGAAATGACTGTGTTGTAGTGATTATTCTTTGGATTGGTTGCCTCTGAGGAATGGGAATAATCTTGGTTGTGTGTGGCACATAGAACACTGAAGAGGGGAGGGACACGAGACTATAGATATCATTAAAGGACTCCCTTGTGCTATGTGTACCTGCATGGTATTTTTATGAATGAGAGCTTGGTCAAATATGGAAAGGTTGATAACTGAGTTTTCCGGTTTGTGAAGGAGAATGAACTTCACTTTTGGCATTAAAATCTTGCCTAAATTTGAGAGTGTTAAAAGCCATCGAGTTAAGTCCTTGTCAAGGCATAAAATTTGGGATGGGGATGGCCAAATATGAGAAACATTGTAACACAATTGAGCTTATGGTGGGGTGGAACGTGGCTGACCCAGGCTTCAATTTCCAATATTTTTTTGGCTGCAATAAATAATTATTTATTTATGTATTAATGATATTTCTGGCATGGATGGTTTACTTAAATGCATGATTATTTAATTGTAATTTTATATGTATATGCATTTACCATTCAACAAATTTATCATGGATGTAGTTGTTATATTATTTGGTTGTAGCTTTTTATATGTATTAAATTTTGTAACAACACTGGTTGAGGGAGATATATTTCTTAAATTCTTCTTTAAACATGTCATGTTGGAATTTAGGATATAAATTTTATTTTGGAAGGTTCAAAAATATTAAACTTATACCATAGTGAGGGGAAATCCCACTAATCCTATAGTCCAATTTTTAGATCTTGGGTCGCAAAATTTTAGGAAATACGATCAAAGGAACTTGGGCTTCCTAAATGTACTTTAAATAGGTCATTTTTTCATTTATGCTATAAATTTTCTTATGGAAGGTTCCAAAAGCTAAAAATTCGACCATAGTGATGGGAAATCTCGCTGATCATTAGGTCCAACTTTTAGATACTGGGTTGTGATATTTTAGGAGATATGGTCGGAGGAAGTTGAGTTTCATGAATGCTCCTAGAATCAGGCATCAAATAGGCCATGTTAGAATTTCTTCTATAAATTTTCTTATGGGAGATTCCAAAAGTTGAAGCTTGGACCATAGTGAAGAGAATTCTCATTGATCATCTGGTCCAAATTTCAGATCCAACTTTTAGATCTTGTATCACAATATTTTAGGAGATATGATCAAAGGCAGTTGAGCTTCCTAGCTGCTTCTAAAATCATGCATCAATTAGGTCATGTTGGCATTTTTGCTATACATTTTCATCTAGGAGGTTCTAGAGGCTGAAACTTTGATCATAGTGAGGGGAACTCCCATTTATCATTTGGTTCATTTTTCAGAACTCGTAATGATATAATTTAAGAGATATGCCCCAAGGAAGTTTCTATATTAGTTTGTATGGTAAGTGTTTGAAGAAATGCGTAAATGCTTTAATGATTCATTGCATACAATTTTTTTGATGAAATGCTCCAATGAAAATGATTTTTTGTTGATGGGGATAACAATGATGTATGTTAGAATTGTTGTATGATAGTGCTGATGAAGTTGATCTATGCCTATTTTCATGCAAAGTGTTTGAAGAAATGCATTAAAGGTGTTTTATCACAATTTGCATGCAAACTATTTGGTAAAATACCTCAAAGACAAAAATAAGAAGTTGCATGATTGAGTGATATATTTCAGTATGTTACAAGTGGAACTAGATAAATGTTTCTTATTTGATTTCATACAAATTGTTTGACAAAATGTCTACAAGAAAAAGAAAAATACTCAATTAGTTGTATACAAAGTATTTGAAGAAATTTTTATATGTAAAGCGCTTGACAAAATGAATGAGAGATGAAAATCAAGTTTTTGCAAGTGTGGTTAGGATAAATTTAGTCAGGGTATGTGAAAAATTGGTATCAAAGCTAGTAAAAAGAAAAATAAAATTTTGGGTACCCCTAACTTTTGTAAGTCATTGAGAGAACTAGATATATGACATTTTATTTTTCGAGTCCCTCCTTAAAAGTGACAATTACTATTACAATGGTCATCTTAAAAAAATTTGGTGGTTCAAACTCCTTAAGCCATAATGATCATCCTAGAAAATTTTGATGGTTCAAACTCCCTAAACTGAAGTATTAGACTCATATCATTTTTTTTATTTATTGAACCTTGGTAATGAAGGGGATAATTCTAGAGTGTTGTGGCTTGTTCAATGGAGCAACATTAGAAAAAGTAGAAAATACCATAGAAAAATATATTGAAACTCTCTCAATGATAATCTAAATATAGTTTTTTAAATGATATAAGAAATATAGTCCTCTTATAGTGCATGGAACACCCTTAAAAGTGCATTTTATTGAAAATGGTGCAATAACACTCATTAAAACTGATTTTTTCCAACATAAAGATGAGGGATGATGAGTCAACAATGATATCATAATTGAAATTTAGAGTGTGGTCAATCAAATGGGAGCACGAGGAGATGATATAAAGGAACAAAGGTTGATTGAATCTAGAGTATCAAAATTGTTTGTCATGATTGTAACCGTACATTAAAGTTTTAAAATATGCTTTCAAAATGACTATAAAGGAACTAAAATTTTTGCCACAATTGTTACCAATGTTGAACTTTCAAATGCTCTCTAGAAAACGACTATAGACTAAATTGAGTGGTATTTTGCTAAATATTGAGGAGAAAGAAAATGTTTCTAATGAATTCTAAGAGCATGCATTTATTACCATGCCAAACATTAAAGACGAGGACAATAAGAACATTAAATAGAAGCAATGAGGTAATTTCAGGAGTAAGCAAAGCTATAATAGTTCATTAGTTCATTGTTGGGAGGAGGAGGTCAAAATTTTAGAGGTAGAGGTGGATGTAGAAGGTAAGGCATAAGAGGTAGAGGAAGAAGTAGGGAATTCAAGACAAAAATTTATTGTGAAAAGTATGGGCATTTAAAAAAAATTCTCTTTCTATAATATTGATATGGAAAAAAACACAAGCAACATTATCATTAAAAAATAAAAAAAAATAACGAAATGAAAACCTATACTTCATAAGTGTAATGGCCCATAATGAAATGGATGAGTGGTTAAATGAATTGAAAAGTAATGGGAATAATTCAAATATTATATTTGGTTGTGATAGAACTTGGGATATAGAAGTTATCCATCGAAAGGTTAATTTGTTTGAAAGTGTAATGACCCATAATGAAATGGATGAGTGGTTAAATGAATTGAAAAGTAATGGAAATAATTCAAATGTTATAGAAGTTATGATAGCACTTGGGGTATAAAATTTATCCATTGGAAGGTTGATTTGTATGAAAGTTGGATCTTTGGGAAACATCACAGAGACATATTTCGAAGAACAAAGCTTAGAGGGCTATAAAACCATTTGAATTGATTCACACAAAAAATTGTTGACCCATAGAAACACTATATTTGAGTAGCACAAAATATTTTTTGGAATTTATTGATGACTACAAAAGAAACATTTGGGTATATTTTTCAAAACATTAGTAGAATGCATTTAAAAAATTGGTGTGCTTCAAAGCACTTATGGAGGTAATAAAACATGAAAAAGACAAAATATGCAATGGAAAATCTATTACACTCTTCAACATGGCATAATTGAGGGAAATAAGAGGACAATTGTTGAATGACTAAATTAAAACAATTATATAATGAATTTTGGGTGTAAGCAATTCACATTGTAGTACATAATCTGCACAAGGATCTTTGCAGTGAGAGGCGCTCCACAGTCCAATATGGGTGAGATGTTACAGTGAAGCGTTATATTAAGCAACAACAAAAACAATTATAAAACATAATATTGACTCAATTAAAAATGTGATCAAAATAATAAGCATGGTCAATTCAATATTAATAAAATTACAAAAATTAATTTAGAAAACAATTTATGATACGTATATTACATTAAAGAAATATGAAGATTCATATTTTTAACCATGATATTTCAAAATTTCATGTTTAAATTGAAAAAATAACCATATAAAATCTTAATAATCACAATCAACTCTTTTTCTGAAATATATATATATATATATATATATATATATATATATATATATATATATATATATATATATATATATATATATATATATATATATAAAATACCATACACAAATGTATATAACTATATGTATTATTAGGAGAGTTTTATTAGAATTAGAAATGATAATACTTTTATATGCAGAGTTGCGAAATACATATGAAATATGTAAATAGTAGTTATACATTGCAAATACATCTTACTATATAAATTAAAATAATGGTTATTCATATTCATAACTATGATATTTTAAATTTTGTTGTTTATATTTTGTTAATAAACATACAAAAACTTAACACTTACAATAAATTCTTTTTTTGTTAAGTGATCTCTCTCTCTCTCTCTCTCTCTCTCTCTATATATATATATATATATATATATATATATATATATATATATATATTGCAATACATAATACATATAGGAACATGTTCACATAATTTAGGGCGACATCATATGGCTTGTAGGTCAACTAGTCATGCTGATGGAAGGCCGACATAAACATATCTTATAAGCTTATCATTCAACGTAGATTAGGGCTGTCATAAGCTATTCTTTCACAGACTCTTTTACAAGGTCTTGGAGAATCTCTTTTGACTAGATCCTTCATATAGAAATGACACTTAATTACATTTTACCTAGAAGACAAAACCCTAGATAGACATCAAGAAGAAGTCTATTTAACCTACAGTAAAATCTTGCTCATGAAACCCATGAAGCAAGTTCAAAATACATTTTATTATCTGTCTTCTTCATTACATAAAATACATAATTATAAAGTCAATATGAAGACCGACCTAGTTACACTTTTCAATAGAACTTAGCACTAAACTCCATTGTTTTAAATCTACTCCCGCATGGTTTTGTGGATGGTCTCATGGGAAGGTCGCATGGGAGGGGGATGGCCCCCTCCATTCCCGCCGTTGAAGGTTCCATACAACAATAAATAGTTGTCGGTTGCATAGGTAATTAAGAACCATGTTGATGGCCCAATAGTATGGGTGGAGAGTAGGTTGGGGGAGGTCATGGGGTCGAGCCCTGACCTCCGCCCGAACTCGGTACATTTTGCCACCGTAAATAATATGCTCCCAAATATTTGGTTAGTAATAAAATGCACGCCCATAAATATAACTTTGGTCTTTGTATGTTTAACCATTGAACTTACCATATGATTTCGGTTAGAACTTTGGCTATATGCGAAATGTGCTCACCATATATGTTTAATTCGCCAATAAGTTTCGACCATAGGATATAATAATCTCGGACCATATAAATTAATCCGACCACCATAATAAAAATGAAATTCGAACACCATAATAAAAATGAAATTCAAACCTTGGAGTTGGAGAGGGTCCACCAGAGGGGGTACGTGGCAGCCCCTGGCTGCACCACATGTTGACCTCTGGTTGGGGTGTCCCTCATAAAAAAAAATTGAATTCAACCTTAGGAGAGTAATCCTAATTTTTTTTTTACCGTCAAACCAAACTGGAGAATCTCGATATGACACTTGTCATAGTGCCAATGGGAAAAAAATGAATAATATTCCCTGCATGCTAACTGGGCTGCCATGTCATCAACCTGTCACTGTTTAGCAATTTTCTTTAAAAATTCGTCTGTTTCGAACGACAGTCAACGGGTTATAATTCTTCATACGGAGTCAGTTTTCGATGAAATGAAGTGCGTCAGATTCCTGGCGATGTGCTAGTCGTAGTCGTTTAGTTTCCAATCAATTATTAACACTTTCATTTTTGAGCTTTTACAATGAGAACCTGATCATTCCTCCCGAATAGAAGCCTTTTGGACCCCAAAAGCTTTCTTATTACTGATCATGTGGATGATGGTACTGTTCCCTCACCCTTCGATTCTCTATCCACTGAAATTTTCCCATTTTCATCAATTGAAGCTTTTCACAAAACTTAATTTCTTCCTTGATTCTTGCGACCTTTGCTTGCTGTCATTGACATCGTCATGCTACAATTCCCATGAATTTGCAGAGCAACAAGATATTCTTGCAGAAACCATATTGTTCTACCTAATTCATCAATCAAAGGAAACTTAAAAACTATCTCACCTTGCACACTATCGCCATGGCAATTCTTAACTGCTCTTGCTTTGTACTTGCGTCGATTCTTGACCAAGTATCTTCGCCATTTCCATGTACCCTTTGGAAACAAAAAACAAGCATTTGTGGAACCCATGCCTTATTTTCAAGCTGATTTGTCGCTTTCTCTTTGACCTTTGCACTCTCTTGCACCAACATCTTGTTTCCAACACTGCTCAACACTGATGTTGACTGCTGCAAATGTTTTACATATTGTTAACCTCCTTTTAAAGGCAACCTATTGGAATCCTGAAAAATCTCATTACAAGCATAATAATATTTTTTAAAGGTTTGATTAAAAACATCTCTTTGTTTGATCATTAGCAATGTCAAATTCTGACTTGCATTCACTATCCTCTTCATTTCTTCTACATGTATCAGAGACAAAGCTATCTTCTTATTATGCGCTCTAATGATGTGCTCAATACCATCTTTAAAAAAGTGATACTTATTATCATGACGATGAAATACTACTTTCCTATCATACAGATAAGGAATTCCCAATACGATACTTGATATCTCAAGCGACACCACATCAAGTTAAACTTCTTTAAGAAAGCTTGAATTGATGGCGAGTCTTAATATGCACTTCCTTGTAACCTGCAAGTTTTCATTCTTGCATATCCAACCCAAATAATATTGTCTTGGATGTCTAATAGTTTCAAGGTATAGCTGCTTAACCAAGTATTCATAAATCAGATTAGCTTGTGACCCACTATAAAAAAGTGTATCAATATTGGTATGTTTAGATACGACTCTAATATGGAAAAGTTCTATTCTTGTATCTTCATATTGAGTGAAATTTGAACAATTTAAAGAACAAGTGCTTGCTATATGCCTACCTTTCAAACCCATGGATGTAATCTTTGTCTCATCTCTTGAATCTGACCCTAAGTCATGTTCAACTACAACAACAATTTTCCCCTTTTATTTGGCTTTCAATTTGTTTGGCTTCAACTCTGGATGAAGTTGCCAACGATGGTCTTCATCATGGCCATTCTTCAAACAATGTTTACATGTGAGTTTTTCCTTCTCTTTTTTGAAAAAAATATTTCTCTTTCCTCTTCCATAAAAATTTCCCTTTCCTTTACCCTCACTTTCATTTTTCTCATCTATGTTCCATTTCCCTCTTGCTTCTAAGTGTGCGGCTTGAACACAAACTTCATCTATGTTTGTGGGATTAAACATGAGAATAGTGTGCCTAAGGTAACTGTGAAAACCCCCAATGTACTTTAACAAAGTTTCTTGAAAATATAAATTAATACCCAAAATAAGAGCTCTTCTCCTAAATTCATGAGTATAATCTTGCACACTTTTCCCTTTCAACTGTCTAAAATTTTTCCAATCCATAATTTCCTTTTGCATGTAAGCTAATGGATATAATTTCCTTTTAATAACAACAATAAAACTTGACCAAGACATAGAGATATTACTGTAGTTTTTAATCTCTTCTTGAGTCCTTGCTTCCCACTATACAAGCTCAGATCCTTCCATCCCGAAAGAAGCCAATTGAATCTTTATTTCATCTTCATGAAGGTTCCAATTATGTAGTACACCTCCAATTGACGTATCCAATTGTCCAACATTTCTGCATTTATCTCGCCATTATACTTTGGAAGCTCAAATTTGACATCAAGTTTGAGTAAGGATGTCTTTCCTTTTGTGGATTTAGAGTGAGAGTGAGTGGATTTTGTGGTGGAAGTGGAAGATGATGCCAATGGAGATGAGAAGGATGATGAATATGGTGGAGATGGAGGTGGATTTCCTCCACTACCCCTTTAACTCTTCTCTTCATACTTCTTACCATATGAAGTTCCTTCTCCATGTGGAGGCTTATAACCTTCTTCGGCCATCCCAACAGTAAATGCATCAAACATAATTTTAACCATCCTCTTTATGTCATTGAAGTATCTCTTGACATCATCCTCTTCTGAATGATTTTGATTCTCTCCAAAACCTGATATGATGGCCATGGATTCAAGCTCAACTTCTTATTCTTGTACCTCTTCAATCTCAGCTTCTTGAGACAAAAATTGAGGTGCTTCAAGTGCAGCTATGAGTGGAACTTTAGGTGAAGATGGTGCTCTTGTAGCTCTCCTTCTTCTGGTCCTAATCTCAAGACTTGCAACCAACAATTTCCCTTCACCTTTATGAAACTTTAACCTTGTCAGCATCACAAATTTGCAACCATTAAACTTGCACAAAACTCAAGAAAATATCAAGCAAATAACCTTGCCTTTCAACTAAGATATGATACTAAATTGATCCAAGTATGAATGTTAGTTTTCTGTGCTAATTTCACATTCAGATTTAAAATTTATTTGCTGATATTATGCTTGATATACATAGGTTTCCTTGTTGCTTATGTGTGTCAAATAGGTAAATTAAATGAGTTTTATGAGTGACTTCAAGAGCATAAATTATGAAAATAAAATGCTGAAAAAAAACAACAAAATACACAACAAACCATCACAATTGATCCATCAACACAGAGTTTTTATGAAGGAGTTCACCCCTCCTGAGCTGCATTTCCTTGGTCCAGCTTCCATGGCTTGGGCCTATGTATTAGATAAAAAGTGAAAAAATTGCTATTTACATGCATCAAATGCTCCTAAAACATACTTCAATGAGTCTAGAATGTCAAAATCTATCAGAAATGACTATTCATTCTCTCAATTTGGCCTTCATGTGATCTAGGCATGGCCTTCCCTCGTGGTGGCCCTTGGCTTCATTTTTCTTCAAAGTGAAAAAAAACCTATAGAATTGCTCCTCTACATCTACAACTTATACCAATGGATTAATAGCATGCCAATCTACTAGGAATGACTCTTCCTGAGCCAAAATTGGTCGAAAATTGCTCAGGATATGGCTCATTCAATTTTCCTAGGAAATCTCCTCCAAATCTGGAGAAGACTCCAAATAAGTCTGCCAACTTTGGAGGGTCCGCTGGTTTTGGAGGCGACCCTAAAAATCGACCAACCTAACTGCAGTATTAATTAATGTTAAATCCAGATTAAATGGTGGATAGGTATGATTAGCACGATAAGTGGGTTTTAAATTAACCCAGGTTTAATTAAAACTTAAGCAGCAAATTAATGTGATTAACCTGTACTTAGCACTAAAATCCATTGTTTTAAATCTGATCTTGCCTGGTTTTGTGGATGGTCTCATGGGAAGGTCGCATGGCCCATGGGGATGGCCCCCTCCATTCCCGCTGTCGGAGGTTCCATACAACAATAAATAGTTTTCAGTTGCATAGGTAATCAAGAACCATGTTGATGGCCCAATGGTATGGGCAGAGAGTAGGTTAGGGGAGGTCAGGGGGTCGAGCCTCGACCCCTGCCCAAACTCGGTACATTTTTCCACCATAAATAATATGATGCCAAACCTTTGGTTAGTAATAAAATGCGCACCCATAAATATAACCTTGGTATTTGTATGTTTAACCATCAAAATTACCATATGATTTCAGTTAGGACTTTGGATATATGCGAAATGCACCCACCATATATGTTTAATCTGCCAATAAGTGTCAACCATAGGATATAATATCGGACCATATAAATTAATACGACCACCATAATAAAAAGGAAATTCGACCATCATTATAGAAATGAAATTCAAGCCTTAGAGTTGGAGAGGGTCCACCAGAGGGGGCACATGGAGACCCCTAGCTACACCACGTGTTAGTCTCTGGTTGGGCTGTCCCTCATAATAAAATGAAATTGAGTTCAACCTTAAGAGAGAAATCCTAAAAAACAATTCACCTTCAAACCAAACTGGAGAATCCTATTATGACACTTGTCATAGTGCCACTGGGAAAAAACTGAAGAATATTCCCTACATGTTGACTGGGCTGCAATGTCCTCAATCTGTCACTTTTCTGCAAATTTTGTTTAAAATTCACCTGTTGTGAACAACGGTCAACGAGCTATAACTTATTCATACGAAGTCAGTTTTCGATGAAACAAAGTGCGTCAAATTCTTGGCGATGGGCCAGTCGTGTTCGTTCAGTTTCCAATCAATTCTGAGCACTTTAAATGTTTAGATCTTACACTGAGAACCTGATCAACATCATACGAACCAACATAGTGATATAGATTACGTATCTCAGATGTTATACAACTCAGGTATCTAGTCACATTATTAAAGTGCAACGCATACACCTCATGCAATCGCTTCTACAAATTCTTGAACTCCTCATAAAAATCTGAAAAACAAGAGCTTTCCTTCTCCCACTTAAGACTTCCATCTGCTGTCGCGTTAATCCAATCCTCTTCACGCAATATCAGCTTATAGATTTGGGAAATTTCGTCCTCAGTGTGCATAAGCTCCATATATTTGTGTCCTTTGGCAGGGTCTAGAGGGATGATAGATCGAACTCCATTATTCTCAAACTCTATCCTTCTCAAACTCTATCCTTCTTTTCTTCAAGTCTATGAAACCATCCATGTCGATAGTCCAATCCAATCCCTACAACGTAGGATAGGGATCCTTATCATCCACGATCTCTATCACTTCAAAGTCTTCTTTCACATTGACATCCTCAATACTGACTATGACTTGAGGCAACCGCCCAAGAGGAATGATCCTTTGCTGATTGGCCATGCACATTTGGATCATGGACCATTCCAGCTTGGGTTCATCCATGCACTGCCATGTATGTTTTGGTAGAACAGTTGCATTTGACCCCATATCAAGAATTACATGCTCCATCTCATAAGCTCCTATCTGCGCAGTCAGGTGCATCTCCCTACCTGCTATTTTCTTGTTCTTGTAGATTTTATTGATGACACGATGTTCTACCATTTGTGGTCCCTTCTATGTGCAATTATCTATCAAAGCCTGCATATTTTCCACTGCCTTATTGTTGCGCAGTAATTTCATACATGCCTGTAGGAAGGGTTTAATCTCTTCATCTCCTCCAGCACCTTGCAACGGTCTAATTGATGTTGATACACCACCCTTGGTGAATTATTTCCATGCCTCAATAAAGGTTTATTTTGCGCACTGAAGATCAACTCCTGTTTTATGCTCTTGCGCCTCATAGATCCAGACACCTGTAGCTGATTTATTTCCCTTATCTTCATTGGTAGCTATACCTTTCCTTGTTACCACATTCACACTTGGAACCTCCCCACAAGGTTCAACGTGCACCATCTGCAGCTTTCGTGTTGGGGTATGCGTCTTTCTTTAGTGCATCTTAGTAATCAAGATAGGGAAATTTTCAAGCACATGATCAAGTTTCCTACAATACCTGCAATACTGGCGTGTAGGATTCAGACAATCACGAGCATAATGGAAAGCATCTACGCAATTATAAAAAATGACTTGTCCTCTTCCTCGACCAAATGATCCACCTCCTCGACCTCCTTCTCTACTTGGAGATCCTCCACGCCCAAAACATGATGTTGGTGAGAAGGAATCAGCCTGCACCATGTATATTTCAAATTTATCCATCATCATCTCATAGGTGTGATAATGCTTCTCATCATGCCCTAATGACGAACAAAACCTGCAAAAAATTGCTTTAGGTCAGGCTGATACTTCCCAATAGGCTTAGACATGAATCTATGTCATGCAATCCAACAACCTGAAAGATTATACACCAGACATCGCTCTTCAGGGGGCTGGGACCTCATGCATTCAAATAATTAGTGAAAACATGAAACTACTCCTTATGGTGCCCAGACGCCTTTGCATTTTATACACCAGATCTTTGCGCACGCTTCCTTTCCCTTATCATTGTGCATGATTTGAATTTCCAAGTGCATGGATTCCATCCGATTCTGTATTTGTTGAGTCCCAAGTGCAACATGTGTTAGTGTAGCTTCTAATTTCATTACGACCTCTACAACCTCAGCTAATGTGGAAATCTTTTGCTATCCTAATAGCTGGCACAGATGAGGGATAAACATAGCAATGAACCATTATTTATGTTGAGCATCGTCAATGATGAACCCTCCATCCCTGATGACACACTTCAACTGTTGGTCTACTTCCCATACAGACTCATTAACCTCCTGGTGGATGTTTTTCATCTCAATTACCAACTGTGAGTATGATTTAGGCTTTTTGAACCACTCTTTTAGGGTTGTCTTTATCTGTTGCAAGGTAGCATAAGGGTTATCCTCAACATACCTCATATACCAATCCAATTCTCTATCCTGGAAGGCAGTACCGAGCTGCGCTTTCTTGATATCATTACTGTGAACCTATTGTGCTTGCCACACAGCCTCATTAAAAAACCAGAAATGTTCGGTGTTCTCATTCCCGATACCCTTGAAATTAGGCATCTTCATTAATGCGACCATTGCTACTTTTGGGAGAGGAGGAGGAGATGGAATACGCAGTGGAGTAGGTGGTATCTAGTGTGATGACAAAAGTGGAGTGGATGGGGTAGGGAACAAACTTAAAGGTCTCTTCTGGAAAAATCTTTCTTCGCCAGAATCACTTGAGTTAGCGATTTCGGGTTTAGGCTTATTATCAGATCTAAGCTTCAGAGTGATATAAGGGACTTCTTTAGAATCTTCGCGGTAAATTTTTCCATTGCGCGTAGCTGAACCCTTCTGATGCATTCAAGCATCACGTTCACATAAAAAACCCTTTTCACACAATAGAACATTCATTGATAATTTCAATAAGCACAGGAACTTACCTCTAGGGCATTTGAAAAATATTCTCTCTGCTTTAGAGTAGGACACAAACTGATCAATGGAAAATTCAATCACAAAGCCGCCCAAGAGCCGGTCGATCAAATGATCTACTACGTGAGTGATCTTATTATCAAATATCTCTACTTTTTGGATCAATTCAGAAGTCCAATTAGTGACTGGGTCATCTCTTATACATCGATGGAATTCAGTTAAGTGCCACAACCACTTGTGAAGCTCGTATGCAAAGGAACTAAAGAAAATTTCATGCACTAAAGTATAAATATATTTTCCAACCAACTTTTCAACAGATAGCTTATTGCTCTTATTCTCTTGAAGCACAAATTTCAGGATCTTTCTATCCAACCAATCTTGTAATTTGTTTCGCGAGGGCTACCACAACATCAAATCTCCCTCAAAATGACGATACTGGTCTCGTTAATGGAACCATTTGTTGGCTTGAGGGGTCCTGACCCAGGTTCAGAGTTTATGGATAAATGAACAAACCCTCCAACTACTGGATCTTTCGACAGTGATCTACTTGCGCAAACCAAAGTCTCTCCCGAAGCAGTATGGGGGGATGTTGGAACTAGGTTTCCACACCCTGAGGGAGAAATTAATGAATGGTCCTTGGGAAAAATCCGAAGCAAACTTATACAGATGCGCACACAGAGACTGCACAAACATTAACAAAATACCACAAAATCGTTATTACTTTGGCGCAGACAAACATAACAGAAGCCGACCAAGTCACATCATATAAAAGACTTAAACATATCTATTATGTATCAACATTTAATCATAAGTCATCCAAATATCTTGTGCAATAGATAATAAACAACTTAGAATAGTGTGATCTCAAAAAATCATAACAATAAACAACACAGATGCATAACATAAGAAGTTCGACAAAACAATTCCTTATATTATCTCCAGATATATCATTCAGTATATCAATCTTCCTTACACAAAAAACCTTACCAAACTCTTACAAAAACCCTTCCGCGCACACAGCCAAGACTAGGTCTCTGTGCCCACATCCAACAGGAGACTTTTACCCAACCCTTACCCGATGAGACTCGTATAGATTATTTGTGAGCAAAAGCATAAACTGTCTTTCAAAATCATCAACTACCTATCTTAGACATATTCTATCTATTTATATGCGCTTAACACGTAGTTACTATGGTATCAAACCATGGTTTGAGGCCCATAGTTTACATTAAAGTTCATTTACACAAAAATAGGTGAATTTGACCACCCCAAAGCCCTTTGACTCCCTTTGCGCAACGCGCACATATAAAATTACCCAAAATGGAGCTTTGAAACTTGTGCCTCAGGGGACCCTGCTCCAACAAGGAGTGACATGGCCAAGTCAATTACATAAGCTAATTAATTCGAGTTTGTGGGCAAGAAGTAGAGTTGTGCATCAGTTGATTGCTAAGATCTAGCAATCTAGCAGAGTTATAGTTAGTGAAACTCAGTTATTTGAGTTATAGTCATGAATAAAGTTAGTATGAGTTTAGTTGAGTAGTTATAACTATTGTTAACTCACCGATCTCTTAGTTAACTAGTCAATTTACTAAAAATAACCCTAGTCATGCATGCAATTCTAATTTCCTAGTTGACTGGAGGGAAAAGACATAATTGTATTTATTCAATATATATTGTTGAGTGTACAAAGTTTTCATGTAGCAGGTGAGAAATTCTCTTGGGATTGTACATGAAAATATGAGCTCTTCCTATTCTTTAGGAGCAAGATTTTTGCAAGGAAATAAGAGGAAGCAAGAGACCTATTCTATCTAAGTATGGGCTAGAGTAGATTCAGGAGGAGATTTGTATTGAAGTGCAGATTGAGATTCAAGAATTGAAGCTATTATTGCAATAAATCAATTTTCTTGTCTGATATAATACAAATAGAGGATGGGATTTTCCTAGTTGGGTTCCCTAGTAAAAAATTTCTTTCATTGTGATTGAATGACTGCATGTGTTTATATTGTATGTTTTCTCTTCCGCATATTGAGTAGATTAATTTTGTGTCTATTATTTTCAGTTTGAATTAATTAGCAGCTGCAAATTTTGAGTTATTTCTACATGGTACTAGAGCTATTAAAAACTACATAGAAACTAGGTTCCCGATATTCTCTCAGATAAATTTTGAATAGTAGATTTGTGATGCATGTATTTCTTCAGTTTAGGAACAATGTAATTTTATGGATTGAAGCTTGAGTATGCATTGGAGGGCTCTTACAATTTCATAGCTTGGAAAAACTAAATGTAAGTTGTACTAGATAATAATGGAGTATTACAGTACACACAAACTGATATTCCAAAACAAACAACATTAGATGGAAACCAACTGGCTCAATGGAACAAAGACACAACAAAATCCAAGAGGATTATCCTATAGGGAGTTAGAGATCATGTGGTTTTGAGTTTTCATGGCAAGAATACTGCTTATGCAATGTTGAAAACCCTCATAGAGTTATTCGAAAGCAGTAGTGATGCCACTAAATTGGAATTGAAAGATACACTATGGAACATTCGAATGATAGAAAAATGAAACCACTGTTCAATACCTATCTAGATTCACTTAGGTTAGATATGAATTTGGAGGAGTTAGAGAGAATGTCCCACCATATGAACTAGTGAGCTTAACACTCCTTGGTCTTTCAAAGTCCTGGCACAACTATTAGGATTCAATTAATGGAAGAGATAAGCTCCTAAATTGGGAAAGACTTTGGTTTGACTTGGTACAAGATGAGATTAGAAGAAACACTAGAGATGGAGTCTCATCCAGAATGATGAGGAAGAATAATTTGTTCTAATCGGCAAAGAAAATAATTACAAAAGCAAGAAGGCCCAAGGCGAAGAAAAATCTAGCTAGAACCATGGCAAGAAGAAAGACCTTAGTAAAATTAAATTATTTCACTTCCATGAGTATGTACACTATGCAACCGAGTGTGCACATAAAAAATCTAGTAAGGAACCTATAGCAGGAGTAGGAGGAGATGATATCACATCACAATTTGAGTTGGATTTCACCCTCATTGTTTGCATGATAAGCACATTAAGAGGGAGTTAATGGTACCTAGACTTTGGTGGTTCATTTCTAATGAAAATAAATAAAGAGTTCTACAAAAACCAAAAGGAGAAGGCCTAAAATTTCACATAGAGCTTGGAGATGATGGGAGGTATAGTACCAAAGGGATTGGAATTGTCACCTTTAAGAGGGAGTTAGGATCCCATCTTCACCTAAAGGATGTAATGTGTGTGCCTAGTCCGAATAAAAATTTAGTTTCTATACACGCTCTTGAAGATAGAGGATGTGATGTGGTGTTTAGTAGAGGGAGGACATATTTGAAACATGTTTCTACTGTACAAGTAAAACAAATTGGTGTTCTAGTTAATAATATCTACAAGCTAGAGGTATATCTAACTATGAATGCAGCTATACCTCCAAGATTGAGGTGGGGCGATGTAGAACGTTAGTCCCAAAGTTGTAAATATTTGGCTACGGTCCATAGGAGAGAAGTAGTATTTGCAGTATACTCTTATCATGGATCATTACCCTTGCTACAGGGGCCCACAATATTCACTAATAGAAGGATTAGTGCTAGGTTATGTAGTCAAATATTGGGAGACAGTTGCAACGCAAAGAGACAATTGATTCAGTCTTTTGGATGCTTCTAAGTTGCAATTGTTGCAGTAGCAACAACAATAATGAAAGGGAGTGTTAGTTATGTTACATTACATTCCTACATAGGAGTAGGATTGGGGTTGTTAAAAACCCTCTTATTGCTAAGAGGAAGTGTTAAACTATAGCAATAAAAGGCTTCATTTGACTTGTGCCTTAGTCAAATGGAGAAATTCAAATTTCCACATCAACATGATGAATTGAGTTAAATTTAGCATGAGTGACATGGCCAAGTCACTTATTTAAGTCATTCAATTCACGTTAGTGGGAAACACGTATAGTTGTGCATGACTTGATTGCTAAGATCTAGCAATCTAGTGGAGTTAAAGTTAGTGAAACTCAATTATCTGAGCTCTAGTCGTGAATAGAGTTAGTATGCGTTCAATTGAGTAGTTGTAATTATTGTTAACTCACTGGTCTCTGAGTTAATGAGTCAATTTACTAAAAATAGTTCTACTCATGCATGCAATTCAAATTTCCTAGTTGAGTGGAGGGAGAAAGCATAATTGTATTTATTATTGTATATTGTTGAGTGTACAGAGTTTGCATCTAGCAAGTGATGAATTCTCTTGGGATTGCACAAGAAAATAGGATTTCTTACTATTGTTTAGGAGCAGGAATTTTACAAGGTAATAGGAGGAAGAAGGAGATATATTCTAGTTAAGTATTGGCTAGAGCAGACCGAGGAGGAGATCAATATTGCAGTGCATATTGAGCTTCAAGCATTGAAGCTATCATTGTAATAGATAAATTTTATCATCTAATATAATACAAATAGAGGAGGGGTTTTCTGAGTTGGGTTCCCCAGTAAAAAACTGTGTTCATTATGATTTAATTATTGCATGTGTTTCTATTGTATGTTTTCTTTTCTATAGATTTAGTAGAAGAAATTTGTGTCTTTTTTTTATTTTTTATTTTTTTATTTTCAGTCTGAATTTTATTAGAAGATGAAAATTTCAAGATATTTCTACATAACTCTCAATCAATCAAGTGTCAAGAGGGATCAAATCTCTCAAGATGTAAAAAATTTCTTAATTTTTTTTCACTCAAATAGATTCGACCACTCTCGACACTTGGTTGATCCAAAATTAAGATGGATCTATGCTAGTATAAATCAATTAGAGGTATGGCCTTGTTGGTTATTGGGACTAGTCAAAGCACACAGACAACATTTGAGGGAAACAAAATTCCCTTCTCTTTTTTTTATAGAGGTTGCACTTCTCTTCTAAATAAAGGAAATAAAGACAAATGCAAATAAAAAATGTTTGAGAGAGGGGTGGGCTTTATATGAAATGAGTGTTAACAATGATATAATGCTACATTCACCTAAGGGTTGAAAAAAATTGCATATTCATTAGAAATTATTTTCCAACATAACAAAAAATAAAGTGTTACACATTTGTACATATGAATAAAGATGGGTCATGTTTACAGAGAAATTTAAAGGATAATTTCATTCGAACTCATAGGTATGGATTGAGTTACACACTTGCAATCTTAAGCTTAACACTTAAAGTAACAATATCACACTAGTTATGAACTCCCAACATTTAAATAATGTTCATAATATTCAAGAAAATGAAATGCATTTGTCCATTTAAGAACTATGATAGGGCTTTCGTAGACCATATAAGTACGAAAAAAGAAAATGATAGAAAAAAGACCTCTCTCTCTCTCCTCGAATGTGTTTCACATTTTTTATAATATTTTGTTCATCTTCTTGCAATTGGTTTACGGTTATGATATTTTTCCCTTTTGTGCTATTTGAATTAAGCATGAAAATTAAATATTCTTTCTCCAAAATGAGTCCCACTTTATAAATTTAGAAAATCCTTTCAATAAATTATTTTTCCAAAATAAATTGATGCCAAGCTATAAATGGTCATGATTATTATTTTAATTTTTAGGGCATGAAAATTGCAATTTCAACCTTGGAAACCATTTACACGTTTAACTTCATGTCTCTATTTATCCAACGAGTTATCGTTTGCTTGTTTTGGACATCAGGAGCCCAAGATATGGCCTTGGGAAGGTAGTGGCTCAATAATTGTTGAACTACATTATGGGAGGGCATTTATAGTAATTAATAAGGAAATGGGCTCCCCATATTATTTGTGTATGAATTAGAAAGAGCCATGGAACTTTGTGTAGCTTATGCATAACGTAGGTTTTGGTTTCCATCTCACTATTTAGTCATTGTTCCAAGTCATTGCCTAGTAATCTGTGTCTAACCAAAATATTCCAAGTGTCACTTAGAGATAGGTTCCATTTACCTCGATGTGTCATTGGGAGGCATGCCAAAGAAAAATGGGGGAAAACATTCGATATGAGAATGCATGCGTTGAAAATATTCCAATTAAAGTAAATGTAAAGTAATGGGATAAGATGAAAGTAATGAAACATGGATAAGTATGAAAGGGGGTGAAATTTGTAAGTAAAGGTGAGGAGGAGAAAGAGTAATTCCAAACAAAAATAATCACTTAGTCAAAACTCTAAAAATGGATAGAAAAATGATAATGAATAGAAACTGAAGGATAAAAAAGATAATTAGAAATGGATGAAAGAGGACTTTGAGAAAAATCATGATATCTTAGGTATATGACCTCTGCTTTTTATTATGTTGTAACAAGCGCTTTGTCACCCACTTGTAAATATTAATTTGTACACTGTTGTTCAAATTGATGTAAATTAGTAAAAATTCTAAAAGATGTCTGGATTGAGAGTGGACACAAATTCAGAGTATATGGAAGAGAATTTGTGGGGAGCTTTCTTGAGGAAATGAAAATATTTAAAAATCTCCATTAATGAGAAAAAATTCCCCTTCTGCATTAAAGGAAGAAGAGGAGCCTATGTAGGGTGCCTTATTGACTGAAAGCACAAATGGACAAGAAATTAAGAGTGCCTATGGGCATATGAAAAAATGACGTGTCATCCTATTGCCGTGGCAGGGTTGGCTCTAGTCAACATGCCGTGGGATGGAATAATGGAAAAAAGAGTATGGTTTTACAAAGACAAGAGAGAGCGATGGAGGTACTAGGAGACAAGTGGCGAAATAGCGCAGACAGAGAGGTGTTGAGAAAGAACCACATAAAACAAGGAGACAATAAATGTTTTAAGAGAAGAAATAACAGATGGGCTAGATTTATCTAGATCTATCCATTCTTGTTCAGGTGAAGACTTAGATCTTTGATTTCCCGAGTGTTCTTATCAGGTGGAGCCTTGAATGAAAATATGGAATCCTCAGTCTTGGCTGAATAGTTGGAGGCACGAATCTCTAGATTCCCATGAATCCTATTAGGTGGAATTCATAGTGTGCTCTTGATTATTATAGTGGACTGGTGGGGGCACTATTGTTCTGGATTGCTGAAGTACAGAGTGGGTGGAGATAATTGGAACTTTGGATCCTTGAACTTGTTGTTGGGTGGGGCACTAGATGTTATGAAATCCATAAAATTTTTGTGAGGTGGGAATTAAATGTTTTGGATTCCTTGAACTAATTGTGTTGGGTGGAGACACAATGTACTTTGGATTATTGGATTCCAGGTGGAGGAACTGTGGAATCCAGATTCGATGTGATTGTTCACGTGACTGGTGTTGATTCGTTCAAGAACTTCACTGCTCAAGCTCTAAATCTAGCTCAGGGGTGGTTAACTGCAAGAAAGAGAAACAATGCAGTTGGCCTACGGCTCGGAGGGGATTTGAAGTCCTTCTCCTAGTTTCCAGTCATCTAACTATTAATATAAGTGATTACTTGTATTTCCATGCTTATTTATGTAATGTGAATATTAATTATGCTATTATATGGTATTGGTTGATTATGCTATTCAGAGATCAATGAAAATGTTTTTTCTCTTCAGTTTGAGTGTATTTTAGAGGTATTAATTCCCTTGGGTTAGGGCCCAACCCAAGCACTCCAGTCTCTCTCTCTTGTACATTTCTAATATGAATTTTATTTTTTGCACTTAGTTTAGCAGAGTTTCCTTTTTGCAATATTTGTTTGTGAAATTTTTTTTCCTCTACAAATTATCATTCATTTCTCTTACAAAGTGTGGTTGTAGGATTTGTAATGGTAGGAAAAAAAATATAGTTTTTCTCTTGGTGCATTATTTAGATCTTGGTTTAAATTGAACTCATCCTTTCCTTTACAATTTATTTTCCTGCAATTAGTATTTTTGGCATTATTTAGATTTTGATGTTTTTCTAGTTGAATAACCTTCTTGTGTTTAGGTGATGCTTGCTGGATTGAAGGGAAAAGCGACATTATTTTAATTTTCATATCCACCATCTTCCATAGCACCCTCCTTCCATTCTCATCCATCCTTCTACACGGTTTACACACAAAAATTACGTCACAAATTTACTAGAGGCTATTGGTTTTCATTCCTGTCCCCTTGTGCAAGATGGAATCCCGAGGAGGACTAAGCTTGGAAAGGTCTCCCATACCCTTATCTAAACTTATACCATCTAAACCCACTTTCATATCCTTTTTAAAGTCCTTGGAATGCTCTCAGATGCAGTCCTGTGGCAATATAAGGCATCTTGTAGCATCATGTAGCATGATGTAGCACCTCACAAAATCCACCAAACTTGACCATAATTTCTCCTTAAGCCTAATTTTTTCTTCTTAACTCTTCACAATGTCTTCTAGGCCTTGGGAACACGATTAAGGAAGATCAAAAACCTCATAGAACCCTTATTTTCATCACTGCAATTTTATTTATGCTATTAGGGTTAGTAGTTTTGATCACGAATTCAATAGCACAAGAATAGTTTACATTGTTATTTCTTGAATAATTTGTTGGAGCATGCGATTAGAATAGTATTTACTTTGGATGCAATAGTTTAGGGATGATTTCATGGTATTTAATTTATGTAGCTAAACTAGGTCTATTTCTTTGTCATTTATTTTCTGCAGCAGATTAGGGTTTCTTTTCCAAGAATTTCAATCCTTGTAAGTAGATCAAAATTTCCTCTTATGGAATAGGATAAATCAATATTTTTCCTTTCTTATAAAGTATATTGAACAAACTACCTTCTTTTGAGCTTGAAAATTGGTCTATGTACACCTCAGTTTGATTCACTTTCTTAGAGTAACTTAGGTAGGATCTTGCTTACTGTGCATATAACGTTGTCACCTCTTAAGTTTGTATAGATCCCAGATTGATAAATTAAATTTTTTAGCCCTGGGAGTTGCAAAATTATTTTTTTAATACCATAGATCATCACTTGGATGGTGGTATTTTCCTTATCCTGGCACAAGGGTGGGTCATGATGATGTGGGGAATCTAGACGCAAGGATCCATAATAGACCCCATAAATCATTATAATGACAAAGTGTTGTCTTTCATGAGGAATTGGGACCCTAGTGGGACCTAAGACAAACTCTAGGTGGAAGGATGATGTGGAGTATAGATATGATGTGACATGGGATGGGAGTATAGATATGATGTGGCATGGGATGACATGTGGTAGGGTTTTTTGGTGCCACTTGGCATGGGTACCACATGGTGCTAGCACGACAACACATGTGGATGGAAGCCACACCATCGTGGTCACGAGTTCTCGAAGGAGTTGTGGGTCATAATTTTGGATCGAGGTGTGATTGAAGGAAATAATTATGCAATAATATTCTTGTCTCATGGTGTAAATACTTACCATTGTGCCATGGAGGTAAAGGTTAAGTGCACTGAAGGCAATAGTCCATGAAGAATAGAAAGTGCAATACAGGAATTCATCCCCGTCTATGGACAGAGAAAAGTCTATTGTCCCACAAATACCTAATAGGTGTAAACCCTTAGTAGCTAGGCATGACATGAAGAAGCGATGGCACAAGGATGTGGTAGGTGTTGCAATGGTACCAAAGTGACATGGAGACTCCACATGGGCACCACATGGGTCACAGCCTTGGGTTTTGATAAATATTTTATTGCCGAAAGGCTCTTATTGAGCTAAACATGATGGTGTAGTCCAAAGTTAATTATGCCAACTTTGGAAAAGAGGTAATTTTGTAACTCCATTTCCTTAACAAGACCATGGAGGTTGGGTTAGGATAAGGTAACACCTCCCATTAAGCTTGAAGAATCTAAGGGGGTGGGAGGGAGTGTTATAGAGTGGTAACAAAGAATATAGGTTCAACACTAAATTGGATGGGTTCAAGGCAAATGAAATAAATAGCATCATTAGGGGAATTTTGAGGTCTAAAATGGGGCTCCTAAGGAAAATGTACAATCAAAATTCACTTTATGAGAACCAATCACATTTTAGGGGATGACATCATCTCTAATGGTTGAGGTGGCATTGATTGAGTTAAATGTACTTATTTGTCACGTTCTCAATGGTGGATAAAAACTCATGGTTAACCATGGTAGTGCTCTAAGTACTTTTAAAGTCAAAGTAAAGTACTCATAATAAATATCATTTCACAATTTTTGAATAAAAATATATTATTGTCATTTCATATTTCTTGAAAGAAATAATGCATATGCCTATACATTTATTATATTATATTATTTTTATATGGTATATTAATTACATGTTATTATACAATTTAAATAATATAAATTTTAATTAATAGCATAAAATATAATTATGAATTTATAAATTTATATTTATATTTTATTTTAAGTTATTTAAGTAAAAAGGACAAATGCATTAGTTGTTCAATGATAATGAATTTTTCTTGAAAAGCTCATTCTTATTTATAGTCAAATAAATACAATTTTTTGTTAATTTTATTTTGGTACAACTTTTGAATTGAATTTAACTATGGTTACATTGATTGTGGTGAAAAAAGTGAATTGAAAAATCATAAATATTATTTTATTGGTTTAGCTATTATTTTATTATTTCCTTAGGAGGCCCATTTTAGACCTCAAAATTCCCCTAATGTAGGTTCAATACTGGACCTCTTGAGATAATTTGGGACTCTAATACAATGTGACAATATGTTAGGATACATCACAAATTGTGATGCTTGTACACTTGATTGTGATCTATATGTGGTGTAAGTATTGATTTTGATATGATTAATGTTTCTAACTAACATTCCGACTTGATGTGTGATGTTTCAAGTAGCCTTACACCGAAATACTTATAGTATTAAGCCAAGGTGATGGGTAAGAATATGTATTTATGTTTTGGATTGTCTAATAGTTGGGTGTGTATGAAAAAACATAAGAAGACACTAAGGACATTAAAGAATAAGGGATGCACAACAAAATGGTGCAATACAAAAAAATATTGAATAGGGATCTCCTGATTAGATGGATACACTTCGAAGTATAAGGGTTGAGGTAAGGAGTTGCAAGAATGACAATGAGAATTGTCAGAGCACAATAAAAGCAAGCATAAGTGAATGTAATTATACTACAAATCATGTTAGATTTGAAGAAACAAAAACAACATCAGCTAGGAGATAATTAAAAGTTTAAGCAAAGTTAATCAAGACTTGGAGGATGGCAATTGAAGGATGATGATGCAGAAAGTAACAGATCCAAGAAAAGACATAGGAAATGAAGTGAAGATAGTGAAGGGTGGAAATCCTCTAAGAATCAAGAGAGGAGGATGGAATTTTATGAGTAACTATCTATTACAGAGACCAAAAGGCTTTTCCAATAGAGAAGGAGGGGAGAGTATTTTGCGCTAGAAGAGTTCAAGAAGGAAAAAACTCCTACATTTGATGGAGAGGTGAAGAAGGATAAAGAAGTAGAGGCATGAATTCTAGTAACAAAGAAGTATTTTAGAGTCGATAATTACTTTGAGAGCATGAAAGAAATATTATCCATATGTAGTATGAAGGGAAAGAATGATATATTGTGGGAGGATTTAAAGAAAGTGAAATATATCAAAGAGAAGGATATATCTTGGGAAAGGTTTGAGAGGTACTTCAGAAAGAAGTATATTTCCAAAGAGTGTTATGATAAAAGGCTAAATATTTATACGAGGAAAAAATTGTGAAAATTCCAGATGATGAATATACAACCATATTATTGGATTTGTTAAGGTATACATAAAATGAATATGTCCCTTACATCAAAGAGGAAAGTATAAAGCTTCATAGATATCTCAGTGGGATACCTCATATATTTAGGGACATACTATAATTCAATGAACTAAATACATGGGAGGAGGCCATCAGGAAAATGAAGCATTGCTATGAAAAATAAAAGTATAAATTAGCATTCAGAACCAATTGGAAGGCGAAAAAAAAACTTGGATTTAAATCGAAGCAACAAAAGTCTGCAGGAGTACTAGTTCACTAAGCCCACTAGAGTTGAGGATGAGAGGTTTGAAGGAGGGCCCATGAAATCTGGACGTGTGGAGAGAACCACTGAGAGAGAGACTTCCCACATTAGTAGTTGGATGGCCCAAGAGAATACAATGTACAAGAGGCAAAAACAATGAAGGACATGCCTCAAATCCTATCACAAATTTTTGCTATGTTGGATAACAAGAAATCTGATCACCAGGCATTTGTGATTGAGATGGAAGGTATGATTCAAACCCTATCAATTTCAATTCTAATATATCTAGGATTTAATATCAATTACATTAGCCCCAATATTTCAGAGAAGTGCAAGTTTCCAAGCATAGCCCATGATAGATCATGGCTATTCTAGTTGGCCACGGGGACCAAGAGACAGGTTGATTAGGTGGTGGAAACATGTCTAGTTGTAATAGGTGGCATGCCCATGAATTTGAACCTAAATTTTATACCATTTGGTTCATATGATGTCTTGGTCAATATGGAATCGTTGGTTGCTAATAGATCCAAGGTGGGTTGCGTTAACAAGTTAGTTGAATGCCTCAATGACACAGGATAAATAGTAACACTAGAAGGGAAAAAGAATCCAGTGATAGTTAGGAAAATCACCACACTGCAACCAAAGTGGTGCAACAAAGGGGGGAGTGAATTGTTTTCTATCCAGGTGACCAACGATATGGGAGACAATAACAACTAGGAAGAACACTCTATTCTGAAGCAATTCAATGATGTATTACCTAAGGAAATTATAGGATTTTCACCAAGGAGAGAGATTGATTTCTCAATTGAGATAATGACGGGATCAACACCAATATCCAAAGATGAATATAGAATGAGTACCCCCAAAATTGTAAAGCTAAAGTTGAAATTAAAGGAAATGTTAGGTAAAGGATATATCAAGCCCAATATGTCACCTTGGGGAGAAATTATAATGTTTGCGAAGACGAAGGATGACACATTTAGAATGTGCATAGATTACATATGACTCAATAAAGCCAAAATCAAGAACAAATATCCCCTGTCGAGGATTGGTGATCTAATTAACTAGATAAGAGGAGCTACAATCTTCTCAAATATTTACTTGAGATTTGGATATCATCAAGTACACATCAAGGATGAAGACATTCATAAAACGAAATTTAGGCCTAGGTATAGGCACTATGAGTTTTTCATTGTTCCATTTGGACTCACAAATGCCCCAACAACCTTTATGTATTTGATGAACAATGTGTTAAGTCCATATTTGGATAATTTTGTGCTTGTTTTTCTTAATGACACCTTGGTATACTCCAAAACCAAGGAGGGGCATGAGGAAAATTTGACAGTAGTGCTGCGATTACTAAGAGAGAATAATCTATATGCTAAACTCGACAAATGTGAAATATGTCAGTACCAAGTTCAATATTTGGGACACATTGTCTCAAAAGGAGTGGTAGTAGACCCAAACAAGATTAAGGCGATCATGGAGTGGCCAACTCCTAAAAATTTGTCTGAAATAAGATCCTTTAGGTGGTTATCCAGTTACTATCATAGGCTTATCCAAAATTTCTTAAATATTGGGTATCCAATCACATTGATACAAAAGAAAGGAGTAAAGTTTCAATGGACACCTGAATGTGAAGACAACTTTGAACAATTGGATTACTTACTCACACATGCACCAATATTAAGGATAACAAACCTAGAAAAATACTTTTTGGTGTGAAAAAATGCATGTAAGGAAGGACTCGGTGGAGTCCTCATGCAAGAAGGACAAGTTGTATGATATGAGTCCATAAAACTAAATAAACATGAGAGAAACTATGTCACTCATTATTTGGAATTGGTAGCAATAGTCCATGCACTAAAGATGCGAAAAAATTATCTCCTTATTTGAATAAAATTTGTGTTAATGTCAGATCATAGAGGGCTAAGGCACTTCTTTGATCAACCTAAGCTGAATGCCAGATAGGAAAGATGGTTAGCCTTATTAGCGAATTTGGCTTCGAAATCAAATACATCAAATTCAAGGAGAACAAGGTAGCTTGTGCACTCAACATAACACTATAGGTGGCTCATGTGGATGTTGTGAGCTTGTGAATTTAATATTCAAGAAAATATTAAAGAGGCCGAGCAATAAGATGAACATTATTGACACATAAGAGAATGCTTGCAGCAAAAGCATAAAGGGGCACTGAACAAGAGCTATTCTGTCAGAGAGGATGGACTGCTGAAGTTCGAAAATAGGTGGTATGTACCTTCTGTGGGTGACTTGAAGAAGCTCATATCTGACAAGTTTCATAAAATAAGATATTTTGGTCATCTTTTCTATTAAAAAATGTTAACAACCATGAATAAGTTTTATTATTGGCTAGATATGAAAAAGGACGTGTTCGGGTACATAGCCAAGTGCTTAGAATGCCAACAGGTAAAGGTGGAATGTAAGCACCCATTAGGATTGTTACAACTAATTCCCATTCCATAGTGGAAACAGGAAGTCATTACAGTGGAATTAATTACTGGGATACCAAATACAACTAGGAAACATGATTCTATAATGGTGGTGGTGGATAAGTTTAGCAAGGTTGCTCACTTTGTTGTTGTTAAATCCACTGATAAGACAAGTGACATTGCCCATATTTTTATGAAATAGATATTGAGGCTACATTGAGTACCCAAGAAGATTATTTTGGATTAAGATGCTAAGTTTACATCCAAGTTTTGGAAGGCATTGTTTGCTGGATTCAGGACATAATTAGTCTTCATTACAACACACCATCCTTAGATAAATGGGTAGAATAAAAGTGTTAACAAAGTGCCATAGGACATGTTGAGAATGCATGTCATGCACCAACCAAGGAGGTGGGAAGAGTTCCTACCTTTGGTAGAGTTTTCATATAACAATGGGTACCAAGAGTCATTAAAAACAAGCCCATTTGAGTCTCTTTATGGTAGGAAATGCAATACTCCTATCAACTAGAATGATCTACTGAATTGGGTGCATATTAGAACTAATATGTTGAAGGAGATGGAACATGAAACAATTGAAAGTGGATTAGGACATGCATAAAATCTACACAAACCAGTAGAGGATGCACAAGGAATTTCACATAGGAGATCATGTATATCTCTACATTAGACTAAGAAAAAGTTACTTACGGATTAGGTATTGTGCCAAGTTGGAACCACAATTTTGTGGGCCATTTCATATCTTGGAAAGAGTAGGACCAATATCTTATAGATTGGACTTACCTTCCATAGTGAAGGTTCATGATATTTTACATATCTCATTGCTTAAAAAGTATGTGCATGATGCTAATCATGTTGTTGATTGGTCTATGATACAGGTGGAACACATGGGAGAATTCCAACCAAAATCTCTGTGCATTTTGGATTGGAAGTAGATTGTGCTCCAAAATCGAGTCATATAGAAGGTCAAGGTGCAGTGGAGGCACTTTGGACTAGATGAGACCACATGGGAGATGGATGATTAGATGAGGGTGTCATACCCATTTTTGTTTGTTGAGTAAGCAACTATAAATGAAATTTTAATTATGAGCAAAGCTATGTATATATAAATATCGATGTAAATTTTGTGTGTGTTCAAATGTATAACATCAAGGATAGTGTTTTTCTAAGGGGGTGGGGTCTGTAATAGCCCCTTTGTCACCCTCCTGTAAATATGCTTTTGTAAACTATTATTTAAAATGATGTAAATTAATAGGAATCATAAAAGATGAATGGATTGAGAGTGGACATAGTTTCCAAGTATATGGAGGAGAAGTTGTGGGGAGCTTACTTGAGGAAATAAACAAGACTTAAAAATCTCCATTAATGAGCGCCCATTCCCTTGATGCATTAAAGGAATAAGCATAGTATGTGTATGGTTCCTTGCTAACTAAAGGAACAAATGGATATGAAATCAAGCTTGTGTATGGGAATTTGGAAAATAGAATATTCATCCCACTGCTTTGGTATGGGTGGCTTTGGTCAACACACCACATGATAGTATGTTGGAAAAAAGAGTATGGTTTTACACAAAGAAGAGAGAGCAGTGGAGACATTAAGAGACAATTGGAGAAATAGCACAAAAAAAGAGGTGTTGCGCGAGAATCATAGAAAACAAGGAGGCAACAAATGTTTGAAGATAAGAAATAGAAAATGGAGTGGAGCGCTTTGGATCTTTGTGTTCTTGTTCTGGTGGAGACTTAGATCTATATTTTCTTGAGTGTTCTTCTTAGGTGGAGCCTTGAATATGGCTCTACACTCCATAGTATTGGTTGAAAAAGTTGAGGTATGGATCTCTAGATTCCCATGAAGCCTATCAGGTGGAATTCAAAGTGTACTCTTGAATCTTGTATGAGACAGGTGGAGGCACTGTGGTTTTGGATCCCTGAAGTGAAAAATGGGTGGAGATGCTTGGAACATTGGATCCCCGAACTTATTGTGGGGTGAAGCACTATATTTTGTGGATTCCCTGAACTTGCGAGGTGGAGCACTATATTTTATAGATTCCATAAACTAGTTGTGTTGGGTGGAGACACGATGTACTCTCGATTCCTAGATGCTAGGTGGAGGCACTGTGGACTTTAGATTCCCATGTGATTGTTCATGTGACCGGTCTTGATTCCTTTAAGCAATTCATTCCTCAGACTTCAAATCCAGCTTAAGGGTGGTTAAATGTAAGATAGAGTAGCAATGCAATTGAAATATGGTTGGGAGAAGAGTTGAAGTCCCTCTCCTAGTTTTTAGTCATCTAACTAAGATAAGTGACTAGCATCACCATGCTTATTTATGTATGTGAATATTACCTATATTTTTATATGGTATTGGTTGATTAGATCTTAAATATGAATTATATATCTGCAATGCAATGTATCATGAGTTGTTATCTTATTTGTAAGGGCATGATAAGTCCTGTGATGTGTTTACGTATGAATCGTTTATTTATGCTTGTGAATGGTTGTGAGAACTTTATGTATTCATGATAATGGAAATTTGACCATCAATATGGTTGTATGTGTATTTCCCTTATATAATTTTATGAATGCTTGATTATTCTTTGTGTAAGGGCTTATGATGTCACATGAGCGATGACCCTGGAAATTTAGTTTAATGTTCTCTTGGGACTGGTACAAAGTGCAAATACCATGATAAGAAAATAATGGAATTCCATGCATTGTGAGGTTGCTGCTATGACTAGAGATAGAGAGAACACTTACGAAGTGCAATGGGGCACTTAACGAGAAACATTACTGTCACTTAACGGCTAGATTCACGTCACACCATGGGCCCTTTGTGGGGTGGCAAGTTTTTGTAGGTTGCACGGTCTACGAGATGGAAGACATTTTCGTCACTAGACAAGAGGGTTTCCCGTTTGCCGGCCTTGGATTGTGGTATTTTCCTTATCCTAGTGTGAGGGTGGTTCGTGATGACGTGGAGAATCTGAAGGAAAGGATCCACGATGAACTCCAGAAATCAATCGAGGAACCAAGACCCTGGTGAAACATAGGATGGAGAATAGGCGGTAGGATGACGTGGAGTATGGAGATGATGTAGCTTGGGATGTCACGTGGAAGATTTTTATTGTGCCACCTAGCATTGGTACCACATGGTGCTAACATAACAACACATGTGGCTGGAATCCACACCATCATGGGCATGGTTTCCCGGAGGAGTTTTGCATCACAATTTTGGACCAGGGGGCGATTGATGAAAGGCATCAGAGGGAAATATTCTTGTCTGCATGTGTGAAGACTTATCGTCACACCACAGAGGTTAAGGTTAAGTGCATTAGAGGGAATAGGCCATGAAGGAGGGAAGGCACGAGATGGGAATTCTTCCTCGTATCCGAATGAAAAAAAGTTTGTTATGTTGCAAATGCCCAGTAGGTATAAACCGTTAGTAGCCATGCATGGTGGGAGGGCGCGTGGGGCGAGGATGTGGCGGGTGCCGCGGTGGACCCAAAGTGACGTGGAGACTCAACGTGGGTGCCACATGAGTTAAAGTCTTGCTGACGTGGAAATGTACCAAGGGGTATAAGGAAAAAAATTTAATGTCCATAACTTTTGGTCCAGATGTGAAATTTTGATAAAATTTATAGCATTGGAAGGCTCTTTCCGAGCTGAACGCAATGGTGCAGTCCACAATTAATTCTTTTAAATTTGGGAAAATAGAAAATATTTTAACCCTATTTCCATAACGAGACGATGGTGGGCGGGTTAAGGCAAGGTAACACTTCCTATTCAGCTTGAAGATTCTAAGGGAGTGGGAGCGAGTGTTACATATGTAAATTGTTGGATGAAGATGACACATAGAGTTATCCAATGAGAAGATCATTACATCAATGTTCCTTCTTTTGAGTATTTTTTTAATTGTTGAAAAGATAAATTATTCTCAATGGCCTTGTTGAAAAAGAACTACAATATCCTAAATTGATGTTGACCTCTTAAATTTTTGTTGTGTTTTCGTAATCAATAGGTAAAAGTCATCTAGTATTCATCAGTTTTAAAATTTGATCTGCACTTGATTATATATGAATGAAAATCACTCTAGTTGATCAATGACATAAAAAACACATCAACAAATCCCTGAAAAAGGTTATAAAAACATGAGTCTATCGTTAAACGATTATTATTTTTTGGTTGCAGTGCTATGCACACATTCCATATAAGATCATAAGGTTTGAGGATAATCATTCAAAATTCATATACATTCCATATAGGATCATAAGGTTTGAGGATAATTATTTAAAATTCATATCTATGGATTATTTGAATGAAGCAAAAACTTACAATCTTTATAAATTTAATAAAAGAAAAAATATAGTAAAAAACAAAATATTTTTATAATAAAGATATAACTTTTGATGAGAGTTTAAAAATCAAACTTAAATAAAAAAATTTAAAAAATTATAATCATTCATTAACTTTATAATTCATAACTTTCTCATAATAATCAATTAAAATTAGAAAATATAACATACTCAAATGCTTAAAACACACTTTGATATACAAAGAAGTGGGACCTTAAGAAAAATAAATACTCTATTAATTATTAGAGTGATGAAGTAAAAGAGAAAATAAATATTATATTAATTATTAGAGAGATGAAGTAAAAATAGTGTAAGGTTAGAGTGCCTCTTTATCTAGTTAGGTATGAAAGAAGAGATTTGATCAATTTGATTGACAACACCGAAGCCAAAGTTATTCTTGACCAGACGAAACTGAATGAGAAGGTGTGACTGTGATAATTGAAAAACTGAATTTGCATGGCAAATAGGACTTCACCTTCAGCCTTTGGGAAAAAGGGATTGTTGTGGTGTAAAAAAAATTCATGGTTGGAAATTAGGGGTCAAATTGACAAAATCCATTTGTCTATCCAAACGAATTACAATGTGGTGTTTGTGTTTTGATTTTAGAAGGAAGCATATGGATTTTTATTAATGTATTTGCTGGAAATTTCAAGAGGACATATCAAAGAATTGTAGCGTTTGAAGGCAAAGATGACCAATTTGAAGGCTTTAAACGAGGCCACAATCCTTTAAATCAAAGTATATATACTTCTACAAATAAAGTTTTATTTTATATGTGAAAAGGGAGTGTCGTGGCAGGTGGAGAAGAAAGTAATGCCAAAGAAATGATTCAATGATTTTCTGAAATGGTACAAGAGTAGCAGAATTCAAAGCACGAGGTAAATTATTGAAATATAATACTGTTTTGGCCTTCAGTGAAGGAACATTTCCTTGTGAGTTTTGGTTGTTTGTGGCTTAGAATAATGGATGTTTTAACATTGAGGATTCCAATATGGGAACCATGATGTGAGGTCTTTTATGGAAAGGGGATATGTTAAGAAGAGTATAGTTTGGAAGTTGTTTGAAGGAAGACTAATATTCCAGAGCTGGGAATTATTATTGCGAGAGCATTGACAACAACAATGTTGAGAAGGTGAAGTGTTCAAATAATAGAGAGGTAGTTTGATACTATGTACTACAATATAATAATAAAGTGATATCATTTTCTTGGTGTTGTTGTGTCTTTGATTTTACTTGGAATTTGAATAAGGGAATCAAGGCATTTTGTGTGCTTTAGTGTCATTAGACTTGTGATGCATTTTTTTACCTAGCTATTATTACAAGCAGACAAGCAGAAAACATCTAAAGATCATTGAAACCATGCAATCATAGTAAATTAATGAAATCAAGGCACACGATTAATGTTATTCAAACAAAACCAATAAAAAAACTTGCAATTGGGTAGTTGTGAAGACTATAATTAAGTGTTAATTCATATTCAAGCTTTAAAGTTTTCATCCACATCAACGTTTGATGACACCAACATTTATAATTTTCATGTAACTTGCAATAGTATATTTGTAAGTGTCAGTGTCAAAATAAGTTGAATTGGAATCGGTGACTAGGTGCATTTTTGGTTGAACTCGATGCCTATTTGAGTCCTTTTAAAGTCAAAGTTTGACAAGGTTAAGTAGTTGAAACTCAAGTCATTGTAAAAATCACTAGTTTGGGTGCATTTTCGATGGTATATGAGACTTCAGCTTTCTGAAACAAAATCAAGTGAGTTCAAGAGAGCATGTTACAAAAAAAACAAAATCAAGCAAGGGAGTTCAAGAGTACAAGTGAGCGAGAAAATTAAGAAAGCGAGTTTAAGTGAATAAAACAAGCAAATTCAAGTAAGGGAGTTCAAGCGAACGAGTTCAAATGGAGCAAAGTATTGAATTTCTTGAGTTATTGGATACTTTGATAATCAACGTTGAAGACAATAAAATCATCCTTCATGAAAGTACTCTCCATTCAGTGTAACTTTTTTGCAAGTAAAACAAGCTCAAGTTGATCTTCTTCAAATGAAAATTCAACTTCTTCGAGATGAACTTCAAAAAAATAATTTTGAAGTAATAATTGTTCATAACAACCCTATTTTTGAGGAAGAAAATGATCATGAAGATGAAAAAAATGACGATTTTGAGCCATTCAGTGACACAGCTACAAGTGCAGAAGATGGTGAAATTTTACATGATCAAGTTCAACCTTCTTTTTAAAATCCAATCATTAGGTCTTGGGAAGAAATCCAGTGCAAAAAAAAAAAAAACACGGTGTTGACGGTGCTAGACCTGCCAAAATTTAGGGGATCTCCCCGATATGAAGTGCCAATTAGATCTCACATTGTTTGGTGTAGGAGTCCCATCCGATATATTGGCCCAGTCGCTGAATTCTTAAATATTTTCCTTGGCTCTAACTGCCAGCAAGAGAGAGGGATGCAATGGTGCCTTTGAAAAGAAAGAAGGTGTGCCTGGTGAATTTTTAGTTGTAAGTGTGTCAAAGTTCTTCTACTTTAGAGAGGGGAGAAAAGTGAGCCTCTAAGAGAGAAATAATATTACCACCCAAGAAGAGACACACATGAACCAAAAGGAACCGTCTAACAGCCAGTGGAATAGTCCACAATGGATGCGACGGTCGTTACTAACCAACAAATGAGAAATGTATATCTAATATCTTGTGGAATAGTTCACAAGGATGGGACAACAATAACAACCATTATAGCACATTCTCAACAAGATAAGTACTAAAATAAATGAAATAGTTCAACTACCTGAGCACATGTGAAAGCAAACATGAAATAAAAACAACTGCATAATAGTCTTACACACATTCATCATCCATGCATGAAGAACGTGCTGGCCTTGAAGGCTTCTATTATTAAGTAAAACTTCCAAGACACATGTATACAATGAACATCGCTAGCTCCAATAGTGGAGCATTGGAGCCACTCCTTGCTCCCCAAAAGAACTAGCTTATCTCTCTAATGCTTTGCTAGAGGAGCCAAGGTGAAAATTCCTTTGCTCTTACAATGGGGGGGTATATATAAAAATGAGGAGGTGATGCTTCACCTTCCTTGTGACTCTTCATCTACCCTCATGACTATTTGAATTCCTATGAATTTTCAACTTTACATGAATCTTCATATTCCACACATGTCCTTTGGACTCTCACTTTACAATACAATTATGAAACATATGTTACATTATTGGACACAAAGGTGTGGCATGTGACAACTCGTGACATGACATTGTTGACAAAAGCTACTTGATGATGTGGCAATGTCAAGCCACTACTAAAAATGAGTGCTGAATGTATTCTTGATAATGATTTTCTTTTCACCTCCGAATGGATTGGTGATAAGGAATATTCAATGATCTCAAGTCTTGAATGATGGTCACAAAATAATGTCCCTTCTCTTTTTCTTGATTGATCTACTTGTGTTTTAAACTACAAGTGTGTCTTTCAACATGCTTCCCTCCTTAATCTTCTTCTTCATCATCTTTCCATTGCATGATAGTGTAATTGTTCATGCAATTTACTGATAATGAGACGACATCAATCCGAAAATCCCCTAGTCTAAGATTTAGCATAATGATCCTTTAACTAAGCTGGAGCCGGGCGGAGAGCTGAGAAAGAGGCTCAGTGACTGCATAGTTGTGTAGTTCAAGTAGGCAATGGGAGACCTTGAGCCTTGAGACTACGTAATGCACAGTTCAGGATGGGTTGAGGGACAAAACTGCACAATTCTGGGAGACAGTGGGACAGGCTGAGGGGATGGACACTGGTTAAACACACTACACAATTATGGGAGACAATGGAGGTTGGGCCATTATGTAGTTGTGCAGTTCAACGGATCAGGAGTGAGCTTGATGCTAGAGACTACGGAATAAGCGGTTAAGGACCGACATGAAGGAATATTGCGCAATTTTGGAGGTCAATGTCAGAGCTTCAGCAGAAAAAATATGCAGTGCAGCCACCTTGAAAGGCAGGAACTGTGCATTGCACAGTGCTAAGAGGCAAGTTCATATCTAGAGGGCTGAAAATCAGGGAGGTCAGGTGAGGCTAGGTTGCTTGGTCGGGAATTTTTCCAAAAATGGCTAAGTGTGGGATTGGTGAGACCAGTGTAAACAATGATCAGAATTTGAATGTTATCACACACTTAGAATAATTTTACAACTCAAAAACATAGATCACCCATAACACATGAACAATGCATTTCCCTCCGTCCGACAACTTTACGACAAATGCGACACTAATTATACACTTTGCGACGATCGTGAGGACACTTGTGTGACAATGCTTAATTTTTTTTAAATGAGTGCGATGGATGTCTACATGGTTAAAACAACTAATTTACAAAAAGAAAACCTCTTGGAACCACCAAAAAATGCTTATGTACATGGTGCAATGACAAACATGTGAAAATACAACATTTTTCCTAACTTACAGAAGGGATCAAAACACTTTAAGTAAACACATGAAATGAGTTTCAAAGTTTGTGACGATGACAAACAAGACCAAGGAAGGCTTCAAAATTGGGCACAGGCCAAAATTCTGGAGAGTGTTGTAGCAACGAGAACACATGGGTTAGGATATGACAAATATTACAACACTTTGCATATTCTATATTATCCAAAACCAATCAAATTTTTCAGTGGAGGTTTTTGGATAATAAAACATCAAAAATTAATCATGAGAAAGGAAAATCACAACATTGCAATCACATTGATCACATGGAAGATAATTGTTTTGATATCCTTAATTGTCACTATTTTGGCGAGAATAATCACCCAACAGAGAAATTCTCATTGTCACTATTGTGGTGACATTGATATAATTCCAACTTCTCTGTCTCAGTTAATTTCTTTCGTGTAAGGCCTTGGTTCTTCGGGGAGTATTGATTCATCGTACAGATTAATTTGGTCTCCCCACTTACCCCATGAGTAGGCGTAGTCCCCATCAGGTCTTCTCGGTTAAACTCAACATAAAATTCAACATTATCACAATGTTTCAAGTTGGGAAGGGTAGTGAAGTTTGCGAGCTTAAGATATTCAGAGTATAATTTTTCATCTCAGGTGTTTCTCTACCGCCAGTAGGCCTAGAAAATACCCTGATGAAGTCACTGTGAAACATAAACATTTCTCTGCTGCTAGCGAGCCTAGTTAGTACCTTGACAAATTTGCTTGCTTCACCTTTGTGGCAGGAAGCCTTTCTCTTCTTTCACCTTTATTTATTTATTTTTTGTAGGACTGTGCATTGGAACTTATTCATTTTTGGGCGGAAGAGGGATCTTGACTTATTGAGAGCAGGAGAGGTTGTTCCTTCAGAGAAGCATATAAATACCTTAGATTTAGTTTTGCTAGTTAATGTTTTTCCCCTTCTACTCTTATACTAATTGGATAAGCTTGGAAACACCAAAACATAAAGAACTGAATGTAAGAACAAGGTTTCCCGAATATACATGAGTTCATGGTTTAACCAAAACTCTCCTTACGGACAAATCATATTTTTCGTCGGAACTTCAATGGCCAAAATACATAACCAAAACAAGAAAGACAGACTGAAGGTTTAGCCAAATGTTGATGTGCCAGAAAACTCTTTTATAATTCGACCACACACATAATCAGAAGCCAAAACATGTACAAGCACAACACTTATTCACATAACGCAAACAAGACAAGAAACAAAACAAAATACTATGTGCACAATGTAGGGCATAACCCCATATTGTCATTGAAAATAATGCTTTAAATCTTGGACATTGACAGGGAGAGAGTTAATCTTCCTGTCAAGTGATTGAAGATGATAAGTGTGCTGGCCAAGCTTTTCATGGACTATGAAGGGCCCAATCCACAAGGATTGAAACTTAGTGTGTTTTCCTTTGTCCTCATGGGCTTTGCCCCACTTCAAGACTAAGTCACCCATACTATAGTTGTTCTTCCCTGCAGAATTATTTTTGAACCACCTCTTGATATGAATCTGATGAAGTGAAAACGTTTCTTTTTCTTTTAGCCTTCCTTCCTGTAACTTATGAAGAGTGTCCATCCTACGTTGCACTAATAAGCAAGGCTTGCCTTTTTATTCTTGTGAAAATTGGAGAGAAGGAAAGTAGATGTTGGGTGGGAGGATGGATTTCTATATACTAGGAAGTAAGGGGAGGTCTTCCAGGAGGGCTTTGGCATGACTCATTCAACCCATAAATCATTTACCAAATCAGAGTGTCAATTCATCTACTTAGAGAATACGGTACTTTTGATGATGCAGATGAGGTTCTTATTCGTGGATTCAACAAGACCATTCCCCTTAGGATAATAATTAGCTTAATGTTTCAAGGAAATTCCATTTTCCAATGAAAAATAATAGATTTTTAGCGATCAGAAGTACGTTTCATTATAAAAAACAAGTGATGTAGGAATGCCAAACCTGGAAATGAGTTATGTTGAAGGAATTTGATGACTTCCTGATCATTCGCCCATTTTAGTGGAATTGCTTCTGTCCACCGCGTAAAATAGTCTGTTGAAGTGAGAATATAACAATGTTTCTTTGACGAATGTAGAAATATTTCTCCAATAACATCCAAGTTCCACCGTTGAAAAGGTTCTTGCACTACGATATGTTGCAATGGGGCGATTGACTTATTGTTTCGATTGGCACACCTTTGATATACCAGACACTTGCGGGCATAAGAATGAACATACTTGAATAAATTAGGCTAATAGAAACCAACCCACATGATTTTATGTGCAGTTGTGTTGCCCACGAAATGTTCGCCAACTAGTCCATTGTGGAGATCACATAATACCTTCTCTGAATCACATGCTTCCAAACACCTGAACATTACTCCATTATGGTGCTTTATGAAAAGCACCCCATGCACCAACTGGTAAGATAATTATTTGAGCCTAAGTTCCCTCTTCTTCCATGCATATAAATGGGAGGGTACAATGCTGTGCATGAGGTATTGGCACATATCTATGTACCAAGAGTTCGCAATGATAGTGGGAGGCGTTCACTCAAAATTTTACATTTTGATTTCTTGCTCCCATCTAGTGAGATATTCTTCTTCTTTTCATCCAATTCTTCCCCCGTTAGTCGACAGAGACCATGGCCCTTGATCGTGTGAACTGTTTTGAATTCTAAGTCATATTATAGTAAACCGGTGATCCAGTTCACTCTTTTCTCACCCAGTTCTTGTTGAACAAACAATGACGTGACTGCTGGGTCTATAACAAATATAATACAATGTATTTTTAAGAGATAGGTATGAAACTATTTCAACGCCTTATATACTACATAGGCCTGTTTATCAATGGGAGGATAATTGAGTTAAGGTCCCTAGAGACTAGCACTCATGAAGGATATGGGCTGCTCATTGTTCTGATCGTCCTTTTGTGTAAGCACAACGAGGATAGAAGTGTTAAAATAAAATGTGTAGAGTAAGAAATCTTTGTTGGAATCTGGGTTGTATAGGGCAGGTGCTTCCATGATAGCTTGTTTGATATAGGAAAACATGTCCTTTTCCCTTTTATCCCAACTGTATACTGCATCCTTCTTTACCATCTCTTATATTGGTCTAAAAATCTGAGCATAGTCGGAGATGAACTTATAGAGGAAGTTGATTTTCGCAAGAAAGAATTGCATAACTTTCTTGTTCACTGGGGAGAGAATCTGCGTAAATGTTCTGACCCTTTTTTGGGTCTACTTTAATCCCACTTTTAACAATGATATGACCCATGAGAGTACCCTCAGACACTGTGAAAATACTTTTCTTGGGATTGAGTGATATTCCATACTTACGACATCGCTCATAATTTTTCCTTAGATGGTGTATGTGGTTGGATCTCTTCTTAGATAACATTGTGACATCATCGAGGTAGACCACCACACTTTGTTAGATCAATCCACATAATGCGATGTCCATGGCATGTTGAAATGTTGCACCAAAATTAATCAACCCAAATGGAATCCTTTTGAATGCGAGCGTGCCCTACTTGGTACAAAATGTCGTTTTAAGTCTATTAGGCTCTGATACCAGAACCTAGTTGTATCCCAAATACCCATCCAATAGAGAAAAAATTTCTAACCCCGATATTTTTTGTAGTATCTTTTCCACAGACAACATGGGGTAGTTATCCTTATCTGAGGTGTGATTCAAATTACGGAAATCAACACATAAGAGAATTTCCCCAAACTTCTTCCTTACTTGGACTAAGTTCGATACCCAGGTCGAATGTCGCACTCTATATAGGATCTGAGTGCCCAAAAACTTCCTTAACTTCTTTTGAATGAGAGGCTCAAGTGTTTTATGTACCTTTCATAACTTTTGTTGAAATGACTTGTCCCCTTATTTGATTGGAATCACATGCTGGATAATCTGCGTGTCATAAGTTTTGAGCTCGTCGTATGTCCACTCGAATACATCTTGGTAATGCTTAAACAAGCGGATACAATCTTGCTGCTATTGTGGTGTTTATCAAGTACCAATATTGACAAAATTCAAATCCTTTTTTGTTCCCAAGCATTGATTGGCCCCCAGAAGTGGTTATACAATACATACAAATTTCTAATGATACCACGTATTTCGACGTGAGTTTCCTTTACTTGCGCTGGCTGTATCCTGCAACACCTTCTCGTGCTCATGTTCATCAATAGTTACATCTTTGAATACATTGACATTTTCCATAAAGTGTAATATCTATTGGTCATCATTGAAAATGCGTAAATTAGTAACATTACCAGGGATGGATGGCTTATAAATAATCTTTAGAGAAAAACTGCCCCTTAGTGGTGATAACCTAGCAACAAAATTTTCCAATGCATATACAACTGCATTACACATTCTAGGAACATAAATAATGTTAAAATCTTGCAAATGTGAAATCAAACACCAACCTCTTGTTGGTAACTTTTAAGATGAGGTGACAGATAGTGTATGTTGTCGCGTACTTATCACACCACAATCTATAGTCACCTATTTCCTTGAGGAATGAAACGTTGAGGTCGATGGCTCTTTTCAAGCCCAAGATGAGTGCCTCATATTTCACATTGTTTGTCTTGCACTCGAATTCCAAGCATCTAGAGATCAAATGTTTTCTCTGTAGCGGGTCTGTTAAAACAAAACTAGCTCCAGAGATTTCCTGCATTTTGGAACCATCGAAATACAATGTCCGCATGTTATATGTACAAGGACTATGAACTACACTAGTACTATTATTACTACTATTTATAGCTGTACAAACATCATTTTCACCAGTTGGAATAGGAAGGAGCTCCAACTGTGTTTCTGGTGGGACTGGGGATGGATGTGCAAGATAACACTCGAGTTCAGTTTCTAAAAAGAAATTCTCAAGTATGAGATCTGCGAAATATATTGGCTCATTCTGTCCATTCAAGGGAGTGACCATGTGTTTCATATATATCTCTGAGTTCACTCGGATATGATTATTTTTTTCCCCTGTATGGAAGCCATAGGATGTGACTAGTTGGTAACAAAATATCCATGTAGCTTGCTAGAACAGTCTCTGCTTCACAATACTCCATATACTTTTGGAATTCCCACAATTAATATGTTTATACATTGGTGAACTCGTTCATCATATGATAAACATATAAGTACATTTTTGAGTTCACTAATTGCATGGACAAGAGTCTTATCCAGTTGAATTGTTTGTGATATGCCTTGTCCCATTGTGTGTTGATCTTCTTTGGAACAAAGAATGGCATTACATTTACCGATGCACCAGAATCAACTAAGAAATTGTGTACATTGAAATTGAATATTTCGAAAGTTAACCGAAATGGAGGGCATAGTGTATTTGCATCAATTGTTAAAGAATTAAGCATAGATTCAAGGGATCCAGAGGATGTACCAGATACCTTGCATGAAGAAACATCATTACCTATGGTGGAATGTCCAAGTGCATGTAGGAGCATGTCCCACTGGCTCACGATATTTGTTAGCTCGAACATTGAGATGTTTGCACAAGCCTTATTCATTTCTTCAGCTATGTTGTAATCCAAAGTGGTATATATTTCCGAAGTGTCTGGGGGCGTGACTTGGTTTGTGACTTCTGATTTGATGGTATTACTCTTATTTCTTGAGGAAGTGATTTTCGTTGCGGATGAATTCCCATAATTGTTGGGTGGATTGATTTTTCTTAACCATTGTTCCTTGAATTTATGTTTTGTCAACCCTGGTTCAATGAATGGGCATTGAATTCTTAAGATGTGTCGATTATTTTTCTTCTAGGTCGAGGCATCACTCATACGCTATTTCTTGGAAATGTTATTTTTGGATGCAATAATACAACTGAATGTGTTTACTGAATGTCCCATGATAGGAGTTTACTCAGTAGCAACAATTTCTTCCTTTTCTTCTACAGGTTCACGGTCTTCTCGTTCGAAAGTATTGTATCAATGAGGTGTGTAGCAAGAACGTTCATCATGTGGTTCCATTGTGGGCATGTTTTTTCTGAATGATATTGTTGATGATAAAAACAATACTGATCCATGCCCACACTTTCAATGTTTAGCACAACGTTTGAGCTTTGGGAAGACTTGGCCATTTCGTTACTGCTGATGCCAAAATTGGTATTTCTTCTGAAAAGGTTGAACCTGAGAGGCTTGATGCTCATTATGGTATCGCTTGACCTTTGTTTTATATTTTCCAACTCGTTTGGTAGAGTCTTGATAGTGCAAGTCAAGATTTCAAGATCGAAAGTTTCTTTCTCTTTGGCCTTTCTTACGGAGGATTGAGAGCTTTTACCTGTGTATTTGGAGTATTTTGTTGATTCATCATCTACAATGACACCATTCGCGCGCAAGTCCTTTTCAACTATGATTTACTCTTCATATTTTTCAGTGAGTGTTTGTTTCACAATCCGCTTTACAAACTGCACAATGCTTGTGGGCAAGGAAGAAGTGTAGTAATATATGGTGATGGAGGCATGAGGTTTTGTGTTTGCTGGTAATTTATTCAAAATTTGGTTAAAACTATGATTGAAATATTTTACTTTATACTTGTGCTCCATCTTGAGATTACCCAATTCTTTCAATAAAATGGCGAGGGTCTTGTCATCAATAATTTTTTAAGGAATATTTTCTTAAACCGCCTCCAATTCTAGATGGATTTTGGAGGAAGACTGTGATACCATACAACTGCTATGCCATCTAATGTACACATAAAGAGTCTACATGTAACATCATCATAGTGTACCTCATGTGTTTGCATATGTAAGTATAAGTTGTTTAAATGGTCCTCCACATTTACCATCTTGTTAGGGTCGCACTTCATTAAGAGATTTTTTGGATGCCTTGACATATTGTGTAAAACACCTGGAAGTGCAAGTGGACCCTGAGACATCCAATCCAAATACTGGTCTACCATGTATTCATCTTTTTCCTCCTAATTATCAAAATACGATGGCTCTTCTTCCGCTTCCTCTTCACTGCCAAACTCGTGAAAAGAATCATCTGAGAGCACAACATTATCTCCATCACCACTGTTATAAAGTGAAGGATATTCTATGTTCTCCACATAATCTGCTAACTCTGCAAGGGTGGAAAAAACCAAATCTTCAATTTTAGAAACCACTATCCCCATGGGGGTGGTTGGGTTATTTTTCGGGAAATGTGGAAGATTGTGTGCTCCCTTAATCAATCCAATAACTTTTTCAAACTGATGGGTTATAGGATGGATGACCCGAATCTAATCACCCATTTGATATATTTTCTTGGTTTTCAAATTCTTAAATATTTTCCTTGGCTCTAACTGTTAGCAAGAGAGAGAGATGCAATGGTTCCTTCGAAAAGAATGAAGGTGTCCCTGGTGAGTGTTCAGTTGTAGGTGTGTCAAATTTATTCTACTGAGGTGAGGGGAGAAATGTTAGCCTCTAAGTGAGAGATAATAGAACCACCCAAGAAGAGACGCACATGAACCAAAAGGATTTATCTAACATCCAATGGAATAGTCCATAAGGGATGTGATGGTCATTACAACCAACAAATGAGAATGGTCTGTCTAATATCCTGCAGAGTAGTCCACAAGGATGGGACAACAATAACAACCATTACAACACATTATCAACAAGAAAGTACTAAAATAGCTGAAATAGTTCAACTACCTTAGCAAATGTGAAAGAAAACATGAAATACAACATGAAATACAAACATCCACATAATAGTCTTACAAGCATTCATAATCCATGCATGAAGAACGTGCTGGCGTTGAAGGATTTTGTTATTAAGTAAAAGTTCCAAGACACATGTATACAATGAACATCACTAGCTCCAATAGTGGAGAGTTGGAGCCACTCCTTGCTCCCCAAAAGAACTAACTCATATCTCTAATGCTTTGTGGGAGGATCCAAGGTGAAAATTCCTTTTCTCTTACAATGAGGGAGCATAGTATATAACTATGAGGAGGTGATGCGTCACCTCCCTTGTGACTCTTCATTTACCCTCATATATGTTTTAATTCCTATGACATTTCAAATTTACATGACTCTTCGTATTCTACACATGTCCTTTGGACTCTCAGATTACAATACATTTCTGAAACATATGTTACATCACTGGCCACAAAGGTGTGGCATGTGACCACTCATGACATGACATTGCTGACATGGACTACTTGATGATGTGGAAATGTCAAGCTACTCCTGTTGTTGAGTGTTGAATGTATTATTGAGAATTATTTTCTTTTCACCTCCACATGGATTAGTGATAAGGAATCTTGAATGATCTCAAATCTTGAATGGTGGTCCCAAATTAATTTCTCTTCACTTTTTCTTTATTGATTGGCTTGTGTGTTAAACTAAAAGTGTGGCTTTCAACATGATTCCCTCATTCATCTCCTTCTCCATCATATTTCCATGGCATGATAGAGTACTTATTCCTACAATTCACTCATGATGAGATGACATCAATCTGAAATCCCCCTAGTATAAGATTGGGCATATTGATCCTTTAACTAAGCCAGAACTGGAGGGAGCACTGAGAAAGAGGCTCAATGATTATGTAGTTGTGTAGTTCAAGTAGGAAAGGGGAAGCCTTGAGCCTTGAGATTGCGTAATCCTTAATTTAGGCTAGGCTGAGGAACAAAACTAGGCAATTCCGAGAGATAGTGGGACAGGCTGAGGAGATGAACACTAGGTGAAAACACTGCGCAATTCCAAGAGACAAGGCAGGCTGGGCCATTGTGTAGTTGTGCAGTTCAAGGGATTAAGGAGTGAGCTTGATGCTAGATTGTTAGGTCCCTATATTACTAGTGTAGCCTCTTATTTTTATTGTTGTACCCCTGTAACCCCCATATTGTTATTATTGTGCCCCATAAACCCCACTATTGTTATTGTTGTTCCCTTACATTATTATTGTTAGGTCGGCTAGGATTATATTGTGACCCCATGGACTCCTATATATAGAAAGGAGGTTTTTTCATTTGAATCATCCAAGAATTGTTCATTTATGTAATGTAAATGAGGTTTCCCCCTCGAAGTGGCTTATTTCTAAGGTGTTGATCTCTCTTTTCTTCTATTCTTGGATCTGGTTTCATAACATTTGGTATCAGAGCTTTGGACTCTGGGTTTCGCTGCTCCAAACAGGTCGTCGTGGAATTTTCACTATAATTTTTTTCTACGACGGTACAGAAGCTGAAATTTTTACCACGAGAAGAAAAAATCCTGAGGAACTTCGTGTAAAAATTTCAGATCTTGGTTCACAATATTTTCAGAGATATGATCTATGGAAGTTAGGGCTTTTGCAGGCTCCCAAATTTCATCTAAAATAAGTGACCTTGGGAAAACTGTCATAACTCTCTCTCTAAGTATCAAATTAGAATTCTGTAAAATGTGGCCAAAAGCATATGGACTGTAGTTTTATGTGTATCAATTTTAGAGCCCAAGGAGGTAACAATGACACGTGGCACACCGTACAAGTTTTCTCTACAAAACTAGTCCATAAATAGGTCATTGTGGGAGTTTGGGTATAAATTTTCCTTGAAGAATCCAAATCAGGTTTGACCTGTGGCATTGGAGATTCAGAGGGATACTACAGAAATTAATTTCAAATATTGAAGATCTGAAATCAAAAATATAATTTAGGTTTAATATCGACCTCCTAAAAAGCAAGAAAAATGTGTGTATTTGTTTTTTAAAATTGTATAATGTTTGTTTGAAAAAACAATTTGAAGTGATTCCAATGGCATATTGAAGAATTTTTATTAGTATTGGGTTCTATAATGCCTCCCAAAAGTAATTCCACACCCATTACGCCCTCATAAATCTCTACTATGACACACGAAGAGGAAGAATTGTAGTATGAGATATCAAAATTACGGTACCAAGTGCAACAAATTTTGATCTTACAAAGAGCAATAAAATATGACATAGATGGTTTAAAATAAAAAAATGGAGGCTAAGTTGGACGGTTTGAAGGAACAAATGAAAGCTAATATGAATGATAAAGTAGTGGAAGATCACATCGAGCATCAACAAAAGGTTCTCCAACTCTCAAATGATAACCTAACTTTGGTGCACAATCGAATGAAACAATAGGAAGATCAATATCACAGAGAAAGAAGTTCTGAAGCGGTCACATAAACAAGAACTCGACAGCTACAAAATCGATCAATTTTAGAGTATCTCATCATGTGGAAGAACTTACCCACTAAAGAATCGATAAGTGAGGATGATAATTTTATACAAAAACATCCAGAGCTATTGAAGCATTGAGGAAACCGCCTTTTTGAAGGAGAGGGGCATGTTAGGTCCCTATATTACTAGTGTAGCCCCTTATTGTTATTATTTCACCCCTGTAGCCCCCATATTGTTATTATTGTGCCCCATAAACCCCACTATTTTTATTGTTGTGCCCTTACATTATTATTGTTAGGCCGACTAGGATTATATTGTGACCCCATGAACTCCTATATATAGAAAGGAGGTTTTTTCATTTGAATCCTCCAAGAATTATTCATTTATGTAATGTAAAGGAGGTTTCCCCCTCGAAGTGGCTTATTTCTAAGGCATTGCTATCTCTTTTCTTCTATTTTTGGAGCTAGTTTCATAACATAGATACTATGCATTCCATAGTTAAGGCCAGATAGGGAGGAAGGATTGCATAATTCTAGAGGTCAGTGTCAGAGCTTGAGTAGAAAAAATGTGCATTGTAGCAGCCCTAAGAGGCAGGAACTGTGCATTACACAATTCCAAGAGGCAAGGTCATAGCTAGAGGAATGAACCTACACAATGCGCAGTTTAAGGATCTTAGTGGAGGTTTTTTGGATAATAAAACATCAAAAATTAATCATGAGAAAGGAAAATGGCAACATTTCAATCACATAGGTCACATGGAATATCATTGTTTTGATATCTATCATTGTCACTAATGTGGAAAAAATAATCATCCATCAGAGAAATTCTCCAAAAGAAACAAACTTTTCAGATTAAATTTTGACTATGAATGGATTTATCCTTAGGAGTGATCATCAACAACCAAGCGCCTACATAATTTCTACCAAAGAATTCAATCTCGAGTGAATACAAATATTGCAACTGATAGTGAAAATAAGATGGTACTCTCATGCGCTTGACAGGGGGAGTACAATGAAGGAACTCTCCTACACCTTAATGGGGGGGGGGGGAGTTCAAAATCAAGTGAATTGGTCTCTCCTTTCGATTTACAAAAGGGGGAATTGATGATGAAATTGAAGGTGGATTTTAGACTAAAATTTTTGACAACAAAACAACTAAATTTCCATATGGGTATCAAAATTTTCCAGATGGGAAATCAAACTTTGAAAGAATAATGGTTCTATGTTTTGCAATTTAATCATAAACATGGGATATAAGATTCAGACGTTGATCAAGGGAAAATTTATGGACAGTTTTTTTTCGACCTAATAAGGGATAAATAGATCCTTTTGCATTGAAAATTGACATTATATTGATTTGTCAAGCATTTTTAGGGATGTGTCAGACTTGTAGCTAATTCACTTCTCTTGGTTCACTCTCTTCAGATTGGAGTTTCGTAATCTATTTTTGGAATTTTTTCATGCAGTTATTCATTCAGGGTCATATTAAGGGTTTCAACATAAATACTTGAAGATGGTACTAGTTTATGTTGCATTGTTGGTATTATTTCTCTGACTTATGACTAGGGGGAGGGGGGGAGGGAGGGTGGGGATGTTAGCCTCTTTCTCATATACAATCATGAAGTCGTAATATACCACCTTTAAGTATTTCACATCTTCGGATAGATTTTTTATCCTTAGTGTGTTTCTAGATCCTAGTTTGTCTCACCCTACTTTCTCTCTTTATGAGATATCAAGGTGAGAAAAAATCAGGTGGTTTTATAATTGTGTTGTGAAACCAGCTCCAAAAATAGAAGAAAAGAGATATCAACGCCTTAGAAATAAGCCATTTCAAGGGGGAAACCTCCAATACATTACATGAATGAAAAATCTTGGATGATACAAATTACAAAACCTCCTTTCTATATAAAGGAGTCCATGGGGCCACAATGTAATCCTAGTGGGGCCACAACGTAATCCTAGCCAACCTAACAATAGTAATTTAAGGGCACAATAATAACAATATGGGGGTTACAGGGGTACAGTAATAACAATAAGAGGGTTACACTAACAACAATAAGGGAATATACTAGTAATATAGGGACCTAACATGCCCCTCTCCTTCAAAAAAGTGTTGTCCTCAATGCTTGAGTAGCTCTGGGTGTTTCTGTATAAAATTCTCATCCTCCCATGTAGAATCTTCAGTGGGTAAGTTCTTCCACTTGATGAGATACTCTGAAATTGATCGATTTCGTAGCTGTCGAGTTCTTGTTTCCATGACTGCTTCAGGTTCCAATATGATTTTTCCTTCCTCATCAAGTTCTGGCAATATTGTTTGAACTGGAAAATTTTCACCTATAACCTTCTTTAAGCATGAAACATGGAAAACTGGATGCACTCGCGAAGAAGCAGGAAGCTCCAATTTGTATGCCATAGTACCAATATTTTGTAACACCTTGTAAGGACCATAGTACTTTGGCGATAATTTATTATCCTTCTTAGCTTGCTTGAGGGAAATTTGTTTGTATGGTTGTAGCCGTAAAAATACCCAGTCTCCTACATCAAAAATTCTCTCGCTGTGATGTTGATCTGCTTGTTGTTTCATTCGATTTTGTGCCAAATTTAGGTTATCCTTTAAGAATTGGAGAACCTCTTGTTGATGCTCGATGTGATCTTCCACTGCTTGAACATTCGAATTTTCTCTTAAAGATGATGTGATGGACGGTGGATGATATCCATAAAGTGCCATAAATGGGGTCATTTTTGTTGCAGTATGGAAGGAAGTGTTATACCACCATTCAACGAGAGGTAACCACTTGACCCATTGTGTTTTTTTATCAGATACAAAACAATGAAGATATCCTTCCAAAAATTTATTTACTATCTTAGTTTGACCATCAAATTGAGGATGATAATATGAGCTATGAAAAACAAGAAAATAACTTCGTCCAGAAATTTCCAGTAAAAATGGGATCTCTGTCGCTCACAATAACCCTTGGGTTTCCATGTAGCTTTTGAATTGTGTCCATAAATGTAGTAGCAACTGTACGTGCTTTAAATGGATGAGATAATACACAAAATTATGCATACTTGGTAAGTCTATCAACTACCACCATGATGACACTCTTTCCTTCGGACTTAGGTAAACCTGTGATAAAATCCATTGAAATATCCTCCCAACGTTGACTTGGAATGGATAAAGGTTGTACAAGACCTGGGGTCTTAATTGTCTCAATTTAATTCTGCTGGAAAACCAAACATTCCGCCAAAAACTTTTGAATATCAGATTTAAGGCCATCCCAAAAAAATTCTTTCTTCACCCTGTGGTAAATTTTAAAAAATCCCGAGTGTCCTCCTAAAAGAGAAGTGTGAAATTCAAAAAGAATCTTTTGTTTTAGTTGAGAATTCTTACAAAGATATAAGCGATGTTTGTACCATAAGGAATCATTTTTCCAACTAAATGTATAAGATGTACTAGGATCTTGTTGAAACTTTTGAATGAGTGTCCACACTTCTTCATCCTCCTTCCATTCATCACTTGCTTCGGTTATCCAATCTGGTTGGATAATAGATATGGCACAAATCAATGCTTCCACCTCTTCATTCTTTCTTGAGAGTGCATCTGCAACAACATTTAGCTTCCCTTTTTTGTAGATTATTTCAAAGTCATAACCCAACATCTTTGTGACCCATTTTTCCTGCTCTTCTGAAGATAGTCTTTGTTCCAAAAAGTGTTTAAGACTATCATGATCAGTTTTTACCTTGAAGTGTCTTCCCATTAGGTAAGTTCGCCATTTCTTTAGTGCATGCAGTATTGCTAACATTTCCTTCTCGTAAATAGCTTTTTGTAAATATTTTCCTTTGATTGGACGACTTTCAAAAGCAATGGGTCTTCCTTCTTGCATTAAAACAGCACCAATTCCATTTCCTGAGGCATCACATTCCACAATAAAAGTTTTTGTGAAGTCTGGCGTAGCTAAGACCGGTGCTAGGCACATTGCCTCTTTAAGATGTTCAAAGGCCTTAGTTGCTTCAGGAGTCCATGAAAATGAATATTTCTTCAATAATGTTGTTAGAGGTGCTGCTATTCTCCCATAATTCTTAACAAACTTGCGATAATACCCTGTTAACCCGAGAAATCCTCACAACTGCTTTATGGTTGTGGGGACTTTCCATTCCTTAATGGCTTTAATTTTGTTAGGGTCTACCTTAACACCATCATGAGATACAATATGACCCAGATATTCCACCTCTTGTACTCCAAAGAAACATTTGGATGCTTTTGAATATAATTGTTTCTCCTGCAATAGTTTGAGCACCCTGTCAACATGTTGAACATGATCCTTCCAAGACTTGATGTAGATTAGTATATCATCAAAAAATGCTAGCACAAATTTTCTAAGGAAGGGTTTGAAAATGGAATTCATCAACCCTTGAAATGTAGAAGGTGCATTGGTAAGGCCAGAAGGCATGACCAAAAATTCATAATGACCCTCATGAGTTCGAAAGGCTATTTTCAGAATATCTTCAGTATTCATTCTAATTTGATGATATCCTGAACGAAGATACAAATTGGTAAAATAGATTGCTCCATGTAATTCATCGAATAATCCATCAATCATAGGAATGGGAAATTTATCTTTAATGGTGAGCTTATTGAGCTCCCTATAATCCGGACACATGCACCATGATCCATCCTTCTTGTGTACCAATACTACAGGAGCATAGAAAGAACTTTAACTAGGTTGAATTATACCAGCCTCTAACATTTCTGCAATCATACGTTCAATTTCTCTCTTTTGGACATAAGGATATCTATAAGGCCTGATGTTTAGAGGAACACTTCCTGGAATCAAATGAATAGCATGATCATGATCACGAATAGGTGGGAGTCCTTTGGGAGTTTCAAACACCTTAGAATGATTGTCCAAGACTTTTTGTATATCTGAATAAATATATGATTTTGATGTTGGAACTTCTAGTGAGCATAATTGTGCAATTATGCCTTATTGTTCTTTCTTTAGAAGCTTTGTCATGAAATTATAGCTTATTATATTTCCCGGCTTCCCTGCAATACTCCGTAATTCGATTTCCTTTCCTTTTGAAAAAAATTCAAGAAAAGTTCTTGAAAATTAAAAGCTACCATCCCCAAAGGTTGTAACCATTGTACTCCTAGTACAACATCAGCACCTCACATAGGAATGGAAAGCATTGGAATATTCAATAAATATTCCCCCATGGTTAGCTTGATATTATAGCATTTTCCAGAGTGTTACACAGTAATTTGTCACCGTCCTTACCATTCCCCGTCCCGCACAATGGAGGACCCATTATGTGACCTGTGAACACTGTCATGCCTTGAAAACAGCATCAATGCATCCCTCTGAGTATGAGCTTCATTTCCCCTTGAGACATCTCCTTGCAAAACTCATAAAAAACAGCTCTTTTTGCATTGGCGCGGGTAGACAGTTCAGTGCTCGCGCCAATCAGGGAAATCCTGTAAAGAGGTCGCGCCACTTGGCGCTCTGTCATAGAGCAGCAATCGCGCCACCCATTTTAGGGACTGTTTTTTAAATATGGATGGCGGAAGTTGAGTTCGAACAAACTCACAACCACTGCCTATCTTGAGTTGGGAGGTTTGGCTGCGGGAGTTCTATGGAAGGGAAGTAGTTTTGCCACCTTCTATGGAACCTTCCTTGTTGATAGGGCCAATCCCATAATAATAGGGATCCCAACTCCCTCCTTCCCCATCTATAAAAGCTTGCTCGGATCCATGGCAAGCTAGTCTTGAAGTGCTGAAGCTTTGCATCTCCTATTCCCAAGTGCCTTTGTGCTGAAAAGAATCCTTCCTTTCCCTTAAGGCCCATTCGAGCAAGGAGACCATTGTTACGAGACTCTGGAGAGGTTTCCCTTTCTCCCGGCGAGCTTTGCGAGACGTGGACGACCGGAGACCCGCGCGAAGGAGGCTGCAGCGTCAGAACTTGGTTGTAACTTCTATTCGTTTACCACTTTAATAGATGACTATGATTGTGGTTCCACTCCTTTTTCCATTATGTTAATGCGAGTAATGTCTTTTCTGACCGATGTTTAGTTACGTATGCTGGTTCCTATGCTTGTATCACAATTGTTCTTACGTAATGGTGTTCATCCGCGGAGATGGCGGAAGGATTGTGATGCGGTGAAGGACGGGGACATCTCTTCTTGGATCCTTGTTGGAATCCCGAGGGAGGAATCCAGGTAGGTCTTATCCCAAGTCTTTCATTCGTAACTAGGAGCTTGCGTCATAGCATTGTTTATTTGTTGCTAGACCCTGTTTGGGCTAGTAGGGATCGCCTCTGTCATGAAGGGGATTTACCTCCTCAACACGAGCAATTTATTGTCCTCAATTTGCAGCCATCACTTGAAATTATGGTGTTGGGTATAGGAAGCAATTCAATTCCTTGGATACCTTACAATGAATAAAATAATGGGTACTACCTGAGTCAATCAACACTCTTACCTTTTTCTTCTCGATGTGTCCTTCTATCTTGAGAGTTTGAGGAGTGGTAATTCCTGCCAATGCATTACAGGATATGGTTAGACTCATTTCTTCCTCTTCTAGGGTTGGTTCGTGGTGTATACCCTCTTCTTTTGAAGATTCTTGTTCATTTTCTTCTTCCTCTTCACATTCTATGTAAAATAATTTCTTCTCGACACACTTATAACCTTCAGTGTATTTGCTATCACAATTGTAGCAAAACCCTTTTGCTTTTTTTTCTTCCAATTTTTGTGGTGTCAACCTTGTAGGTTGTGCAAATCTAGGAGTACCAACACTTCCCTCTTTATAGAAGTGAGCAATAGGCTTCTTTGTCGCCATAATTTTACATTCAATTTTTTTGGCCAACCTGAACTCCTTCTCCAATGAATCAGGTTCCAAAACACAAACTTCATGTTGGATATTATCCTTTAAAGTACCTATGGAGGGATAAATCTGTGTTCCTCTGAAATATGGATTACCCTTATATTCAATTTTTTGAAGTCCTCAATGTGCTCCCCCAACACTTTGAACCCTTTTGTTTGAGATTTATCAATTGGCTAAAGAAGGTGTTGCTCTTTGTATCCTCATAATGTGCTATCATTTCCTTCGTAAAAATTGACCAAGTGACAATTTTTTTACGGGAGAAAAGCCATCGATACCATACAAATGTCTTTTGTTCTAAATGTAAAGTTGCAATGTGTATCTTTTGTGTGTTTTGCACATTATTGAGATCAAAATATTGCTCCATTTGTAGTATCCATGTTACATGATCCTTTCCATCAAACTTCCTCATATCTATTTTTGGAATATGGTGGTTCTTCCCTCCAACATTAGAGTTTATGAAATCACGATTAAAATTTATTTTATTCTCATCATGAGTTTCCTCTGCTATCTTTTCACCATTAGGAAAAATTTCTTGTATCAACTTTTCCAAACCTTCTATGTCTACTTTTAGATCATTCTTCATGTTTTCCATGTTGTCTTTAATTTTTTCATCGATCTTAGCTTCCATGTCATCCATCTTAGCTTCTATGCCCACTTCTATTCCATTCATCTTAGCTTCCAAACAATTCATCTTAGCTTCCACGCCTTTCTTCAAAACATCAATCTTAGTTTCCACACCTTTCTTCAAAACTTCCATTTCATTTTTTGTTGCTTTTTGCGAGAGCGAAGTTTGTTGCACTTGATCTTGTAATTTTGATATGTCATGTTGCCATTCTTCATCTTCATGAGTCATAGTAGAGCCTTCTAAAGGCTTAATGGGTGTTGAATTCTTTTTAGGGGCCATTTTAGAGTCCAAAACTGATATCTATTCTACAATATGCCCTTGGAATCAATTCAACTTGATTCTTCAAACAAGACTTATGCAGTTCGGAAAAAAAAATACACAACTTTTACTTGCTTTTGAGGAGCTCGATATTGAAATTGAATTATCTCTATAATTGTGGATCCTCAACATCTAAAATTCAGCCCTGTAGTAGCCCTCTGAAGCTTCTTTCAAATTCCATAGGTCTGATCCAATTTGGATTTTTCAAGGCAAAGTTATGTCTAATCTCCCACAATGACCCAATTATGGACTGGTTTAGTAGAGCGAAATTGCACGACTTGCCACGTGTCACTGTTTCCTCCTTTGGCTCTGAAATTGATAGAAAAAAAACTACGATCCATGTATTTGTGGCCACTTTTTACAGCATTCCAATCCGATGCTCAGAGAGAGAGCTATGAATTTTTTCCACGGTCACCTCTTTGAGATGAAATTTAGAAGCTTGAAAAAGACCTAACTTACACAGATCATATCTCCGAAAATATTGGGAACCAAGATCTTAAATTTTTCGAAGATGTTCCTCAGGTTTTTGGCTTTGCACTCTAAAAATTTCAGCTTCTGAACCTTCGTAGAAAAAGCGTTATAGCGAAAATGCCATGATGAATTTTTTAGGTTAACTTCAGGAGCCTGCAAAATGACCTAAATTCCACAGATTATATCTCCGAAAATGTTGCGAACCAAGCTCTGAAATTTTGCGACGATGTTACTCAGGATTTTGGCTTCGCACACTTAACATTTCAGCTTCTGAACATTCATAGAAAAAAATTTATAGCGAAAATGCCACGATGACCTGTTTGGAGCAGCGAAACCCTAGAATCCAAAGCTCTGATACCAAATGTTGTGAAACCAACTCCAAAAATAGAAGAAAAGAGATATCAAAGCCTTATAAATAAGCCACTTCAAGGGGGAAACCTCCAATACATTACATGAATGAACAATTCTTAGATGATACAAATTACAAAACCTCCTTTCTATATATAGGAGTCCATGGGGCCACAATGTAATCCTAGCTGACCTAACAAGAATAATTTAAGGGGACAATAATAACAATATGGGGGCTACAAGGGTACAATAATAACAATAAGGGGGTTACACTAACAACAATAAGAGACAATACTAGTAGTATAAGGACCTAACAAATTGTATTATATATTGTAACATTGGAAGGTGAATACATAAAGTGAGAATACAAATTATGACTTGAGGCATTTTCTGCCAAAATTCTTGTCTTTCTTATTAGCTTTATTTTATGAGTTTTTTTATAGTAATTTATACATTCACATAAATATAGAGTGGTATTCTTATTAATAAAAACTATTCTTTGCTTCTACCATCCATCTCTTAGAACTCCAATCTCAAAATATAAGTTGAAATTTTATGGAACTCAATTTCATTTCATGGAAGAACGATCTCATTAAATGAATCATGGAGAGTGTATTTCATTTAATCTATTTAATTATGATTCACGTTTTCTTTAATGTGAAATATCTTTTAGAACAAAATATGTGATTTTTATGGTCACTCCATGTGAATCAAGTTAAATCATGTTTGAGATATATATATATTTTAATTATTAAATTGATATTTTATTTTTAAAAATTTAATGAATTTAATGATATATTTTCCATAATTTTTTCATCTTTTTGTTTACGTCTTGTTCATTGTATTGTGATGTAGATGTGGAAAAATTTCTAACCACTACTTAGAAATATTATATTGTAAGAGATTTTATTAGGAGAACTGTACTCTATATAATAAGCATATTCACCCAATGGATTAAGAGACATTTGGAATGTGTACTAATTTTAAAAAAATTGTGTGGATTTGAACCATAAACCTTCGTGGTAAACAATAATTAAAAATATTGAAATTGTTTCAAGCCTTTTTTATTATTCTTAGAGAAAGTAACACCACAATGATTTGGGATTTTTTTTGAACATAAGAGTCTAGGAAAAGAGAAAAAACAATTAAATAAAAAAGTTTTCATAATAGTGAAATGAGAATATTTGGAAGAAATCTTGCCAAATTTGTCCACATATTTGTACCTTTAGGCAATCCTTTGTAGTACCATGGTATATGAACATTGGTCATTATTACAAGATAGAGAAAAATTCATGGCAACATGAATGCCCATTGAGATTTACTAGGGAATTGAGTTGGAAATTTCTAGACCCAAATCAAATAGGTAATGGGGTGTAAGACAATGAGAAAACTAGATAGATAGAAAACAAAAATTGAAATTGACCTTGATCAAGTTTAATACAACACAATTCCACTCTTTTTACAAATTACATGACTACATAAAGATGAAGGTTGAACATTATCCTTAGGGATCATTGACCACTCAATTTCCATATATTTGACGAGTTGTCGCAACATAAATACTACACTAACATACATTATATATATCTTTAAAATATTTTGAATTTTCAAGAATAAATATACAAATGTGAAATAAATTTCATATGATAACAACGCATAAAATCAATAGTCCTCATATATCTTTGAATAAACACTCTCCACTACATTTAATACCAAACAATTGTATGGTACTGTAGTCTTCAAGCCATTATACACTTCTTTGGCCAATATTTTTTTATTATTATGAAGTAATTTATATATAAGCTTGAATTTATTTTTTGTTTTTATTATTAAAATATGTATCATACTCTTATTTTTGTTGATCTAGCCTTTATAATGTTAAAAATAAGAATTATGAATTTTATAGCCCAATCATTTTTTACTTTATTAATTATTTATTGTAGCAATAACAACTTAATAAGAATAATGCATGACAATTTGCTATACATACAAGTAAACCAATGTTAAGTGATATATACAAGAATAACATCCACATAAAGGATAATTAAATTGTTCAAAGACATGAGAATAAGAGAAAAAAGAATCTTGTTTTCATTGATAAAAGTAGATACATTTTCCAAAAAATATCTCAAAGTTTGAAATTTCAACATAATTCTTACTGTAATTCATAAAGGAATAAACTAATGAAAATTATGTATCTACTGGAACTCATGGAAATCTAAATCAACAAAATAAGGATTTTTTGATTTTTTTCTTGGCTGCAAGAAGGCTTGCAGAGAGCATAATTTTGAGGAAAAATTGTATCAGGAGAGAGAAAAGGATATCAGGAAAAACAAGGTCATCTGAAGAGAAATAATGTCAAAATGTCAAACAAGAGATCATAAAAATATGAAGGATATCGATTTGTAGAGTTGGCCTCTATCAAAGGAGTAATGTTAGGTCCCTATATTACTAGTTTATTCCCTTATTGTTATTAGTGTAGCCCCCTTATTGTTATTGTTGTACCCCTGTAACCCCAATATTGTTATTATTGTGCCCTTACATTATTATTTTTACATCGGCTAGGATTATATTGTGGCCCCATGGACTCCTATATATAAAAGGAGGTTTTGGTCATTTGTATCATCCAAGAATTGTTCATTTATGTGATGTATTGGAGGTTTCTACCTCGAAGTGGTTGATTTCTAAGGCATTGATCTCTCTTTTTTTCTATTTTTGGAGTTGGTTTCACAGCATTTGGTATTAGAGCTTTGGATTCTAGGGTTTCACTTCTCCAAATAGGTCATCGTGGAATTTTCTCTATAACTTTTTTTTCTACGAAGGTTTAGAAGCTGAAATTTTTACAGAGTGAAGCCGAAATCTTAAGGAACCTCGTGGAAAACTTTTAGATCTTGGTTTCCAATATTTTTGGAGATATGATCTGTGCAAGTTAGGTATTTTTGTAGGTTCCTTAATTTAACCTAAATAGGTCATCGTGGAATTTTTGCTATAACAATTTTTCTACGAGGGTTCAGAAGCTGAAATTTTTATAGAGCGAAGCCAAAATCCCGAGGAACATCATGGAAAAATTTTAGAGCTTGATTCACAACATGTTCGAAGATAGATTCTGTCTAAGTTAGAGATGTTTTAGCCTCTCAAATTTCATCTCAAAGAGGTGACCGTGGGAAAATCGTCATAACTCTCTCTCTTAGCATTGGATTGGAATTCTGTAAAATGTGGCCGCAAGTGCACCAACTTTGGTTTCCTGTGTTTCAATTTCAGAGCCGAAGGAGGAAACAGTGACATGTGGCATGCCGTACAAGGTCGCTCTACTGAACCAGTCCATAATTAGGTCATTATGGGAGATTTGGCATAACTTTGCCTTGAAGAATCCAAATCAGGTTAGACCTTTGGAATTTGAAAGAAGATTTAGAGGGCTACTACAAGGCCCAATTTCAGATATTGAAGATCCAAAATCACAGAGATAATTCAGTTTTAATATCGCTCTCCTCAAAAGCAAGAAAAATATGTGTATTTTTTTCGAATTACATAAGTCTCGTTTGAAAAAAAATAGTTTGAATTTATTCCAAGGGCATATTGAATAATAGATATCAGTATTGGGTTCTAAAATGCCCCCTAAAAATAATTCAACACCCATTAAACCTTTATAAGAATCTACTGTGACTCATGAAGACGAAGAAAGGCAACATGAGATATCAAAATTACAAGAGCAAGTGCACCAAATTTCGTTATCGCAAAGAGCAACAAAAAGTGAAATGGAAGTTTTGAAGAAAGGCATGGAAACTAAGATGGATGGCATGGAAGCTAAGATGAATGGTTTGGAAGCTAATATGGATGGCATGGAAGTTGGCATGGAAGTTAAGATGGATGACATGGAAGCTAAGATCGATGAAAAAATGAAATACAACATGGAAAACATGAAGAATGATCTAAAAGTAGACATCGAAGGTTTGGCAAAGTTGATACAAGAAATGTTTCCTAATGGCGAAAAGATAATAGAGGAAACTCATGATGAGAAAAAAATAAATGTTAATCATGATTTCATAAACTCTAATGTTGGATGGAAGAACCACCATATTCCAAAGATGGATATGAGGAATTTTGATGGCAAGGATCCCGTAACATGGATACTATAGATGGAGCAATATTTTGATCTCAATAATGTGGAAAACACACAAAAGGTACACATTTCAACTTTACATTTAGAACAAAATACATTTGTATGGTATCGATGGCTTTGCTCCTGTAATTTTTTTTTCACTTAGTCAATTTTTACGGAGGAAATGATAGCACATTATGAGGATACAAAAAGCAACACCTTCTTTAGCCAATTGATAAATCTAAAACAAAAGGGTTCAATGGTGGAGAATATTGAGGACTTCCAAAATTGAATATAAGGGTAACTGATATTCCAGAGGAACACAAGATTGATGTCTTCATAGGGACTTTAAAGGATAACATCCAACATGAAGTTCACGTTTGGGAACCTGATTCATTGGAAAAGGCATTCAGGTTGGCAAGACAAATTGAATGTAAAATTATGGCGACAAGGAAGCCTACCACTCACATATGTAAAGATGGAAGTGTTGCTACTCCTATACTTCCACAACCTACAAGGTTGACACCACAACAATTGGAAGAAAAAAGAGCAAAAGGGCTTTGCTATAGTTGTGATAGGTCATAAGTGTGTTGAGAAGAAATTATTTTACATAGATTTTGAAGAGGAAGAAGAAAATGAACAAGAATATTCAAAAGAAGAGGATATACACCAGCAACCAACCCTAGAAGAGGAAGAAATGAGTCCGACCATATCGTATAATGCATTGGCAGGAATTACCACTCCTCAAACTCTCAAGATAGAAAGACATATCAAGAAGAAAAAATCAATAGTGTTGATTGATTCGGGTAGTACCCATAATTTTATTCATTGTAAGGTAGCCAAGGAATTGAATTGTTTCCTATACCCAGCACCAGAATGTCAAGTGATGGTTGCAAATGGAGGAACTATAAATTGCTCTGGAAAATTCCATAATATCAAGCTAACCATGGGGGAATATGTATTGAATAGTCTAATGCTTTCCATTCCAATGGGAGGTGCTGATGTTGTACTAGGAGTACAATGGTTACAATATTTGGGGACAGTAGCTTTTAATTTTCAAGAACTTTTCATGAATTTTTTATTTTTTATTTTTTATTTTTATTTTTATTATTATTATTATTATTTTTTTTTTCAGAAGGAAAGAAAGTCAAATTACGAGGTATCACAGGGAAGCAGGGAAATATAATAAGCTCTAACGTCATGAAAAAGCTTCTAAAGAAAAAACAACAAGGCGTAATTACACGATTATGCTTGCTAGAAGTTCCAACATCAAAATCATCTATTTTTACAAATCTCCAAGGTGTTTGAAACTCCCAAAGGAGTCCCACCTATTTGTGATCATGATCATGCTATTCATTTGATTCCAGGAAGTTTTCCTCCAAACATCAAGCCATATAGATATCATTATGTCCAAAAGAGCGAAATTGAACGTATGATTGCAGAAATTTTAGAGGATGGTATAATTCAACCTAGTCAAAGTTCTTTCTCTGCTCCAATATTATTGGTGCACAAGAAGGATGGATCATGGCGCATGTGTCTGGATTATAGGGAGCTCAATAAGCTCACCATTAAAGATAAATTTCCTATTCCTGTGATTGATGAATTATTGGATGAATTACATGGAGCAATTTATTTTACCAAGTTGGATCTTCGTTCAAGATATCATCAAATTAGAATGAAGACTAAAGATATTCTGAAAAAAACATTTTGAAATCATGAGGGTCATTATGAATTTTTTTTCATGCCTTTTTGCCTTACCAATGCACCTTCTACATTTCAATGGTTGATGAATTCCATTTTCAAACCCTTCCTTAGAAAATTTGTGCTAGTATTTTTTGATGATATACTAATCTACAACAGGTTTTGGAAGGATCATGTTGAACATGTTGACAGGGTGCTCAAACTATTGCAGGATAAATAATTATATGAAAAATCATCCAAATGTTTCTTTGGAGTACAAGAGGTGGAATATCTAGTTCATATTGTATCTCACGAGGGTGCTGAGGTAGACCCTAACAAAATTAAAGCCATTAAGGAATTGAACCCCACAACCATAAAGCAGTTGCGAGGATTTCTCAGGTTAACAGGGTATTATCACAATTTTGTTAATAATTATGGGAGAATAGCAGCACCTCTAACAACATTATTGAAGAAAGATGCATTTTCATAGAATCATGAAACAACTAAGGCCTTTAAACATCTTAAAGAGGCAATGTGCCTAGCACCGGTCTTAGCTACACCAGACTTCACAAAAAAATTTATTGTGGAATGTGATGCCTCAAGAAATGGAATTGGTGTTGTTTTAGTGCAAGAAGGAAGACCCATTTCTTTTGAAAGTCATCCAATCAAAGGAAAGTATTTACAGAAAGATATTTATGAGAAGGAAATGTTAGCAATACTACATGCACTAAAGAAATGGCGACCTTACCTAATGGGAAGACACTTCAAGGTAAAAACTGATCATGATAGTCTTAAACAATTTTTCAAACAAAGAATATCTTCAGAAGAGCAGCAAAAATGGGTCACAAAGGTGTTGGGTTATGACTTTGAAATAATATACAAAAAAGGAAAGATAAATGTTGTTGCAGATGCACTCTCAAGAAAGAATGAAGAGGTGGAAGCATTGATTCCATTTCTATTATCCAACCAGACTGGATAACCAAAGCAAGGGATGAATGGAAGAAGGACAAAGAAGTATGGACACTCATTCAAAATTTGCAGCAATATCCTAGTACATCTGATACATTTAGTTGGAAAAATGATTCCTTATGGTACAAATATCACTTATATCTTTGTAAGAATTCCCAACTAAAACAAAAGATTTTTTTGGAATTGCACACTTCTCCTTTAGGAGGACACTCGGGATTTTTAAAAACTTACCACCGGGTGAAGAAAGAATTTTTTTGGGATGGCCTTAAATCTGATATTCAAAAGTTTGTTGCGGAATTTTTGGTTTTTCAGCAAAATAAAGTTGAGACAATTAAGACCCCGGGTCTTCTACAACCTTTATCCATTCCAAGTCAATGTTGGGAGGAGATTTCAATGGATTTTATCACAGGTTTACCTAAGTCCAAAGGAAAGAGTGTCATCATGGTGGTAGTTGATAGACTTACCAAGTATACACACTTTTGTGAAATATATCATCCATTTAAAGTAAGTATGGTTGCAACTACATTTATGTACACAATTCAAAAGCTACATGGAAACCCAAAGATTATTTTGAGCGACAGAGATCCCTTTTTTACTGGAAATTTCTGGACGAAGTTATTTTCTTGTTTGGGTACTCAATTAGCTCATAGCTCACCTTATCATCCTTAATTCGATGGTCAAACTAAGATAATGAATAAATGTTTGGAAGGATATCTTCGTTGTTTTGTATCTGATAAACAAACACAATGGGTCAAGTGGTTACCTCTTGTTGAATGGTGGTATAACACTTCCATACTGCAGAAAAAATGACCCCATTTATGGAACTTTATGGATATCATCCACTGTCCATCACATCATCTTTAAGAGAAAATTATAAGGTTCAAGCAGTGGAAGATCACATCGAGCATCAATAAGAAGTTCTCCAAATCTTAGAGGATAACCTAAAATTGGCACAAAATCGAATGAAACAATAGGAAGATCAACATCGCAGCGAGACAAGTTTTGATGTAGGAGACTGGGTATTTCAAACAAATATCCCTCAAGAAAGCTAAGAAGGATAATTAATTATCGTCAAAGTAATATTTTCCTTACAAGGTGTTGCAAAAGATTGGTACTATGGCATACAAATTGGAGCTTCCAGCTTCTTCGCGAGTGCATCTAGTTTTCCATGTTTCATGCTTAAAGAAGGTTATAGGTAAAAATCTTCCAGTTCAAACAATATTTCCAGAACTTGATGAGGAAGGAAAAATCGTATTGGAACATGAAGCGGTCACAGAAACAAGAACTCGACAACTACGAAATCGATCAATTTCAGAGTATCTCATCAAGTGGAAGAACTTGTCCACTGAAGATTCTATATGGGAGGATGAGAACTTTATACAGAAGCACCCATAGCTACTCAAGCATTGAGGACAACACTTTTTTGAAGGAGAGGGGCATGTTAGGTCCCTATATTACTAGTTTAGTCCCTTATTGTTATTAGTGTAGCCCCCTTATTGTTATTATTGTACCCCTGTAACCACAATATTTTTATTATTGTGCCCATACATTGTTTTTGTTATGCCGAATAGGATTATATTGTGGCCCCATGGAGTCCTATATATAGAAGGATGTTTTGGTCATTTTTATCATCCAATAATTTTTCATTTATGTAATGTATTGGAGGTTTCCCCCTCGAAGTGGTTGATTTCCAAGGTGTTGATCTCTCTTTTCTTCTATTTTTGGAGTTGGTTTCATAACAAGTAATATAACATTTTTCCAGGTAGGAGATCATATCCTTTCTTAGATAAGGAATCAACCTATTTATTATGTTCCCTGAAGACGTGATTGAAGAATATGTTTTGAAAGGATCTTGATACATATTTGATGTGTTGCAACCAGAAGGAGAGAGAGAGGGTTATTTGAGAAATTATCGCTGCTGGATCTAGTCCAAAATAACTTTTGAGTCTCTGAAAACTACTAGGTCATTTATGATGAATAAAATTACACAAGATATAGCTCCTAAGAGAGATAAAAACTCATATCTATTGTTTTTTTAGTGCCATAAGATCAACTAAAATGGAAAGAGGTGCCAAGCTTCATTACAAGGAGGAGCCCACTGCTGCATATCCTGTTATTTGAGTCTTCATCAAAGAAAACCATAGGGTAATGAGCTCAAACATCCTTGAGTAAATAGGTCTTTTTCATCAACTTCTCCCTCATTTTTTTAATTTTTGAGAAATAAGTTGCAATCTTAATGCAGGTGTCTCTCAGTTCCGACATCGACTATTCAAAATTTTTTTCATTCTGGTTTCTCTAAATGCCCCAGAGAATGTAGAAGGGTAGAGAGTGATATGGTCTATATTTCTGATATAATAAATATTCAATTGAGCTCGAGACCCATTATGATTGAATGTTGAGGGAGTGTATGAACCCTCTCCATACTGAAACTACAAATGGGTAATTTAGGAAGAGGTGAACAACACCTTCAGGGTTGTCTTTACATAGAGCACATTTATTGGGACCTTGAAATCCTCTTTTTAGGAGGTTTTCCTAGGTGAGGATTATGTTATGGAACACCAACCAAAAAATTCATTTCAACTTCAATGGAATGTTCCATTTCAAAGATTTATGCAACCAGGGAGCATTATATACAAGTTGGCATCCTTTGGTGATGTATTTGTATAACTCTTTAACCTCTATTTGATCCATTTTCATGTTACTGGCCCATGAAATTTTGACTTATTTATCTGAAAATACAATTCCAATATGACATAGATATGAGATGTACTGGGCCCATTCTTTTGCTATATTATCTAGCATTCCAAGATCATAGGCTTTGATCCATAATCTTGTGGGTGAAGGAGAGGTCCGGTCAACACAAATTTTATTCATGAAGTGTAAACCTTTAGAATGTCGGTATTTATCTATTATATGAGAGGAAAGAGTGAATATTCCTTCTGTTCCTTTAATTATGTCCAAGCCAGTTTCTATCTTATCCCCCTTCCCTAGGCACCATCTGAAGTTTCCAAGAATCCATCGCTTGCTTCTCATCTTGCTTCTCCAGATATAGGAAGCCCATTTATGCTCCTTGGCCCCCTCTTTGATCCAATCCTCTTCTTTCTTATTTTGTAGGTATTTTTCTTTGATGATTTATTGCCATATGCATTTTCCATTGAGGGCTATACATAGGTTCTTGGATATGAGGGAATTACAGAAGCTTTTGATGTCCTTGATACCCCAACCACCATCATTTTTGTGACGGGCGAGAGATTCAAGACTGGTAAGATGGAATTTTTTTGTGGAGCTCTGGCCCAATTCATAAGAATTTGGTGATTATGACATTTATATTTTCGATAATATCTTTGGGTAGATAATATAGGTGTATCCAGTAGAGATAAATATTTTGAAAAACTGATTGATCATTATTGGTCTCCCCCATAGAGAGAGCCATTTATTTGTCTATAAAGATATATTTTGTTCAAATTTGTTTATCATCCACTCCAATCATTTATTTCATGTTTATTTGGTTTCATATGAAAACCTAATTATTTGAAATCTCTCTCAATGGGAATAAGGGTCACTTCGAAGATGTTTGAGATTTCTTTAATTACGCCCTCCTCCTTTGAGGCGGAAATGAGCATTGATTTGAATTTATTCATTAAGAGGCTTGTGGCTATTCTGTAACTAGTAAGAATCTTATGAAAGCCTCTCCATTCTGCAATGGAAATCCAACCAATGAATAACAGATCATCAATGAACATTGAGTGAGTAATATAGATGTTTTCGGATATCTTGCATCCTGTTATAATTCCCTTTGATCTAGCGTTGATTATGTCTCTACTCAAACCATCTATAACCAAGAGGAAAATAAAGGGGGAGAGAGCACATCCCTGCTTAAGACCTCTTGAGGCTTTTAAGAAGTTAAATATGATCTCACTGATTATGAAAACATAGTTCACTATTGAAATACATGCCATGATCCAATTAGTCAACTTAACTCCAAATCCAATTCTGCGGAGAATTAATTGAAGAAATTCCCAATCCATCCTATTGAAGGATTTCTGCAAGTCTATTTTCACGAGGCAAGCATCCTATTTTTGGGATTTGATGGTATGTAGAAATTCTTGGGTTATGGGCACTATATTTTAGATTTTCCTATTATCCACAAATCCAAATTGTTGACGAGATATATGTTTGGACAAATGGGATTTGATACGAGAGACTGAGTTTCATAATGATGACATCGCCATATACTTAACGGGAGAAGAAGGGTGTTTCACCTAGGAAATGAGGGTGATGAACATGGGATTTAATGAAACCGAAGTCAAGAAATATCTTTTTTAATCCTCAGCAACTACCAGAAAATATGAATCCATTATTTCCAGGAAGTGGATGAAGAGTTCGATAATCCATCCATTTGGACCAAGATTTTTTCCCCTTGCCATGGATTTTGGTACTCCAGACAATTATTCCTTGCTGATAGGCCTATCCATGTGGGTGCTTTCATTTGGCTCGATCATCCTTGGGTGGAAATTAATAAAATTCATTTAGGTTGCGAAGGGAACATCCTCTAGCTTTAAATTGTTTATTGAAGTGTATTACAACCTCTCTATGAATGTATTCAAGGGAAGTAAGAGTATTCCCCTATTCGTCCTTGATACTCTAGATTCTATTGTCCTTCTTTTGTTGGCTTGGTTATGAAAGTATCAAGTGTTCTCATCCCTTTCCAAGATCCAAATGGCCTAACTTTTTAACCACCGAGCGTCTTCTTGTTGTTTTATAATCTTCCCATTTCTTGCTTCATATGATAACAACTTTTTTTTAGTGGATTTAGAGAGAAAAACAGGGTCCAAAGGGTTATTCAAGGAATGATGAGTTACATATATTATTTACAGGTGTAAAAGTTTCCACCCTTTTGTCATTTGTGTTAAGTGATAAATTAGTTCAATGATGGTATCTTACAAATTTTAAGAAAGACAAGTCTAGACACACATAAAATAAAATCAAAATCACACTAATAATCTCCTCCAAATAAATTTAGCCACCCTACAGTCAAAATTAGGGAATAAATTGTTGAATGTAATGAAAATGATACTAGTATCCGAAAAAAAAATGCCCTATTCTAATAATGTTGAAATAATTAAATCAATTATGGAGGGATGGAGGGGACATTAAAGAAAATTTTTACAAGACTAGTGTAAATGGAACCAAAGAAGCTTTTATTAACAAAAGATAAAGAGGGTGAAAGAAATTTAAAATGAAAAAAATAAGCTTTTAAAATTTAATGGGTTTAATTAGGATTATTTCGAAGAATACTATCAAAGACTCAATAAGCGAGTGACATCCTATGAACTTGTTGATTTTCACTTATGCTATTAGGGCCAAGATTTTGACACTACAAATGGGACATGTAGCTAGGAAATTATGTGCAAAGATTAGACAAGATATTTTTGTGATTTTGGACACTATGAGTCTACGAACTAGGCTAAGGAGACTAGCTAACAATCTCTCTTTTTGAATATTGACTTCGACAAAGCCTATGATCAAATTGATTGGACATTTATTTCTAATATGTTAACCTATCTCATTTTTTGTTCATGATTTGAGGGGATGGTTAGTATACTATTTTATTATGTCTCTATAATTGTTTTAATAAATAACACATTGTCTCCTTATATTCACGTCTTTAGTTATATTAAGCAATGATACCCCTTAGCACTCTATCCTTATGCGTTGTCAGTAGATGATTTCTATTATTTTTTAGAATCTACCTGTTTACATGGTATTTTGAGGGGTATGCCTCTACGAGATAATTCGAATATGGTGAACAATCACTTTGCAAATTATTTTCTCTTCTTTGTTTTATATAATCAAGATTTGGTGGTTGTTTCTAGGGTGATTGTTAATGATCATAAGACCAATTATTGGTTGGTTGGACTTGATGAGTTGCCTCTATAAATTACAATAGCATGGATTTCTTTTTCTTGGTGTCATTGTTAGGTATCTTGGCATCATGTTTGGTATGGATCTTTCCCCGATTTTCATGTTGGATTGGTGTATGGAATGATTTCATCGTAAGATTTTCTTTTAGAAATACAAGGATATTCCATTTTTTTACAATCTTACCACGATGGGTAGGATTCTCAAAGATTCACACACACACACACACACACACACACACACATATATATATATTTGTGAACTAATTTTGTATTACCTCAAAATTTCAAAATACATCATCAAAAGAATCACAATTTATCCAATGTTTATAGTATTAGGTCTCAATTTTCGTTGGGGGAAACCAAATATGTTGATCATTAACTACTATCAAGTCTAACCAAAATAAAACATTTGTTGTTTAAAACTACTAGAACTACTATGTACTAAACTACATAAAGAAGAAAAAAAACTATTAAAAGCCATATCATGATATCATGATATCAAGAGTCTAAAGAGGTCATTGGAGCTAGTTATTGGGAAATTTCACCTGTAGGATAAGGAGGATTAATTTCAAACCATAGGTGAATTTCCAGGTCATCTAGCCGGGCATCCAAACTTGCCCAACAAGAATGTTGATATCACTATACCCACTTAATTTCATTCAAGGAATAGATGATATCGTTATGATCCTCATGCTTCTCTTTCAATACCATACCCAAGAGGGTTTTCATCTGCTAATGGAGGGTGATGCAGGAGTTCAGGTATCGAATCTATCTTCCCCTAATATGGCCAGGGTGAAGAACACAATTTGATACCTCTTCCAAGATTTCAGATTAATAATATTATTTACAGTCATTAGAGGTGAGGTCCTCGATATGGTGGATTTCTTCATGAATTTCGAGGGGGGTAGCAAAATGAAAGTAGTGATGGATTCTTGGGAATGGGCTTGGGAACACAACCTAACTTTGGGGCCTTAGCCAATAACTCCTTGGAAAATGTGCATACATTGTCAAGGAATAATGCACAAAAAAGGAAAGAACCAATCAGGACATCTATACCCCACAACCCATGACTGAGAAGGCTGAAAAGAAAGCAAAGGCAAGAGTTGTTGGGGGTTATAGGCTGCCCAAGAAAAAATTTAAGGGAGGACCAATAAATCATAGAGGCTAGACAATAACTAGGAGACACTGTGAATAAGGTTGCAATGCAGACCCTTATAATGTATGACAACGCCAAAAAACTTGCACCAGAGAGACACAAAAACAAAAAAGAAAATATTTGAGCTATATGAAGAAGACAATACCTTAATATATTCATCCAATGTTGCCTGAGCCATAGAGTTCACTTGCACTGAGGGCATGATGACCCTGGCTGCAGCTGTAATCTATATCTCTAGTGAAATCCATGAAGTCCCGTAGCATGTAGCCCCTGTGCACCCAGAATCAATCTCTAGTATAATATCTAGTTTCCCATGTAAAACACATGTCCCTCTAGGTGTTGAAGCCAAATTTGGATTCATGTAGAAATAGGTCACTTCGACACCATTATTAAAGGCAACCTAGACTCAAGAAAATACAATGAGTTAATCCATAGTTCTACAAAGTTCTCCCCATGCACCAATCCACCACTGTTAGAAATCTAAGGGAATAGTCCCATCTACAGTGGGGGAGAAGTCCAAGAACATCATAAAATTTGGAGATTAGGGTCTCTCCTCACAGAGAAAGTAAATAGAGTAAGGCTTGCCATGATAATGAATACGAAAATAGAAACTCATATGTGTTATGCATAGGACGGGCTAGCCACAACCACCCGCACTCCCCCCTGCCTCTTAAATGTTGTGGGAGGCGGTATCATGGTGGGCTTCCCCTCATCCTCCAACGTCACTTTTCCCAACACATTGATAAGGGGTAAGCTTATGCTCATCAATGTTTGTAATGGAATTTAGGCATTCAATAGGAATTTCCCTCTTGTCAAATAAATGCTGAGAACATGGTGGATAATTCAGATCGAAATAATGTCGAAAATGTGATTAGAGGGAACTATATTTTAGTAATCCCTCATCCAACTATATGTCACCCTTTTTATTCAACGTTGTCCTATAATTAATATATATTTGACTCCTTCAAACTCACGCCACAAAATATTTATAAAATAAAAATTCCAAACATGATCACTTAAGTGATGTCAAGCCAATTTTTATGATATTAAAAAGACATTCATTCAATGTTAAAGATGTTTCGTAAGTGGCATAAGTTTTTTTTTTTTTTCGACATTTAATATATAGTTTTTGTTAACTGTTGTAAATATTTCTAATCATAATAGAAATAAGCACATCGATGCTACATCTAGCTTGTCTAGCCAAAAAATTTGCTAACACGAAACAAAGAACACAACGTAATAGTATCAAAGCTTCTACATCCAACCCATCCAGCCAAAAGAGTTACCAACATGCGAAAATATCACAACTTGCAACAATATCACCAAATAACCATGAGATATGGTAAAATAAAACTAAAACCGGCATGTGAGGAGAGTGAATTATGTTCACAGTAAACTACCCCATCAAGCAAACTCCGAAGGAATAAAACGATCACCATAAATAACATACACAAGGCTATCAACCATCATGCAAATATGCCAAAACCATAAGAATAATAACAACACCCATATGTAATCCATAAACACAACAGCCCTTGTTCCATGACAAACGACTGCCAATTCTTTAAATGCATCACAATCAGAGATCCAAAAAGGAACCAAGGGATATTTCCATAACTACTCCAAGCCCTGCACCCAAGAATATCCACTTGGATAGATTCTCGATTTGTGCCTGTGAGCTTCAAATCATATAGGTCAGTACCCAATGCAAGGAAAAAAACCACCATAAAACCAACCATTTCTAGATAATGAGGCAAGTAGACCTATCGATTACACAATAGTAATTTTTGCAAAAGGGAGACAAAAACCATTGAACCACTAAAGTTACTTCTGATTTGATGAAATGATTGTAAGTTCCTAAACACTATCAATAAGTGGGTTAATATGATCACCACAATCGCTAGTGGGGACAGTGAGATCACCAGAGATAGAATCCAAGACAAGGAAGCCTTCCACCTATGCTAGATTGGAATCAACATTGTCAATACATAACCAAAGATTACATAACATGCATTTTATATCCTCCAGCCCAGAGAACAAATTGTAATTGTCAACTTGTTTATCTTTAATAATAATACACAACAAAGTATCCATTTGTTGATGAAAATAAAAATAATACAAGAAATGTAGTCTCTTTTGACAAAATATACTAGGCTTCAAGACTGTTTTCAGATCTACATTTGTCTCTTGAATCTAACAACAAAAATGGTAGGAATGCTCCACCTTTTCCTTTGCCTCAAGGAGGAGAATTTATCTCCTCACCTCCAAAGGAACAACATCAAAAAATAAACCAACAGAGTCAAAAGAAAATTTATAAGTTCTCTTGGAGCCAATGTTACCAAGAATACCCCTTCGACTCATCATTCTCTTATGAGGAGGCATGATGGCCGTGACAAGAGAGCACACTAAACACAAACAAGACCCATGAACAACAAAAGAAGAGGATGGAAAAACGATTGATGCTTGAACTCCTAACCTCAAGACCAACAAACTATCACCCAAACACCATACCAAAGGGAGAAATTATATCAAATAACCCAATTAAGGGCATCTCAAGGAAATAATGTGCCGAAACCCTAAGGAACGAAATCAACTGCAATAAAACTGAGTACCAAAAATCCCAAAAAAAATAATTGTGTCCCCACAACACAAAGGATTTTCTTCCAATTTGGAAACCAAACACAAGGCACAAAATAACTCGAGAATATGTACCAAGACAATTGAGACTCTTAAATTCAGGAATGCCCAGAAGATAAATTTTTGAAATCTTAGAAAAGCCACCACTTCAACAATTATGAAATAAACAACACAAAAATTAAGCAATACCCAATTGGAAATCAATAGATATAGACGAACAATAGTAATATATTATTGTTGAAATGAGAGACACAATGCCTCACCATGCTATAGCAAACCTTTCATAGTATATGTCAATGATAGGATGACCGCAAGCTCAATAAGGTACCCAAACCAATCCAAAAACAAATGAAACACAGAGAACAAAAATTCTAGGCTTGCCCAGGTTAAGGAAGATGAGGATGAAACCTCCCTCCCTTGCATGCAAGGTATGTTCCTTTGCCAACCTACCAAAATAAATACGCATTTATAAAGATTTTACCTTCCAACCTCATTCCAAAGTACTTCTCCATCCTTGCGCCACACCATAATGAAATGTTGTCACCTATAGAAAAGGATAACCTTACAAGGGGAGAAAGGGGTTTTTTTGTTGAATTTTTGAAATCTACTAAATGCTAGAAGGACAGTGTTATCACTCCACCAAATTCCCAAGGCTGAGGAAGGAATCCAAACAGAGGTAACCAAAAACCAAGATTTTGACTTGATAGCTAGCCCTATCAAGACGGAGAGGGCTCTCTCCAAAAGGCTCACAGCCAGGAGGGCTGGAGAAATTAGGGTTTTAGGTTAGGTATAGAGTGTAGGGGGTTGTTTTGATTTTGTTTTGGTTGGGTAAATCAACGGATAATGAAATTAGGTCAAGGAAAGTTAGGTAAGGGCTATAAAGTTAGGGTTGCAAGGATGAATGGGGCAAGGTAGGTATAATGTAAATCACTTGAAGGTAATGTTTTTGCGATGGTTTAAAAAATGTAAGGGGGTTGAGGGAAGCATAAAAGATGTATTTCTCTCAGATGGAAGATATGAAACAAAATATGATCAGTTACCTAGAACAAAGCATGGCTAGCATGTATTCTGAATTTCACACTTATTAAAAGATCATAATCATAGACATGAAAAGGAAATGAACAATACATTCACACATATGTCACTGAAGAAGAAAAAATGGAAGACATTCAATACGACAGGTATCCCATTAATGTAGCTGCAACTCCTCTTGTATTAATGGCCAAAACTGAATACAAAGTCTCCTTGATCAACTAAGAAAAATCAAATTGATTCCAACTTCCAACCCTTTGAAAATGAGTAAAAATGACATGAAACAGGCCTCAAACAACCTCTCCCAACCTCACGGGTCGAATCCCTAAGAGGAGGACCTGATCCACTAAATTCTGAACTAAAACCTAGAGTGTAGGGTGGTCAAAGTGACTCAACCCTAACTTTTTTCAACTGATTCATTACACCTCATTTAGTTCATTTACCTAATGTATTTACCCTAGTAAATAGTAAAAACATGATAATTAAATTTACATGATCAATTACATGAGGTAAAATTAGGATTCCCCAAGATAAAAATCAAAACTAGAGTGAAGCTCAGAAAATTTCTGAAGACTGCCAAATGCACCATTTCTTGTTAAACGAGTAGCGACCAGGCATAATATATCCTCTCCGGTCAAGGTTGAGTTTGAGTGCCTTCCTGGTATCCAAATCTTCTCCATGATGGCTTGTTGGAAACACCTTTGACTCTTCTTTCTAGAACTACCTCCAGTTTTCAAAATGGTGGTCATTTTCCCTGTTAAAAACTTCTTCTCCTAAGACTGGTAAACGCGCAATGACCAGGCATATTTTGAAGTAGAAACATGCAAATTTGATGGTTTTTTGACTTTTTGATGGACCATTTCTCCTCCAAAAACTTTGAAAATTCATAGGGTTGATGTCCTCATTAATACAAAATTGTTGGTGGTGGCCATTTGTCATTTGGATGCTCCAAAAAATAGCGTAGCGTCCAGGGCGCTACGCGTTTAGAAAAATTTCTGTGTGCAAAATATCCTCAAAAAAAAAAAGGTACAAAATTCTAAGTTTGTCAAAATTGTGAGAGTACTTTCTCATCAAGTGTTTGAGGCACGGAGTGACACCTCAGAAAGTATGTATAACTTCTCTTTCTCTTTTTTCTTGGTCAAGGCTTCAATTTTTGCATGGGCTCGTTTGAGCTTGGCCCTTGCAATTTTATTCCTCATGGCATAATAATTTTCCATTTTTCTCTGAATGTAATTGTCCTTTTGAGAAATGGCCAAGAGCTGCTGCAAGTGTTGGTTGAATCTCTCAAGCCATGCTTCTCTGTGCTCATTGATTTATATAACAATTTGTTCATTTAGGGTAAGCTGGTCTGTTAGCTCAGCTTTCCTTTGTCTTTCTAGGGCTAGAGCTCTTTTCAGCCCTCTAGTCCTAGGTATCTATCTTTGAGGCTGATCCTCATCATCATCAAGTTAACCAAAATTTTCCAATGTTTCCTCAAGCAAGGCTTTAGCCTTCTCTTCCTCTCTTTGTGCTTTGATGCATTTTACCTCATTGATGACCTGCTTGGTCTTAATTTTCTTGCTCAAGGAAATCAATCACATACTTGGCCCTCTCAAGATTCTGTTGGGCTCATTAATCTCAACCTCTTTAACTTTAATTGTCTCATTGGTGATTTTTCCTTCATCCTCCTCACTTAGGTCAATCAACTGAAATTATTGCTCTATCTCATTATTGTCCTCCTCGTCATGAAAGACTAGCTCTATCACCTGTTCCTTACCTTTATTTACCTACTGTGTTGATGAAGAAGGGATGGCCCCTTTCACTCCAAATGAAGCAAACACATGCCTATAGCCTCTCTGGTAAGTTTTGGGCAATGGCTCAACCTCAACCAAACTAGCCCATTTTGCCTCAATGTATTCATCACTGCTTGATGAATTAGAATCATTATGTGGGGTTATAAAAAGGTGAAGAAGAAGGCTCTATGTGAGGTGAACGAGGAAAATGGAACTGATTTGGTAATGATGTATGAACAATAGGCTGAGATGGAGGGATAGATGAGGGAGGATGAGATGATGAAGGTGCATTCTGGCCATGCTGAATAGGTTGGGCAGTGAAAATCTCATTGGATATGAAGGTGTCCCAAGGAATGTTTATCTGATCAAGTTGAATCATGACTATCATTTTGATGAGGGAGTGGTGGAAGAGACTCTGCATTTGATGATCATAATCTCTGTTTTGGGTAATAAATTCCATCTTATCAATGCTCCAAGAGAGATAATAGGGTATGTGAAGCATTATAACCACAATAAAATGCATGAGGATCCAGATATGATAGGAATAGAGTCTAGAAAACCTTCCCTCACAGGTGAAGTATTTCATGATGATTTCCATCATGGGGACATATTTGTCAAGGAAGTGGGAGAAAGGAAAAAGTTGTCTTTTTATTATTCTTGTACCTTGGTTTAAGGTATGGTTGATAATAATAATGATTGAGGTTTCCTTATTTAAACCATATTTCTCCTACATTTCGGATCCCTATAGCAACTGCAATGATGTTAGTGGACATAGTGAAATTGACCCCGGCAAGAGTGACCTGTTTGTCATGAAGGTTAGAGATGAACAATCTTGTCACATAGGATGGTACTGGATTCTTTACACTCTCTCACAAAATTCGAAACATCCTACATGCTTAAAGCATGATACAGTGAGGGGAGATGCCATAAGCTCTCTAGTAGTTGCTGGTTCATATCTGATGACTTTCCCTCCCTTCTTATATCGATTTTTCTTCTGTGTCTCTTCCTCACTAGAACTTATGTTCTCCTCTTCAGCCATAGTTTATGTCAAAAACCTTAGGGTGATGGAATGAAATGGAGGGATGTGAAGTGAAATAAAGTGTTGGGAAATGAAGGGAAAGGGAATGTGAAGGGAGCCTAGTTTAGTGAAAACCCTTGGACTTGGGGCTATTAGGGATAATATTTTTTTAGGGAATGAGGATATATGTAAATGGGAAAATGTTTATGGGAATGTGAGGGGATCAAGTGTATAACAATTTAAGGATTAGGTTTAAATAATAATTAGGGTTTATTCCTTACTTTAGCAATAAGTTTTAATGACTATGAAGCACAACAATACATCAAGGAGATGATGGTTGGGTTACTTACTGATGAATGAAGCTTTGAAGAACCAATTTGCAGAGATTTGGCATCATTTGGTGGAGTGGCAGGGTGTGAGAGGGTTTTTGGCCCTTCTTAGGTGAATGCACAACGACTTCCCAAACGCATAGTGTCCTTTTAAAATGCGCAACACCCTTTCTTGAACGCACAACGAACAACAATTTTGTACTGCGAAACCTAACCAAACACGTAGCATCCCTCCTAAATGCACAACGACCAACAAATTTTGCCCAGTTGAACTCTAAAATTCGAATTTTCTCCTTTGATGAAGATTGATGAAGTTTGAATGAGACAAATGGACTTTGTCTTGAGGTGTTTGAGGGTTTTTATAGTCTTGTGGATTTGATTTATAACTTGAAAAACCCACTTTCCTTATGTTCACTTTTCATTTTTCAAACTTTGACACCGATACTCTTTGACTTTCTGACTTTTTGTTTTGCAGGTTGATCAGCTAATGGAGTTTTGAATTTCTTTGCTTCAGTTGGGCAAGAGTGCTTGAGTTGGAAGCTTAGGGAATTAATTATTACATATAAAAAACATAAAATTGCATTTGAAAATAAAAAATAAATTACATTTTTTTATTTTATATCAAACTGACATTTTGATATTAAAATCATAGAAATCAAAATTACAACTTGAAAAATATAATAGTTACATAGTGATGACCTTCTGTAGAGGAAGATAGAATTTTTTGTGTCAATCTCTTGTGTTTTCTTACTTTATTGAGATGGAATGATGCATTCTTGAAAGACAAAACTCTAATCACCTAATGAGACTATGAAACTCGATTTCCCTTACTAAATTCATCTGAGACAAGACATGGACAAATGAGCTTTTTATTAGTGTTATTATGCTCAAGAATACATGGGAGTGAGTCAACAGACATGGTTCGCTAAAGGAGAGGGAATTTTTATTGAGGAAGGCTACCATTAGTGAAATAATTTTTAGCATGACCTAATGGAATGATATAAAATTTTTAGAATGAGACACCTAAAATGAGAAATGAAGGAATGATATTGATCACTGATGGAAGAATGCATATTTTGACTCTAACATTGGCCTTATTGGGGATGGCAGCTCTGACAGAGGTGTCAAGAACCGTATATCTCTAAGTTGACAGATCAATGTTTTCTTCCATTGGGCCAAATACGATCAAAAATAACTAAAACTGACAAGTAGGACTGATGTTATGAAAATTCAATGACACAAACTGAATGAAACTGACTCTATTTGACTTAATTTAACTAAAACAAAGACTCAAAAATTGAACTTATCCTAATGCAAACTTAACTTGAAAAAGTAGAAACTTCAATGAAGCTCCATGGCCTTCACTTCCGGTTTTGAACTCCACTTCTTGTTCCACTTCACACTCGCAGAAATATTAAACTTATATATACAATGGAGATGAAAAATTGTCATAAATTTCAAACCAGAAGAGATAATGATTCAAGAGCCTACCATTTACTAGCCATCCAAAGCAACTTTTCCCATCCATTTCTTCTAAAAGATATGCATTCTTTCCACGAGAAGCTACAGCTCTGAAAGGACCTTTCCATAGATTATCAAACTTCCCATGCTTACCTTTGTATTCATTCCTAGCATCCCAATGGAGTACCACATCATCAATCTTGAAATCACCCTGTTTATTTTTCCTGTCATAAATCTGCTTGATCTTATCATGAAGCTTGGAAGTGTTCTGGAACACTTCTTCCCTTGTTTTCTGTAAGTGGATCATTTGGTTTATCCTTCATTGAATATCATTTTCTTCACTTCCGGCCTCTTGCAGAAGTTTCATGACTGGGACAACCAATGAAGTAGGGAAAATTGTATCTACCCCATAAAATACCTGAAATGGAGACATGCTGATGGATCTTTTGCTGCTTACTCTATCTGCCCATAGTGCACTTATCGACTTCTTGTTCCAATTATTTTTGTTAGCTTCCAAGATATTTTTGATGATATTGACTAGAGACTTATTGGAAGACTCTGCCAATCCGTTGCCCCGTGGCTAATATGTTGTAGAATGACCCAATTTGATGTTATATTTATCGCAGAATTCTGTCATTTTCTTTGATTTGAAAGCAACAACGTTGTCCGTGATAATCTTTCTAGGAAAACCAATTTGGGACAAAATTTTAGCTTCAAGAAACTGAATAATGACCGTGTCAGTAGCTTGCCTGGTCGGGATCGCTTCAATCCACTTTGTGAAATAATTTGTAGCGGCAAGGAACCATTTATGCTGAGCAGATGAAGGTGGGTGTATTTCTCCAATAAAATCCAAGCCCCACTACTGAAGGGAGCTTCAACTGAAATGGGTTGTAATGGTAAAGGAAGGAGTTTACGTTTACCTTGGAAAATTTGGCACTCATGAAAACTCATGACTGTCTTGTACAGATCTGCAAACAAAGTAGGCCAATAGTAACCCACTCTCCGTATTTTGTTGGCTGTAGTCTTCCAGTACAAATGACCTCCACAATCTCCCTTGTGGAAATATTTCATCACTTCTCTGGATTCATGTTCCGCCAAACAATTGAGAAATACTCTTCCTGGATCTTTCCAGTAGAGTGCACTATCAAGTATGCAGTATTTTGAAACCTTAAGCTTTAAATAACTTGCCTTACTATTTGTCATGTTTGGAGGAGGATTCAAATGTTATAAAACATAAATAATATCAACATACCGAGGGGACGATGAAAAGATATCTGATACCTGAACTAAACTTACATTTTCTTCATCATCGGACAATGTTGATATGAGATTGATATCAAGCGCATGCAAATTAGACTAAGCCATGAGCTTGGCTAAGTCTTTCCCTTTGATCAGTTTGGTCAGCTTGATCTCAAGGTCATACTCTAAAAGTGTTGCGATCCACCTACCTCTTCTTTCCTCTGGATCTGTTTGCATAAGTACTTCTTTAACCACTACATTTGGAACATATGCTAAAATATGAGAGTGCAAAATGTAAACATGGAAGTATTTGAGTGCTTTGACTAAGGCCAATGCCTATTTATCAATTATGTTATATCAAAGAGCTGCATCTCTTATGGTGCGACTGAAAAATGCTATAGGCAACTCTATCCCATCCTTTTTTTCATAAGCATTGATGCCAAGGTATGCTCAGAAGCAAAAGAAAATATGATGAAATCTAAAGAATAATCAGGACTTGTCAACACTGGAGCAGTAGCTAAAGAAAATTTTACAGAGCTGAATGATTTACATGAGATTTTTGACCATCTAACATCATTTTATTTCTTCATCATATTGGTCAATTCTTTGAGATGTTCTGCTAGGTTGGGAATAAACCTACGTAGGAAATTCATCCTACCATTGAAGGCTTGAATTTCCTTTTTGTTTCTAGGGAAGTCTATTTTATGAATTGCTTCAACTCTAGCAAGATCTATTCGAATTCCATCTTTTGAGATGATAAGTCCCAACAAATTACCCTCTTCCATAGCAAACAAACACTTATTAGGATTTAGGGAAATCCAAAAATTTCTACACCATTGGAAAAAAACTCTCAAATGATGTAAGTGCTCTTCATCTGGATTTGAATAAGCAGTAAGATCATCTAAATAAATTACCGAGAAGACATCTTTTTCATTACTGAAAGCTATGTCCATGGCATGCTGGAAAGTGGCCCCGACATTCTTCAAACCGAATGGCATTTTTGAATATTTAAAGGCTCCCCATGGTGTTGTGAATGTTGTATTATCCTGATCATCTTCGTGTACAAGGATATGATTGTAGCCTGAATAGCCATCCAACAATGAAATCCTGCTGGCTCCTACAACTCGTTGAAGTATGTGATCCATCTTGGGCAGCGGGTAATTATCTTTCAATGACACTTTGTTCAGATTTCTAAAATCTATGCAAAGTTTAATCTCATCGGTCTTCTTCCGCACCAGAACCAAATTGGAGATCCAATATAAAAATATGACTGGTACAATGATGCCTGCCTTATAAAGCTTTTTTACCTCCTTCTCAATGGATGGCAAAAATTTTGGATTAATTCTCCTAAGCTTCTGTCTAAAGGGCTTCTGATTTGGCTTGATTGGGATTGTGTGCTGAATGATATATTGATTATACACTTTTAGATCTGAATAAGCCTAAGAAAATACATTAGAAAACTCAGTAAAAAAATCAATATATTTAGGATTTACCTCTGATGGTAAGGACTTTGAGAGTTTGATGAACTTCGACTGATCAAATATTCCGATATTCACATCTTCTACTCATTTTTTTGTGGGAACCAAAGTTGGTTTTATGGCCACATCATCCTGATCAAATAAATCTTCCAAAGGTATGAGACCTTCCAGAATTTTATTGTCTTTGAGCTGAAGAATGTCAATCTGCTCTGTTTCAATAACATGGTCATATTTATCATATACTTCATCCATAGAACAATTTTCAAATTCTCCTTCACTCTGCAGGAAGTTGTTCACTTGTTTATCATCCCATAAAACTTGCCAAAATTTGAAGTTATCCTGAATGGTGGGCCTGTGCTTTATATGGATCTCAAAATTTTTATTAATGAACATTGTAGATCTGAAATTACTCGCAATAGTAGATAATGAATCAACCATCAAGTTTTTCAATCTAGGCACTACCTTAAGTGTGTATTCAGGAAACATTCTTAAAATGTCAAGTGTTGTGTTCCTATATTGACTCATCCTAGGGTGATTAGCTTGGTACTCACCTTTAATTTGTTTGATCACTAGCTCTAAATCACCGTAGACTGCAATTCTCCTAGCCCCCAATTTATTTATAATTTTCAAACCAGTAATGAGCGCTTCATATTCAACCTCATTATTTGTACAATCAAATGCTAGTTTGTAGGAACACAACCTTACATTATTTGGGACCTTGTTTTTCTATTGCCATGGGCTACGGATCCATAAACCTATGCTAGCTCCGTCTTTGCCAACATAACCATCAAAGTCCATGCTCCAAAGACCATGTTCTTCCTTCAAGGTGCTGAAATTATTGATTCTGATTTGACACTATTTGGAGGTCTGATTATTCATGCTGATTTGAAATTTCATCTGCCTTCTCTAATGGCTGTTGGGTTACAATGGGCATATTTTATTTCTCTTCCTCTAACATTGTTCTAATACAATCAAAAACTTTGGGAACATCCTCTAATTCTACTTTTTTACAATCTATATCATTTAATCCAGACTCATTGTACAATATGAAATATTCTAAATCGGTATGTACAACGTTGATTGGATGATTGTTAGGCCTTTCCTTATTAGTGATCATGTACTTCATTTTGGTCTCACAGTATAGCTTTCTCATTTGAAAAAAAACAGGGATAGTAGCATAGGAAAAATCTAACTGCAATGTACCTCTTAATTCCCCCCCCGGATCTTGACAACGTCATATCGAAACGTGGTGGAATATCAACAACTACCACGTGCATAAGGACATTTTTAGCTGAGATTTGTTCTAAGGAGACCAATATATCTTTGATCAGACCTAAACAACAGACACAAATAGAATCAAAAGAGTATAGATCATGATATGGGTGGGTAATATCAAGGCCAAGCTTCTCCATGATGGCTTTGGGAATGAGGTTGTGAGAAGCCCCAGAGTCTAACATAGTATTATGAAGAATAGACTGATGAACTTTAAGACTCAGATAGAATGGTGGGACTTCACTATCTTTGGATTGGACATAAATGGCGGGACCAAATATCAACTCAGGCTGATCATCCTCTATATTAACCATGTTGGATAAAGGGTCAAATTGTAAGGTTTTGGCTACATGGTTTTTGAAATTATCAATTTTGACCAACTCGGTAAGAGGAATAGACACTTTTAATTTAGAAATTTTAGACTCGAAATTAAAAGGTGCAGTTTTTTTTACCTCTTTCGTGATAACATCCCTTTTTTCAACATGATCTCTGGGTGCAACTTCCTTTCTCTGAATGTCTCTTTCTTTGTCTGGTCCACTTGAAGTAGGCTGATTATTTCTGTTATGGTTCGGTGCTACAATTTCTTTACCCTTATTCTAAACTTGTTTCGGTGGTGCTTCTTTCTGCTAAACTGTTTTCTTCGGAAGTGGAGTTATTGGAACATCCCAGCCTCTCAAGGTATATTGCCTTTGCTGGGAACTCAATGCATTTAGGTACCCTCTCTGACAGTCATCAGATTCTACCTCTAATTCATGGTCATTCGCCATTATGAAATTTTTATCATTAGGTGAACTTGTATTTTCCACATATTCTTCATCCTCGGTAAGAAAAATGGACTAACCATCAGTTGTGAAAAGAAGATTCTCTTCTACCGTTGGTTCTTCCTCTTCATCACTTTGGGAATAGTTATGTTGAAGTGGTGCTCTGATTTGCTGCTGTTGCTGTGTTTCGAGAGGTCTTTGTTCTCACTGCTTTATTCGAAACTGAGGTTGCTGCTGACCTCAGAAATTTGGATTTATGATTTGAGGCTTAGTCTGTCTGTCTGAAATAGACATCTTATCAACCATTCTCTCTATGGTTTTCAACAAGGCATCAAATTTGGTATCAGATGAAGTGGAGGGTTCCTCTTTGATAATCACTTTGCATTCACGTTTAAGTTTGGCCTTTTTAATTAATAGATTTGCTTCAACACTCACTGAATTATTTATCATATCTTCAAGGGTGGTGAGATTTATTTCTCTCAATGAATAGGCCATATCTAGATCAAATGCATCAAGATAATGTAGAAGGGCTAAACCAGGAGGTGCTTTCATTTCATTAGGAATGGAATTATAAATTCTGAGATATTAGGCATTGTAATCAGGCACTGATTCATTGGGATTACGTCTCAAGGAATCATATTCAGCAAGGATCTGTAAAGGGTTTTTCTTTTCATCCCACCTAGCTAAGAAAGCATCAGTCAATTCAGCGAGAGTCCTAATTGAATTTTTTGCTAGGGCACAGAACCAAAATTTGACTTCACCAAAAAAACTTTGTGCAATGATTCACATCTTGGCATCATCTGCATCTAAATCCTCCAAATATGTAAAGGTTGCGATTTTAGCTATGTGTTGACAGGCAGTTATTTCAGTGTTTTCATCAAAAAGGGGGAGCCTTTGACCATACCCTTCAGGCATATCAGCAATATTACTAGGGATCACTAATGGTCCAAAACGAGCCATAATTCCGGCTGGATGGTGTACTGGGTTAACAACCAGAGGGATGGGCTAAACGGGTAAAGGAGTTGAAACTGTTGGTGCTGAAGTAGCGGGTACGTATGATGAAGTCGAAGGTGAAGATGAATATATTGAGATTGATTTATGTTGAGGTTCATATGTAACAAAAAATTCTTCGGGATGATAAAATTTGATCCACTCTTTAATGTCTAGGTCAGATTTAGGCTTGATTTCTTCGTAAAACCAATCTTTCAAAGAACTTAAATATAATTCTGAGAAATATTTTACTTTGGATAATCTCAGAGGATCAAAAAATATATCAGACAAGGAATTTTCATATTTGGACTTGAATAAAGATAATTCAAACTTTATGTCATAGGGTATATCTTGTAGAGAAAGTAATTTTGCAGGTAGAGATATTGATCTTGCCAATGGAGCTGGTCCTGATTGAATTTGTGGAGTTTGATATTGGTGTCTTAGAAATAATTTCTCCGGATCATCAACAAGCACAACTGGATCAGGGTTTGGATTCTATCTGGTGTATCTTATAGAAGCCATATCTACTGTGAGGCACTGCACTTATGAAATCAACCTTCCGAAACTTGATCCTATAATCCAATGGATCATTTTCCAATTGATATTTTTCGTACACCGTGGGAAAATTTTGTATTTTAGTTCCCCAACAACTAGTATGTGATCACTCCACCAGATTCTCAAGGCTGAGGAAGGAATCCCAACGGAGGTAACCGCAAACCAAGCTTTTGACTTGATAGCTAGCCCTATCAAGCCGGAGAGGGCTCTCTCCAAAAGGGTCACAGCCAGGAGGGCTAGAGAAATTAGGGTTTTAGGCTAGGTATAGAGTGCATGGGGTTTTTTTTATTTTGTTTTGGTTGGGTAAATTAGAGGATAATGAAATTAGGTCAAGGAAAGTAAGGTTAGGGCTATATAGTTGAGGTTGCAGGGATGAATGGGGCAAGGTAGGTATAAGGTCAATCACTTGAAGATAATGGTTATGTGATGGTTTAAAAAATTTAAGGAGGATGAGGGAAGCATAAGAGATGTATTTCTCTCAGAAGGAAGATGTGAAACAAAATATGATTAGTTACCCAAAAAAGAGCATGGATAACATTTATTCTAAATTTCACACTTATAAAAGATCATAATCATAGACATGAAAAGGAAATGAACAATACATTCACACATATGTAACTGAAGAAGAAACAATGGAAGACATTCAATACCACATGTATTCCATAAATGTAGCTGCAACTCCTCTTGTATTAATGGCCAAAACTAAATACAAAGTCTCCTTGATCAACTACGCAAAATCAAACTGATTCCAACTTCCAACCCTTTGAAAATGAGTAAACAATGACATGATATAGGACTAAAACAACCTCTCCCAATATTAGGGGTTGAATCCCCAAGAGGAGGAGTTGATCCACTAAAGTCTGAACTGAAACCTAGAGTGTAGGGTGGTCAAAGTGACTCAACTCTAACTTTTTGCAATTGATTCATTACACCTCATTTAGTTCATTTACCTAATGTATTTACCCTAGTAAATAGTAAAAACATGATAATTACATTTACATCACCAATTACATGAGGTAGAAACATGATTCCCCAAGATAAAAATCAAAACTGGAGTGAAACTCAGAAAATTTCTGAAGACTGTCAATTGCACCATTTCTTGTTAAACGCGTAGCGACCAGGCAGAAAATATCCTCTCTGTTCATGGTTGAATTTGAGTGCCTTCCCGATATCCAAATCTGCTCCATGGGCTCGTTGGAAATCCCTTTGAGTTTGATTTCTAGAACTACCTCCAGTTTTCAAAATGGTGCTCATTTGCCCTGTTAAAAACTTCTTCTCCTAATACTGGTAAACACAAACAACCAGACAGATTTTGAAGCAGAAACATGAAATTTTGATGGTTTTTTGACTTTTTGATGGACCAGTTCTCCTCAAAAAACTATGAAATGTCATAGGGTTGATGCCCTCATCAATAAAAACCTATTGGTGGTGGCCATTTGTCATTTTGATGCTCCAAAAAAGAGCGTAGCGTCCAGGGTGCTACGTATTTAGAAAAATTTTTGTATGCAAAATATCCTCAAAAACACAGAAATGTACAAAATGCTAAGTTTTCGTAAATTTTGTCAAAATTGTGAGAGTACTTGCTCATCAAGAATTTGAGGCATGGAGTGACACCTCAGCAAGTATTTCTAAGTTCTCTTTCTCTTTTTGCTTGGTTAAGGCTTGAATTTTTGCATGGGCTCGTTTGAGCTTGGCCCTTGCAATTTTATTCCTCATGGCATAATGCTTTGGCATTTTTCTCTGAATGTCATTGTCATTTTGAGCCTTGGCCAAGAGCTGCTGCAAGTGTTGGTTGAATCTCTCAAGCCATGATTCTTTGTGCTCATTTATTTCTATAGCAATTTGTTCATTTAGGGTAAGCTGGTCTGCTAGCTTAGATTCCCTTTTTCTCTCTAGGGCTAGAGATTTTTTCAGCCCTCTAGTCCTAGGTCTCTGTCTTTGAGGTTGATCCTCATCGTCATCAAGTTCACCAAACTTTTCCAATGTTTCCTCAAGCAAGGCTTTAGCCTTATCTGCCTCTCTTTGTGCTTTGATGCATTTTATGTCATTGATGACCTTCTTGGTCTTCACCTGCTGATTTTATTGCTCAAAGAAGTCAATCACATACTTGGCCCTCTCAAGATTCTTTTGGAGCTCAATAATCTTAGCCTCTTTACCTTTAATTGTCTCATTGGTGATTTTGCCTTCATCCTCCTCACCTAGGTCAATCAACTGAAATTATTGCTTTATCTTGTGATTGCCCTCCTCATCATGAATTACTGGCTCTATCACCTGTTCCTTACCTTTATTTACCTATTGTGTTGATGAATAAGGCATGGCCCCTTTCACTCCAAGTGAAGCAAACACATTCCTATAGCCTCTCTGGTAAGTTTTGGGCAATGGATCAGCCTCAGCCAAACTAGCCCATTTTGCCTCAATTTCTTCATCACTGCTTGATGAATCAGAATCATGATGTGATGATGATGTAGGGTTATAAAAAGGTGAAGAAGAAGGCTCTATGTGAGGTGAATGAGGAGAATGTAACTGATCTGGTAATTATGTATGAATAGTAGGCTAATATAGAGGGATAGATGAGGGAGGATGAGATGATGAAGGTGCATTGTGGCCATGCTAACTAGGTGGGGCAGTGAAAATATTATTGGATATGAAGGTGTCCCATGGAATGCTTAATTGTTCAAGTTGATGCATAACTATCATTTTTATGAGGGAGTGGTGGAAGAGACTCTGCATTTGATGATCATAATCTCTCTTTTGGGTAATAAATTCCATTTTATTAATGCTCTGGGAGAGATAATAGGGTATGAGAAGCATTCAAACCCTAGTAAAATGCATGAGGAGCTGGATATGATAGGAATAGAGTCTAGAAAAACTTCCCTCACAGGTGAAGTATTTCATGATGATTTTCATCATGGGGACATATCTGTCAAGGAGGTGGGAGAAAGGAAAATTTATATTTTTATCATTCTTGTACCTTGGTTTAAGACATGGCTCATAATAATAATGATTTAGGTTTCCTTGTTTAAACCATCTCTCTCCTACATTTGGGATCCTTGTAGCAACTGCAATGATATCAGTGGACATAGTGAAATTGACCCCGACAAGAGTGACCTATTTGTCATGAAGGTTAGAGATGAACAATCTTGTCAAAATACGATGGTACTGGATTATTTTCACTTTCTCACAAAATTCGAAACAAGCTACATGCTTAAAGCATGACACAGTGAGGGGAGATGCCATAAGCTCTCTAGTAGTTGCTGGTTCACGTCTGATGACTTTCCCTCCATTTTATATGCCTTTTTCTTCTGTATCTCTTCCTCAATAGAAATTTTGTTCTCTTCTTCAACCATAGTTGATGTCAAAAACCTTAGGGTGATGGAATGAAATGGAGGGATGTGAAGTGAAAGGAAGAGTTGGGATATGAAGGGAATGGGAATGTGAAGGGAGCCTAGTTTAGTGAAAACCATAGGACTTGGGGCTATCGGGGATAATAATTTTTTAGGGAATGGGGATATAGGGAAATGAGAAAATGTTTATAGGAATGTGAGGGGAAGTTTATAACAATTTAGGGATTAGGTTTAAATAAGAATTAGGGTTTCTTCCTTATTTTATAAATAAGTTTGAATGACTATGAAGCAAAACAATACATCAAGGAGATGATGGCTGAGTTACTTATTGATGAATGAAGCTATGGAGAACCAATTTGCAAATATTTGGCATCATTTGGTGGAGTGGCAGGTTGTGAGAGGGTTTTTGGCCCTTCCTGTGTGAGCGCATGACTTCCCAAACAGGTGGCATCCTTTTCAATCGTGAAACACCCTTTCTTGAACGCGCAGTGACCAACAATTTTGCACTGCGAAACCTGAACAAATGCGCAACATCCCTCCTGAATGCGCAACGACTTGGAGAACACGCAACGACCAACAAATTTTGCCCAGTTGCACTCTAAAATTCGAATTTTATCCTTTGTTGAAGATTTCTTAAGGCTGATTGAGACAAATGGACTTTGTCTTGAGGTGTTTGAGGGTTTTTATAGTCTTGTGGATTTTATTTATAACTTGAAAAACCCACTTTCCTTATGTTCACTTTTCATTTTTCAAACTTAGACATTGATACTCTTTGAATTTCTGACTTTTTGTTTTGCAGGTTGATCAGCGGATGGTGTTTTGACTTTCTTTGCTTCAGTTGGACAAGAGTGCTTGAGTTGGAAGCTTAGGGAACAAATTATTACATATAAAAAACATAAAATTACATTTGAAAATAAAAAATAAATTACATTTTTTTTTATTTTATATCCAAATGACATTTTGATATTAAAATCATAGAAATAAAAAATTGAAAAATTGAAAAATATAATAGTTACATAGTGATGATCTTCTGTAGAGGAAGATAAAATGTTTTTGAGTCACTCTCTTGTGTTTGTTGACTTTATTGAGATGGAATGATGCATTTTGGACCTTGAAAGACAAAACCCCGATGACCTAATGAGACTATAAACCCTGATTTCCATGACTGACTTCAATTGAGACAAGACATGGACAAATGAGATTTTTATAACTGTTATTATGCTCAAGAAGACATGGGAGTGAGTCAGCAAATATGGTTCTCTGAAAAAGAGTGAAGTTTTATTGAGGAAAGCTACCATCAGTGAAATAATTTTTAGCATGACCTAATGGAATGACATAAAAATTTCATAATGAGACACCTAAAATGAGAAATGAAGGAATGATATTGATCACTAATGGCATAAAGCATATTCTGACTCTAACAGACGACTTGAACCTTTCGAGATTTAAGATGCTGCTTAAGCGATGTACTATCATTTTTTATAGAACAAAAAAATGATAAAGATTGGTACATTCTTACCATACACAACATGTTTATATTTTTACCACTAAAAACATATAAGTAATATTATATTGTTTAATCTCGATTGTTGGCCACTTGAAAACCCACTGTTCCATTTGATCATTTTTTTTTCAGATGAAAAAATAGTTGGTTTATATTATCTACCAACAACATATATCAAAATATTCAATTACACACAATTCAACATTATTTACCAAATATACTTCCCTTGAAAACAAAATATACAGACCATGAAGTAATTTTTTCACATATATCAACAATACATTGTGTAGCCTTATATGAAATATCTTATAGAAAATTAACAAAATATTACCAAAATGCATAAAAGTAAAGACCACTAATACTTAGGAAATCCAGAAAAATAAATTATGTTGGTCTAATATCTCCTTCTGCCATGATAATGTTATCTTCCATGTGTGTATAGTGCATGTACTCTGCCTCCTCCCTCATTCCTTGATTTGAAAGTGAATCTGCTACTATGTTAGCTTCTCTGTAGATATGATGAAAGGTGACCTGCCTAAAGGTTTGAGTAAGAAACTTTATATGTGCATTCCATCCATCTAGTTGGGGAGGATAAAAAGTAGATTTTTGACAAAAACCATATATGGTGGCTTTTGAGTCACCGTAAATATGAATATTGTCGATATACTTCTCTCTGGAAAACCATAACAGTCCCCAGAGTGCCACAACCTCCACCCTAGTATTTGCACCCATTCCTGCAAGCCATGTGATCCTGTAGTGTGTATTGATGTTGATCTGAATCCACACACCACACCCACATCTCCAAAGCTGAGTGGCTCATATAAAAACCTACAATAAATGTGATAGGGGGGGCATGATACGATAGGAGACATCCTTTGTGTGTTGTGTGTCATATTTATGTGAATATATCCGAGCACATACCTTCATAAAGATCCAATAAGTATCTGTCTCTTGATTTTCGAAGATGGCCTTATTCCTTGCCTTCCATATCTCCCAAAAAACTTATGTAGGAATCGTTTGCATACTCGCCCCCCTTTTAGACCACCATTTAAGACACTTCTTTGGAACCAAAACGCCTGAATGGAATTTCTCAATGCCTCATGATGTGAGACCATACTTGTATTGCAATTGGGAATTCAAGAAACAAATGAGCATTTGATTCCAATTCAAATTTACACTGTGCACATCTACCCGGGCTGTAAAAGGCCATTCTCAACAAATTTTCCCAAGTGAGCATTCGATTTTTCCATACCAGCCAAATATATATAATGATCTTGTTGGTAACTTTGTATTTCCATATGTTTTAAAACAAAATAGGATGATAGTTAAAATGGGCGTTCATGAAGTACTTGTAAACCTTCGTGACGAAAATTGATTTTTCCTTCAGATAGCCAACATATGTGCGTTGATCCACTTCAACCCTTTTGCATAATCCAAAATTATTCAATGAATTAATATATGAATCCCATTCTTCTGCCATTCCTTCCGTCAAATACATGTGTATATATCTGCACCAAATGGGAGACCTTCCTCTCCATCTGCTGATAATAAAACAATATAGCCCCTTGCTTATAGGCCCCTTAGTGTCTGTTCATTTAATTTGTAGCCATATTCCAGCCCTTTAATATTATCCCATATCAATATATGATTACCTGAGTTAAATGTCCAGATGAAACGTTGTAGGAACCATATTTTAATCTTGTTGAATCCATTCCAAATACAAGATCCTTTCGCAACACCAATCAGCCCATTACTTATCCACGCAACTACCCCTCTCCGTTTGATATATTTATACTCGATGGTGTCTCGCCCTATACCTTCCCTGAATAGTTCCCTCCATATAGATTTTATAATAAGCGACCAACCAAATTTTTTTCCATTTAGTATTCCCCATCTTCCAAGCTCCTTTGGAATCATGATTTTATTCCATCAGGTGAGATGAAATTTGTGAAATTTTTTTATTCCTTCCCATATGAATTTAGCCATAATGTTTTTTAACATATTTAAAATGTATGAAGGCACTATATATAAGTGAGCCCAATATACCGTAAGTTGTTGAAGTATAGTTTGTGTCAATATGAACATGCCTTCGAGATATAAATATTTATTAGACCACGAGTGTGATTTTCTATAGAATTTTTTAACAATCCACCTCCAGCCAGCAATACCATAACCATTTGGCTTCAATAGGAACCCCAAGTAAGTGAGACCTTGCTACAAATGTTTTATTTTGAAGTGACAAAGCTCGACAATATGTTGAACATCCTCTAGTGTGCCTTCATTGCATATCATTAAATATTTACCTTCGTTTACTATCATGCCCGAAGAAATACCAAATCTATGTATTAATCGGTGCATGGCCACCCATTTTACTCTGTCCACCTTCCCGTATGCCAAGAAATCATCTACGAATAGGATTTGTGTAATATTTTTTCGAGTCCCCACCTTTATTCCATTGAACATACTTGTACATGCACCTCCTTGATCTTGAGACCGAGTCCATCCATAATAAGTATATAGAACAAAGGTGAGAGAGAACAACCTTGTTTGAGGCCACACCCAACTTTAAAGAAATTTGTGGGGAAACCATTTACAATTACCGCGAATTGGACAATGGTAACACAAATAATATTCCATTCTATCACCTGAATTGAAAGACCAATTTTAGTGAGAATCAATCTTATAATACCCCAATCAACACATTCATAGGACTTCTTTAGATCAATATTCATCACCATAGCTAACATCTTATTTGACTGTATGGATTGTAACAGTTCCTATGCATTTGCAACAACATCTTGTATTTGTCTGTTTTTCAGAAATCTGAATTGTTCCCTGGAGATATGTGCAACAAATATGTCCTTCAACCTTTTTGTTATGATTTTGAAAATTAGTTTGTAATAAGTATTGCATAATGAAATAGGTCAGAAGTCATTAAAAGTGGCAGTATCTGTCACCTTAGGTATGAGGGAAAAGAAGATTGAGTTGAGTGCCCCCGATACCTTGCCTTCAAGACACGATTCTTCCACTATGTCTCTAAGTTCCTCCCCCATCAACTCAAAGAAATGTAAATATAAATAAACCGTCCATCCATCTGGCCATGAAAATTTATCTTTCTTGAAGGATTTGATAACCCACACTATTTCCTTGATAATGATTGGATGGTAAATCATGCAGTTAATTGACGAGTTGATGTCGATGATGTGGCTAGCACCAACAAAGACAACTACAACTATGGTGACAAAAATTATCATTGAATATAAATACGAATACTCCATAGTGAATAAGAAAACTCAGGAGTGATTGCAAACTTGATATTTACACATGAATATAGATTAGCTATATTTCACAATAAATTGAGTTCAAATGTTATAATCAAGGTAAGAAGTTACGATAATAAGATTGACAAAAACATAATCACAATCTTGTACTTTAGTTAATTGTGAAAAGTGGATGGATAAATAAATGTTGATTTTTGACTCAATATAAAAGTAGTAAATATATAAACACATAGACATAAAATTATTCAAACAATAAAAATGGACACAAACTTAATGAAACTTAAAAGATATTAAATTATCACGGATATTCCTAACATTTGTGTATCCCCTAATGTAAATTTTGTGGCCAATAGTCAACTTTTTTTTCCATCGACACATTTGTTTCGAAAGAATAATTTTGAGGAAAATAAATAATTCTCCTCATTCCATGTAAGAGTTTTTTTTGGGGGAGAAAACTAATTTTCTCATTTTGAGACAAGACAATCACTACACTTTTTCAAATTTTTCATTTCAAATGAGAGGTACTTAATATATATATATATATATATATATATATATATATATATATATATATATATATATATATATATATATATATATATATATATATATATATATATATATATAATAATAATAATAATAATAATAATAATAATAATAATAATAATAATAATACAATCATTACACTTGTTGATTTGAAATTATATATATATATATATATATATATATATATATATATATATATATATATATATATATATATATATATAAAAAGTGAGAATAATATGTAAGTATTATTTATGTTCATAATACATGAATTTAAAAGATTAACATTATCGCATTTTACTAAACTAACAAAACCAATTTATATTAATGTTATTGATATTGTTCCTCTACCTTTTAAATGAACTACCTTGTACCTATATTTTAGGAATTGTCCATTGTTTACATTAGGCTATTTTATAGTTATAATTTTAAATTCATTTCAAATTTGTTGCAGAAGTGAATTTCAAATTCAAATTTAGTGTTAAATGTAAGTGCCAAAAGAGACCACTAAGTGTAATTCTATTTGATTTCAGTCTTAATAATATATATTAATGTTATTGATATTGTTCCTCTACCTTTTAAATGAACTACCTTCTACCTATATTTTAGGAATTGGCCATTGTTTATTAGGCTATTTTATATTTTTAATTTTAAATTCATTTCAATTTTGTTGCAGAAGTGAATTTCAAATTCAAATTTAGTGTTAAATGTAAGTTCCAAAAGAAACCACTAACTGTAATGTTATTTGATTTCAATATTAATAATAAACTTGTTTCTATGGTAAGGGAATTTTTCGTTATGAAACACATATGTTTTGGCATGGAACTTGATTTTTTTCAAATCAAATTCTCAAATGTGAATGTCCAATCTAAGTAAATATCTTATATGGATAAAATGGAGAAGCATGTTGGGAATATGAATTTAATCTCTTAACAGGAGTAGGTAAGAGGTCCATCCAATAAGACATGGACATGATGTAACCATTAAGAGGAGAACAAATCAATACCGCATAAGTAAGGATGGTAAATCTTTCATCATCAATGCACACAAAAGTAAATCCAAGGTATATTTGGTAAGTGAAAATTAGACCCAAAATTTGATAAGTTTTACTAGGAAGTTTGTATTACGTTTCTTAAGATAGATTCAACTAGGTGATGAATCAATAAAATGAAAGACATCTTGGAGGGTGTACTAAAGTAGAAATGACGTTTGGAGGAATTATTGCAAACATACAAAGAACTATCTTAAGATCCTAAGGGGTTATAACCAAAGAGGGAAGTGGAGCATGAGATATAATGGTTGCCTAAATCCCTATTTTTAAATATTTAGTTGTATAGATAGTCCATCCTATAAAAATATGAAGTGAAGAAAAAACTGTAGTAGCTACTAGAGCATAGATTAGTTCAACCAAGCAACTCACCTTGTGGGCTAACTATCATCATACTACCTAAGAATAATGGGACTTGGAAAATGTGTATTGACTACAAATATTTGAACAAGATCACCCTTGAGAATTGACATCCTCTACCTAGGATTGATGATTTCTTGGATCATTTGGAACATGCTAAGTACTTCACAAATTTGGATCTCAAATTGAGATACCACTAAGTATAAGTTAAAGAAGAAGATACTTGGAAGGTTGTGTTCAAGACAAGGCACAATTTATATGAATGTTTGATAATTCCTTTTTGGTTTATATACTGCACCAATTACATTTGTGTGTTTAATAAATGTTGTATTTCCTACCTTTCTAGATTCATTTGTAATAGTGTACTCGGATTATATAGTGGTTTGTAGATATACCTTACAAGATATTATCTCACATTTCAAGCAAGTGTTGGAGACTTTGAAAAAACATTAGTTGTTGGATAACCTTAAGAAATGTGAAGATAACTCAATATAGATCCCACAAAGATGGGTACCATCCTTAAGTGGCTAGTTCCTACTAATGTTGTTGAAGTTAGTAGTTTTGTTAGGGTAATGTAGTACCTATGGAAGTTTATATTATCCTTTCTAGCTATAAATATGCTACTTCATGTAATAATAGCTAGTGATAAAAGTTTCCAAGGGGGAGGAATTAACATAAATCTTTTGAGGAGACAAAACAGAAGACCATTCAAGCATAAATTATTGCATAGCATAATTTGTGTGTCTTTAAAAGTGGATATGCTTTAGGAGTAGCCTTGATGCAAGGATGTAAGCCATTATGATATTATTCTAACAATTTTTCATGGTGGAGTCTTGAAATAACCCATGTACAATAAGGAAATCTATGTCCTAGTTCAAGGTATTAAAAGTGGAAGAACTATATAATGGGTAGGGAAACCATTAACCACACTAAAAAATAGCCATTAAAGTGTTTGCAAGCCTAAATATTTAACAATCCAAACACTACAAGTGGTTGGGGTTTGGGGAACAATTTCTATATTAATCAAATATAAGAACCATACACTATAAGTGGATGGGGTTTTGAGAGAAATTTCATCTAGTAATCAAATATAAGAATGATATGATTTATTATTTGGTAGACATGCTTTCAGTGCCATCGAAATCCAAGATTATATTTTTGAGAACTTTTATGCACATGGATTCTTTTATCTATGATGCATACAAAGAGGCATACACAAAAGATGAGGAATTTAAAGAGGCGTTTCAACAAATATAGGGCCAAATTCGTGTAGAAGAATGTGATAATAAAACTAACTATAATATATATAATGCGTTGATATAGACTCGGTAGACAAGCTCTATGCTCGTAAAGGTGAAATATTGCAACATATCAAAGGGTTCACGCCTCTAAGATTGTAGGACATTTGATGTTAAGAAGATAGTTACCAAATTACACAAGAATGTGTATTGGCCTAGATTGCAAGAAGATGTAGCTCAATTTATTAGTGGATGCATATTTTGTTGTACCAACAAGCCTAGTAATAGAAAGCAAGGTTTATACCATCTCTTTCATGTACCCAATAAACCATGGGATAACATCTTCATGGATTTTGTGGGTGGTGTTCCATTAACTAGGAAGGGAAATGACTATCCATTTGTAGTAGTTGATAGGTTCAATAATATGTTAATTTTTATGCCTTGTAAAAATACCATCAAAGGATAAGGATCAACAAAAAGAGCATGATTCCAAATAGGGACACAAAATTTCTTATTGACTTTTGGAATACACTTTGGGATAAGATGGAAACTAAGTTGAAGAGACCTACAATTTTCTATGCGCAAATATATGGATAGACAAAAGTAGTAAATAGGACATTGGTTCTTATTTTCAGGGATTATGGTCAGATATGTCCAAATTACTAGGACAAAAATTTGATTTATATTCAACAATCATGTAATAGAGAGGTCCACAAATCTACAAGTAAGTACCCTTTTGAAACTCGTTTTGGGTGTTTCCGCCGTCTCCCTTGAATGTTGAATACAAATAGTAAGGAGCGATGGAAGACATCATAGGAGATGCATTGAAGAAGAAATAGTTATTGAAAAGATTAGAAAAATCCAATTGCAATTACATGATATATTAAATAATTCACAAGAAAAGTATCAGGCCAGACATGATCAACATAAAATTGAGAAAACATTCAAGGTGGAAGATATATTTTGATTGCATATAAATAAAGTAATGTTGTAGGGTCCCAGTAAGAATATCAAGACTATATGGTATGGCCATTTTGAAGTATTGAAGAAGTCAATAATAATGCATATATATTTAGACTACCCCCATATATGTGTATTTACTCAGTAGAGAATGTGGAAAATATAAAATGGTACGAGCCTTCCATGTTGGATCAGGAAATTGAGGACCAAGTCCTACTTACCATAGAGGAATTATCCCCAAAATCTTGGGCAAATTTGGTAGAATATAGAGTCTTGCAGAAGAAGTGTAGAACTACTAAACAAGTGCAACATGAACTCTACTAAATAGGGTTCAAAAGAAAACTTATAGGAAAGGAAAAATGGTACTTGATGGAGAAGATCAAAAATATACACAGGACCAAAAGCCTCCCTAAATGGGGAGGTTTAATCTGAAATGTATAATTACAAAAATATTCATCTATTTTAGTACTTTCTAGAAGGAAAATTTGGAAGAATCAGATTGCAAGGCCCAATTTCAGGAGAAAGCCATAATTTGATGATTTGGGGTCCAAAAAATGCTAGATTTAGTATGAGGCATCAAATGACACCTTTTTGGGTCAAAAATTTGTGATCTTAGATCCTACATCCTAAAGGTTGTTCTACAAACCATAAACTTTCCAACAATGCAAAAATCACCTCAACCAGAATTTGTATCTAAAATTTATACCTCCTGCAACTCAAATTATCTTATTCATCACCACAATATCGAGTGGATTCCATGTTAGCCCAAATTACTCACACATGTGGGGATATTCACATGTGCATTTTCAAGAAGATTATGTAAGGTCCAAAACCGTAACACTAATTGAGGGTTGAGCCATGCAAAAACCCTATCCCTAATATTAGATGACTATTAAGCTATGATAATACTAGGTTTTTAGGAAGGAAGGGGTTCCATTATCTTGGTATAATTATTATTCTATAGTTAAGAAGAGTATATAGTACTGGGTTATTGAAGCATAATAGAGGAGGTAGAAGACATAACAATTATTCAATTGACAATGTACATGGAAACTCCATAGTAATTGCCCCTTTCTTTGTACTTGAATTTCATAACTAAGAAAAAATAGATAAAATAATAGGCCTCACCTTCTAGTTGGTTTTCTCTCATATTGAGTTTCTCAAGTCACGAAATATGTTCATTTCTATGGATGGTGTGTTCATTACTTGTTTATATCATTTTGGTATACGTTATTTCCATAATTTAAGCACTCCACTAATTTAAATATGAGATATAGGCTAATAAACTACATAATATAATATCTCATAATATTGTAAGGTTTTTTGTGACAAACTATTTTAGTGGAATATAGGGTAATAAATTACATAATATAATATCTCATAATATTGTAAGATTTTCTTACAAACTATTTTAGTGGAATATCATTGGAAATTTATAGATCAAGCATAGCCTTTTTTTCTTTTCGATAAGCCATACATATTCTTAATTGTATATTATTTTCCAACTAGCCCCATGCAAATTAAATTAGTGTAATATAAGATTCATTACATTAGATGATGTAGTTTGAGCCCCTTCCAATTGAATAGTTTACATCTTGAAATCATTAGAGTTGATTAATTTCAATATATAAATCCACTAGGAAAACTCACTTTATTCATTTTTCTCATTGAGTATCCTTTAGTAGATATTAAAGTTGTTCTAGTGGTTTGTGTCGGTCAATTCAATTGCACTAGAGTTCCATTACATTTATTCCTATCAATCCAGGTTTGTAAGCTTGTGAAGTGTAATGCAAAATATATTCTAGGATTTGGCTTCTAATTTACCTAATAAAAATTGACATTAAAATATCACTGGGAAATGATGCATCCACACTATTTATTCATTGAGATCGATTATTTTCTTCACTTTGTCCTGAGGATGAACCACATTAGTTGGTTCGAAACGTCAACCAAATCATTATAATGTGATTAATCCGAAATACATCTTTCTAAGCTATGGATAAAAAAAGTCTTAAATCTAACATTAAAATAAATGCTAAACTATGAAAATAAATTGAAAAATAACTACTCAATATAATCATGGTTCTAAAACACTTATAAAACCTCATAACCATGTAGATAAATGACAACAAGCTTTTTTTAATGATTTGAATTATACTTGTTTGTAGATTATAGATTCAATTTCTATTCAATTGGAAGATTTGTGTGATTAATAGCCTTTTTATTGACACACATAAGCAATTAATATCACACTACTGCATCAATTTAAAGCACGTTGCAATAAATAAACCTAAATGATCACTTTGAATACTCTATGCTATAAATTCTATTAAAAATACTAAAAAAACTTTTAAACTATGTGATCAATAACCAATGGAAACAAAGTTGTACATAGAGCATATTGTAAATGAGAAAATATTATATTATGCTATGTAAAAGAAAAAACTCATTTAAATAAGAAGAAAAGTGTGTCCTACCACATGGCCCCCCTGGTTGGGTCACAAACATTTAAGTAACTCAGAACCTGACTATTAGTTCAAATCAAATATGCATTTACGCACTGAGATAATATAACTTTGTTGGATTGAAAACTATATTAAAAACATATAGTTCATATAATAAATCATAAATTTTCTCTTGATGCCTTTTATGAGCGGAACTACAATATTTATAGAGTTTAAAACAACAATATAATTCATAATTCTATTGCTTTAGTTCAGAATGAGATCATGATGACTCTGAGTTTTAATGTTATAATTATGAACAGGGTATGAGACTCAAAGTTTCACTGTGTAATGATTTTCATATTTTATGGATCTTAGATATCCAAATGTTGACAAATGTAAGTATGAATCAAATATCCTTCTTAATTTTATGCACTTGATTCTTTGCCACGATGCCTCGAGAATCCTGTGATGCAATCGAATACCACTTTCTATGTTGATTGAGTCATTGATCGAGTTGTAGTGACAATACAATTTCCTTCTTAGGCATACTTGATAGGTGGATAACCATATTGACACATTTTCACACCCTCTCCATCTTTTGATTTTTCTAAGTTTTTCTTTGAAATATTCCAACCTGCGATTTTGCTGCAGAAGTGGAGAATAGCTACAAAAATTGTTGATTTTTGCAACTTTTGCAATTTAGCTTGCTTTTACGAACCGAACATAAAAAATAATAGAAAAATGGATATATTACTTTTAAAATTCATTACTTGTAACCTTTGTAGCTCATATCACATTTTTTTTTCACTTGGGTGTTGACATCACGATCAACACCCTCCAAAAGTTTTCCTACACTTGAATTTTGGAGCTTACTTATGATCTTACAATCTATTAATCCATGCGTATCATAGTTGCTTCATGATTGGTCGATGTTTGGAAGAATGTTAAGTATTCTTCTAAGACTGTAAGTGTAAAATTCATTTTCTCACACATGTTCAACCTTTTATGAACTCACAAGCACACCTTTATTTTGCAAGCTTAAGATAGGCATTGCGTAATTCTTGAGAGTAAGGCTTGCACAGTCTCTAGAAACATAGCTTGGAAAATGCTTAGCTACAACACTTGTGCAATAACTATTGATAATGACTATGCAATCCACAAGGATAGTGCCTGCACATTATTCAACCTATGTTGACAGTTAGTGTGCTACATCTTTCGAAAATTTCTCTCTCACTTTGGTCGTAATTGTACTTTTATTTCAGTGGGTTTTCTCAATTGTTTCTTTTTCGCACCTTCACTTTCATAAGTGTTGCTTTCACTTTCTTGATTGTTGATTTTTCTTTATTTCACTTTTATAAGTGTCATTTTCACATTATCTTCGCTCTGTCATGTGTCGCTTTAACTTTATTCATATTTTGCAAGTGTCATTTTCACGTTTTCTTACATTCGCAAGTGTTTCTTCTAATGATTTCCATTCTTGTATGTGTTACACCTTTGCACATCACTAGAGGTAGCTCTAGCGCACTCTTAGGCATTAGATAGTCCTACATATAATAATGCGCTAGAAAAATTCCTATATCTTAGCACACTTTCTAGTCACAGTCGACACTTATGTCACAACTTTTGTTCTAAGTATCACAATGTGATTTTTCAACTGTTACACTTAAAATTGAGTGTCACTTTGCCATCGTTTCAAGGTGTGATTGGTATTCATGAGTCCTGTGCATTCCCCTAGCTTATATTGATGGTATTTATGTGTGTGATCTATGTTTGAGTCTTGTTTGAATGCTTTTCTCTCCCCTACTATATTGGTCTCACACTTAGCTATTTTGGAGCTCTTCTTGGTCCTCCTGCCTAGTGCAAGTTATGAAAGCATAAATCCTTTACAAGGTGATGAGAACAACCTTTTCATGATCCTCATTGATGAGATATTTCCTTCCCATAATTTTGCACCGAGTCTCCCTCAAGTTCATCTCCTATGATTACACATTGAGAACTTTCAAAGCATGGTCACCTAACCCTTGTTACTTGTACTAACTCATTTCACTAAGCTTTGAACACTTCTTCCTTTCATAGTGCATGGGGAACTTCTAGAGGATAAAAAGGACCTTCTTCATCCCCTTGCAAAAGAAAACGTCACGATGAAAAGGTTCTCCTCCCTTCACAATACAGTGAGAACCCTCTTGGCAAAGTGACTTGATCTTTTGTTGCTTGCCTCAACCAACTGCGAAATATTCCTTCCCAGTGAGCCTCCCTTAGCATAGGTCACATTTATAATGGACATTAAACCAGTACAAACCTCAACTGTGCTAGCATATGAGCCTTCCCCTCAAGCTACACATATTGCAATTCCAGTGCCTAGTTTTGCCTCCTTTGCTAACTAGGAATCCTCACTGCACCATGCCTTATTCTACTTTGATTCCTTTCACATTTCATAGTTCTAGTGGAAAGTGGAGTCTTTTTTAGATCACTATTGAAGAAAATATGCCCTTATTTAATCCAGTCTCTCGGTTATAGAGCATGTCACAATTTTAGTCAGTAAGCCATCAACCATTGTCCATTAGACTCCCTCATTGTGCAGTCACTGATTCCTGCCCTACCACCTTAGCACATGTCATAATTATAGTGCATAGTGAGGTCTTCCCTCAGCCACTTCTAATCTTAAATGTGAAATAATCAACAATCCCTTCCTCTTCAGTCCTTGCACATGCCCATCATAGTCAACCTCTTCCATGAGCAAGGTAGAGATAACATAGATGACTTCAAGATTGTTTTTTCCTAGTCATGAGTGATCCATTGGAAGGTGTTCCATCTCAACATGAAAATGATATTCTCAAGTAATATGTCAAGGAGAAGGAACAAATAAGAATATGCAGTGAAGAAGCACAAGGAAGAACCATCATGGAGACATGGAGAGATCTTGGACCATGAAAGAATGAAGACATTGCATGATAACTCATAAGGTTCTGATATTGATTCAAGACCCTTTGGAGGGTGAATATTAAGAACAAAGAAGATCCTTCATGAAGGTTGAAGGCATAGTAGAAAGAAGAAAAAATTGGCATTGCCACATCATCTTGAAGTTCCATGTCATCATTGCCAATTCATGGCTTATACAAGTGTCGTCACAATTTCATATGTGTTAATGTGTCTTACCACATGATATGGAATGTAATTATGTATTTTCAAGAAAATTACAACATGTGAATTTGTGGAATTCTAAGAGTCACATGTGGAATATGAAAAGTCACATGTGGACCAAAGAGTTAACAAAAGTTCAAAGGCCATTTAGGAGTCCAAGAGTCATGAGGGCAACTCAAGAGTCATAGGGGATATGAAAGGTCATTCCTATTTTTATAAAAGAAACCTAATAACTCAAACAAAATGATTTTGGAGGCTTAGACTTTGGAGAGGTAGCCTTTGCTTCTTTACCTTGGCATAGGAGATAAGATCATTCTTTTGGAGAAGCAATAAGTGACTTAATTTTCCACTGTTGGAGCTATTGGCTCACCATTGTAACTATGCACATGTATATTTCACTTAATAATTAGAATCTCATTGAGGCAACACAATTTCATGCATGTATCGTGAATGTTTTAAGACTATTCTTTAGATGTTTGCAGTATATTTTATTTCCATATGTACTAAAGAAATTGAACTACTTCATTGGATTTGGTGCTTATCTTGTTGAATGTGTGTTGTATTTTCTTTAATTATAATTGTGTATATGTGAAATATTTCTCTAGAGAACTAATGAATCTTTCCTTGTTCTCTTGTGCCTCTCCTAGGACAATACTATTACTTTCCTTCTAGAGACTCATTATTGTCTCCCCTCTAGTGAAGGGATCCTTTTTCACATTGCAATTGGTTTTTCACAATGTCAACTTACTTGTTTATTCAAAGGTTATGCGTATAATCACTTATGTTATCCATTGAAACCAAGGAAACTCTTAGATTTGTGGTATCCATGTCGATACTATGGATGGGGCTCCTACTCCAAATGGTGTGAGGTCTAATTTGGACTTGACATTGGGGAGACCCCATGTATTATGGTGGTATCCAATACCTTCAACATTATGGTGATAGAACGAGGGCCAGATGACAAGCTATGCCCATTGAGTCTATTTTGAATATCTTATATTAAACGGATCTTCCCAAAATCATACTCCCAGGGTGTTTTTCTAATAAATATTATTTTAGAATTATAATCCCCAAGGAACCTCTCTATAACTTGTCTCAGTTAAAGTTTTATGGTGAGGGTGATACATCCATAGTCAAGCATATATTTTAGTTTTTGAAGTTTTGTGAATCTTATGAAATCGATTGTGAAGATGTTGCTTGTGATATTTTCTTCCTCACTCTTGAAGGTCGAATTAACCGATGGTGTCATACCCTACAATTTTCTTCCATTCATTCATTTGAACAATTCCTCAAGGAGATTAATCAATCCTTTGATAGATATGATTACCAAGATGATCTTAAAATGATATATCAACTAAGAATGAACCTCAATGAGTCAATTGAGGATTTTTATAATATATTCCTTCACTATGTTATGAGTTTCATAAAGAAGCTATGGATTGGGATTTATGTAAAGGGAATTTTGAAGATCTGGTTCATATCTCTTTTAAACATTATGAATATAAACCCCTGAATGTTTCTTCTCCCCCAAATTTTGAAAACCATGAGACACATATGATTTTGGAGGAGGAACCTACTATTCATTTTTTTTCCTTTTCCTCCTCTTTTTTAAGAACTAATTTGGGTGCCTCATGGTGATTATGTTGAAGTTGAGAAATCCAAAAATCAAATTGTCGATATGTCTCTTCAACATTCATCCACTTTCCATGATTCAGATATGATGGATGAAATATTGGAGTGGTTCATGGAGCCTAAGGTGAATGCTAATCCCTTGGTATTTCAAGATGATATTAACACTCATAACCTCAAATCTTGAATCTGATTTGGACACTTGTCATCCTCTATAATATCTTTCTCATGATCCCTTTCCCCTTGATCTTCTTGATCAATCTCTTCCTAATATAAAAAATGATTGGGTGCAAGGTAGTCGCATTTAACATATAGAGGAACAAAAATGTGAATATTATTTCTATGTTTCTTCTCTTTTTTAGAGTCCTCCATGTCAAGATGTTCCTCCATTCTTGGCTAATATAGAGTTGAATAATCTCAGGAATAAATCAAATGAAGTGAATTTTCCTAACCCATATAAAGTATTGGTAAACCATCATTATGATGATGATTACTCCACTAATATATATGATTATGGATGCCCAAGTGCACTAATTGATCTTTCGATTTCTCAAGAAGATTTTAACTTGAAATATTTAGATCTTAAATCTGGTTTGGTTAAAGAAAATAGGCTTATGGAAACTTCTTCTTCAACTCACTACCCTTGTGCCCTATTGTTTGTAATGTGTTAATTAGTGATGAATATATTCCATGATCCTCAAGTTTATCATCAAATCAGCGAGATTTTGGATTGACACAAGGTAGTGAGGTTATCCATGATGAAGAAAAGGGAAATGAGGTAATTGAGTATCCATTCCATCCCTTGTCATTTCCAATCTTGTATGAAGAAAATTATTCTTTTCATATTGCTCATGAGATTGATCCATTCTATCCATCCTTATATGTTTAATTAGAATAATCTTGTCACTTGGGTAATTTGTTTGTTGAAGTTGTAAAATATGATCAAACCAGTGATGTAGATGGATGCCATCCAAATAATAATGATTTTATTGATTCAATTGATAATAGTTTTGCACATGCAATTTGTGATCTAAATCAATTCTCAAAATGTAGTTACCCATATTTTCAAAGTTCCAGAACTTATCAGGGAGTCGAGGCACTTAAAATTTTGTTGATGGTTATGTTAGGTTCTCGCAATCCTAATGAGATTCTTGAACCATGTTAGATCTACATTTCCTCACAAAAGTATTTCCTTCACATTATTTCACTAGATGCCAGTTATTTCTTAAAATATTTTCGGTATTTTGGATATAATATTCCTAACTTTTAAAATTTGGTTTCTGATCAGATATGGAATCTACTTTAGTTCATTAATCTCGATTTAAACTTTTTATATCTAACTTGGGCATGGAATGTATATATTTCATGGATGCAAAAAATTATGAAACTGATCATTTTAAAGATTATCATTGGCTGAAGAATTCATATATGTTAAGTTAAATTTAGTTGTGGCACATATTTCTGCTGACATGCAAGACCTTCAATATCTTGTGTAAGCTATTCAAGTTCTTATATTCTCCTTTTTACATTGTTTTATATTGATTTCAATTTCTTGTATCATTGTGTTTATAGGTGAGGAACAACAATGGCTACATTGGAAATTTCATTACCCTTAGACCTAGCCCTTTAGCTGGTTAGGTTAAAAGTAGGTCTAGCTGCATTTTAGGTTCCCTTGTACATTCATCCTAAATTTTATCTCTTTATTATTTCCTTTTTTTTTCTCATTTTTGTCTCACGTGTTGGTTTTAGTTCATTTTTATATTTTCTTTGTCCTTTTGATCTTGTTTCATTGTTCTCTCTTGTATTTTCTTTCATGATTTGCTTAATAAGACTCTGGATGAAATATGCTCCTATTTTGTTCAAAATACAATGTGGAAAAGCTTGAAAAGGGAAATTTTGATGACAAAAAAACTCTTGTCTAATCTGTTATCCTATTCTCTATTTGGGTTTACATTTATCTTAAAGTCAATGATGTCTGCATGGAAAATATGATCCATTCGATTGGTAAGCCTGGAGAATAACCATGACACCCATAACTATTCTAGAATATTCATTCCTTTACTTGGTATTGTAATTAAATAACGCTTTTCATACTGATCCAATCAAGTAGAGAAGGGTAGGGGAAAATCGATAACAATCAAATAAATATCAGAGGTATATATAACTATCTCTAAATGAACAACCTCTCCTACTCTCAATAAGTCGGGATCCCTCCTCCACCCTGAAAAATAATAAGTTCTTCAACACATTTAAATATATAAATAAATAAGGGGTGAAAGAAGATAAAGGATTCCTAGATAGAGAGGTGAAGTAAGCAACTTTTCCAGGGTATTGAACATGCTCGCTGGCAGTGAAGCGATGCTTGTGTTATTACAGTGACTACGTTGGGGTACTGAACATACCTGCTGGCAATAAAGTAACACCAAAGATGAAAAATCAAACTTTTATCATTTTAAACTTACAACTACATATTACCCTTCTCCCAGATTGAAAAAATTATAATCTGGCAAGCTTTGTGAATTTGTTTAATTGATGAAAGGAATAGAGGAGACTATATCTATAACGAGGACAAATGGGGAAGCCAAGATAATCCACATGATGAATCGATACTTCCTCAAAGGCTAAGAATTTGTGCATAAAGTTGGACCTAAACATAGAATCTATATTTATTCCAACGTGTCACCAAGTGTTGATGCTGTGATCAACACCCTCCAAAATTTTGCCTACACTTGAATTTTGGAGCTTATTGAGGATCTTACAATTTTTCATTCCATGTGTATCATAGTCGCTTCATGGTCGGTCGATGTTTGGAAAAGTGTTTAGTATTATTATTATAATTTAAGTGTAAACATAACTTTCTCACACATGTTAGCCTTTGAGGAACTCATAAGCACACTTTTCTCCTACAAGCTTAAGATAGGAATTGTGTAATTCTTGAGAGTAAGGCTTGGACAATCTCTAGAAATAGAGGTTGTGCAATTCTTAGTTGCAGAGATTGCATAATAACTATTGAAAATGAATACATAGTCGACAAGGATAGTTTCTATGCAATTTTCAACTTATGACGATAGCTAGTTCACCACATCTCTCGAAAATCTCTCTCCCACTTCAGTTGTACTTGGACTTCTAATTCAGTGGGTTTTATCAACTATCGCTTTTGCGCACCTTAAATTTCATAAGTGTTGCTTTAAATTTTGTAGCTATATATTTTGATTTATTTCACTTTCATAAGTGTGATTTTCCTGTTATCTTCACTCTAACATGTATATCTTTAACTTTCATCAGCTTTTGCAAGTGTCATTTTCACTTTTTCTTACGGTCGTAAGTGTCACTTCTAATCATTTCCACTCCTGTATGTGTCACACCTTTTCACATCCCTAGAGGAATATCTAGTGCAATATTCTACATTATATGGTCATACTTATCATAAGAATATGCTCTAGACATATTCCTATAACTTAATGCACTTTCTCGTCACAATCGACACTTCTGTCACAACTTGTGTTCTAAGTATCACAATGTGACATTTCGACTCTCACACTTAGAAGTAAGTGTCACTTTTTGTTGAGAATGCAGCAAGATGATGGAGCTTAGTGAAATGAAGTCGCCTTCACTAAGTGGGCCCGCAGGCAAATTCTGGCGCAAAGTCTATTTTTAGACTATGTCTATTTTTAGACATACGGAGCATAATTTGGGAATTCTACTTAGAGATTCTTGAAGTATGCGACATGTCGGTAAAAATAGATGAGACCCTAATTTTTAGGACCCAGGCTATTTTTAGACTGATCTCCTAAAAAATATGGAAGTCAAATATTATTTACCCTTAATAATATTTTGACTATAAACAGCAGTTTACTCTCTTGGCGCACTTCAGTTTGAGTCATGGAGGTGGCTCATGCAACTGACACAAGGAATCACGTGGTTCCTAGGGTTTGATGGCATCTTGCATGGTTGGCTTCAGTTAGACTTCAGTGGCATGAGTTTTGGAGGAGTTAACGGGACAAGTAGTGGAGTTGTGTTCTGTTTGTTTTAGTTGAACTAGTTGGGATTAGTTAACTAACTAATCAACTAGATATGAGTTGAGTAAATTAAATAATATTTAATTTACTAAATATTAACTCATTAGTCAACTCAAGAACACTTCAGTTCACTACAGTGCATGATCAGTTCAGTGGAGACCAGTGGAAGAGGTAGATGAAAGGGTGAGTAAAGCTATCAGTTGGTAGATTTGTTTTGCATGAGACTTGCATTACACTTGGAGGAATTGTCCATGACAATTGCGCAGTCAAGGCAAGGGGATTCGAACCTTGAACCTCTTCATATACAGGCCATGATTGCGCAATAGAGGCAAGGCAGTCAGCAGTGAGTTTTGAACCCGAGACTTGTTCAAAACCGAGTTAGATTGTGTGTGACTTTATGAGAAAGTACTGAGTACTTGTGAGGAGTATTGTACTTGTTTGGTTACATGATTTCTCCATTATAATATACACAATAGCTGCGGGGTTTTCAGCTATAGGCTTTCCCCATACATACCGAGTTAATGTGTGATTGATTTGATGTGAGATTGCTTCTGTTATTTCCGCATGTGACAATTAATTGTAGAAGAAGGTTATGTGTTATGTATGCAATTCGAAATTGATATATGACCAGGTTAATCTTCAGTGAATAAGTGATTTATTCAGCTAATTTCTACACTTTTTTATCGCTTCAAGGTGTGATTTTTGTTCATGAGTCCTGTGCATTCCCCTACATTTTATTGATGGCAATTATGTGTGTGATCTATGTTTGAGTCTTGTTTAGATCCGTTTCTCTCCCTTACTTTATTTATCTCACACTTAGCCATTTTGGAGATCTTATTGGTCCTCCTTTCTAGTTCAAGTTATGAAATCATAAATCCTTTACTAGGTGATGATAAAAACTTATTCATGAGCCTCATTGATGAGATATTTCCCTCCCAGACTTGTGCCCTAATTCTCCCTCAAGGTCAGCTCCTATTATTACACATTGAGAACTTTCAATGCATGGTCACCTAACCCTTGTTGTTTGTACTAACTCATTGCACTGAACTTTGAACTCTTCTACCTTGCATAACACCTGGGACACTTCTAGCAAACAAGAAATACCTTCTTCTTCCCATTGAAAAATCAAATTGATAATGAAATTGTCCTCCTCCCTTTACAATACAATGAGTACTCTGCTAGCAAAGTGACTTGATATTTTGCTGCTTGTCTTAGCCAAATGCGCAATATTCCTTCCCAATGAGCCTCCCTTATCACATGCAAAATTTCTAGTGGAAAATAAGACACTTCAAACCCAAATGTGCTATCATAGAATCCTTACCCTCAATCACTATGCATGTCACATTTCTAGTGCCTAGTTCTGCCTCATATGATGACTGGAACTCCTCACTATGTCATGCCTTGTTTTTCTTTCCTTCGTTTCACATGTAATAGTTCTAGTGGACAATGGAGCCTTTCCCAGATAATTTTTGAAGAAAATTGTGCCCTTATTTATGACTACCTCTTAGTTATATTGCATATCATAGTTTTAGTTAGCAAGCCATCAACTCTTGTCCACTAGAATCCATCACTGCGTAGTCATTGAGTCCTTCCCTACCTCTCTAGAGAATGCCATAGTTCTAGTGCACATTGAGGCCTTACCTCAGCCATTGTTGAGCTCAATTGTGCAATCCTCAACAATCCATTCCTCTTCAGTCCTTACACAAGTAGATCATTATCAACCTCTTGCATGAGCAAGGTAGAGATAGGATAGATGATTTCAAGACTGATTTTTCTTGGTCATGGGTAATATTCATTGGTAGTTGTGCCATATCAACAAGAAAAGATGATGCTCAAGGAAGATGTTAAGGAGAAGGAACAAAGAAGAACTTGCAGAGAACAAGCACAGGAAAGCATCATCATGGATACACAAATAGATCCTAGACCATTAAAGAATGAAAACATTGCATGATAAATTAGAAGGTTAGGATGTTGATTCAAGACCCTTTGGAGGGTGAAGATGAAGAAAAAATCATATTATTCACGAATGTTGAAGACATAGAAACAAGAAGAAAAACTTGGCATTGTAACATCATCATGAAGCTCCATGTCATCATTGCCAAGTCTTAGCTTGTACAAGTGTCATCATAATGTCATATGTCGATATGTATTGCGATATGATGTCGAATGTAATTATATAATTTCAAGAAAATGAAAAAAATTAAATTTGTGGAGGTCTAAGAGTCGCATGTGAAATATTAAAAGTTACATGTGGACCAAAGAGTCAATAGAAGTTCAAAGGTCATTTAGGAGTTCAAGATTCACGAGGGTAAATCAAGAGTCATAGGGGATATGAAATATCATTCCTCTTATTACGAAATAAACCTCATAACTCAAACAAAGGGATTTTGGAGGCTTAGACTATGGAGAGCTAGCCTTGGCTTCTTCAGCTTGGCATAGGAGAGAAGACCATTCTTTTGGAGAAGAAAGAAGTGACTTAATGTTCCACTGTTTGAGCTAATGGCTCACCATTGTAATTGTGTACTTGGATATTTCACTTAATAATTAGAAGCTCATTGAGCCAACACACTTTCATGCATGTATCATGAATGTTGTAAGACTATTCTTTATATGTTTGCAATATATGTTATTTTCATATGTATTAAAGAAATTGAACTACTTCATTCGCTTTGGTGCTTATCTTGTTGAATGTGTGTTATATTTTCTTTAATGATCATTGTGTCTACTTAAACTGTTTCACTAGATAACTAAAGAATATTTCCTTGCTCTCACGTGCCTCTCTTAGGATAGTAATATTACTTTCCTTCTATAGATTCACTCTTTTCTCCCCTCTCGTGAAGGCATCATTTTACACATTGTAATTGGTGTTTCATAATGTCAAATTACTTGTTTATTCAAATATTATGTGTATAATATCTTATGTTATCCATTGAAACCAAGGAAAACCTTACAGTTGTGGTAGCCAAGCCGATACTCCGGATGGGGCTCCTACTAAAATGTTTTGATGTCTAATTGGGACTTCACATTAGGGAGAACCCCTGTATGTTGGAAATATCCAAAATTGTCAAAAATGTGATAGGAAAAAATTATGAAAAGCATGATTATTGTGGCTTCCTAACAGATAAAATGGTCAAAACTAGGGAAACAAAATGACAAAAAGTGATAATTCTTTAAGCTCATCTTTCCCCCACATTGAGGATCTTGCATGTCCTCATGCACTATAAAAATTATAAAATTTTATAATTCTCTTGGTCACAACATTGTTTCTGAGGCTTGGATAAGGATATCCAAGTTACTCTCAGTTCTCCTATTTTTCATGGAAATCAACTACCTTGGCTTCTTCATGATGATTTTTGCCTCGAAATCCTTGATGTTAGAATGTAGCTTCCTTTTGGTTTTCTCATGTTTTGGATCCTTGTTGTACTAGTACTACATCCTTCTGAGAATATTTTGATTTTGTACCTTGAGAGGTTCATTCTCATTCTTAATGTTTCTTTCTAGGGATTCTAATTCTGAAATTTATTTTTTCAATGCTTTTCTTGTGCCTTTTTCCTCAAAAGTTATGAAATGGTGGATTATATATGGGAGATGGTATTAGACCATGAACTAGAGATGCAAGTAAACCAAAATTAGGGGAATAAATATAGAATTGTTGTACCTTTCCTTTCCATGTGTCTTTTTCCAAAGGGGAATAGGCTTCTTGTTGAACTTTGTCAATTTATAGACTTTATTTATTTTGTTCTGTTAATGGTGTCTATGATAAAGGAGTGGAATCCTTTGATACTTATTTACTGATATTTGTTTCTTTAGGTGAACCAAAGTCTTCTTCATTTTCATTTTTGGGTGCTTATTACTTGGTATTCCCCCTTTTGTCATACTGCAAGTAAATATTTGATACTTTTATTTGAATTCTAAGTTGATTTCTTTATCAAAACCCTTCCTCTTTATGCCATTATTCTTCGAAGTTTCCTTTGAACCTGAATCTTATTTTGTTTTTTCCACAGGGGTTTTATTATTACTCTATTTTGTTTTCAACTTATTTACCTTTTCTTTTACTGACTTCACTAATTTTCATTTTTGATCTTTGGTTCGAATATTTAATGTATTCAAACCTGAAGTATTTTCCTTAACTGAATTAAGGTTTTAAAGACTACAACCTAAGGGTTGGAATTTCAATAGAATCCACAAGTTCATGGCTTGGGGCTTCAACATACTTAGGAATTTTTGTAGGTTCAAGAATTTAAATCTCCATAGTCTCTATAGGCTCCACAAATTCAGTTTCCAAAGCCTCCACCAATTCAATTTCAATAGGCTTGAAAAATTCATTTTCTAGAGGCTTTGGATTAGAGTTTCCACAACCTCAAGAATTTCTACAAACTTAAGGTTTGATGTTTCCACAATCAAAACCTTAGCATGTTTGTGACTCCTCTTTGAACCTCGAACATTTTTTTCTTCAAAAACCTCCTTGAAATTATTTCTTAGGAAGAACACCCCCCATTATCTCCTCTCCGATAGAATTCCTTAGAAACTAAAATTTTAATGAGGTTGAAATAATATAAACTCGTATAAATGTTCCTTGATTTCCTATGAATATTAAATGACATCTTCTTAAGGCTATTGATAAGATAGTAAGATAAATTGATTTCTCAGCCTGTTTGAAAATGCACCAGAAGGCGAATATGATAAAATAATATCGTTCCATACCTCCCCTTACAAGTGATGAACTTATGAAAGACGAAGAGAAGGTATCACTATTTCTTCTTGATTGATTAGAAGTATCTTCCATGAATTTTGACTCAATTTTGGAATTGATTAGAAGTATCTTCCATGAATAATCATTGAATCTCTAACATTTTAACCAATTTTTGCAAGTCTCAGGTAGTTTGGTAGCTTTTGCAACAAAATACTTTGTGACTTTCAATCTGATATCACTAATTTTGGCTTCTACTCCATCAAATGCTCCATAAAATGATCAAGTCCCTTCAACACTCTGCCCTTGGAATTTCTCAAATAATTGAAGCCATCCCACTTTCTGCAATCACTTCTTTCACTTGGGATATTCTTCTAAGATATCATTATTGTATGGTTCAAGCCTTACAAATATACCCATCCTTCATGCTTAGGAAATTTGAGTCGCAGAATTCCGCTCTTAGTCATTGTGATGTTAGGGTGGTGGTGTGATATTAGGGAATGATAATGGAAGAAAATGAGTGTTGGAAAAAGTGCATGGCATGGAGAAGGTGGAAAATGATGGTTGAGTACCATTTTTGGTGGAAATAATAATGTAAAACTCATCCAACATTTACCATCATCATGCTTAAATAATCATTGAGACCAACAGGATGATTTCATAATGATATTCAAAATTGAGATTTATGACACTATAGATGCTAATAAGATATGATATGTATGGAAAATCAAACAATTAATGTTATCATCTATTTATGAGGAACACTTTTTGAATTATGTCTCCTTGAGCTTGTGTTAGTAACAAATGTCCATTTATCCTATATCTTATAGTTCTATTGTGGCCACAACACCCCCCATAATTTTTTAAACTTATTATGGGGTCCTCCATGTAAATTTTGGTCAAATTACTTGTTTAATGCTTTAACTTTGTTAATTTTGTGAGATTTGCACTTTTTTGGGATTATCATTTTGATTGCTTCATTGCACACATTTTTTTCCATCTTTCCAATGGTCCAAGTTCCATCTTATTCTGACATAGAATTTGGAAAATATGCTCTGTCAAAGTTTGATTAAATTTCACCATCTAAGCTTAAAATATATAAATATGTATTTTACTTTATTTAATTAATTAATTTTAATTAATTAAATTAATTAAAATAAATTATTTTGTAAATTATTTAATTAATCTAATTAATTAACTTAATTATTAATCTAGTTCTAAAAAACCACCGGATTCAAGCACACACATATATATATAATTAAAACATATAATATAACATTTTTATAATATAAAATTAAAATAGGAGAATATTTCCCCTCGTTCCCCGACTCTTCAGAGTTTTCGCATTTTCACTTGCTCAAAATCACCTAGGATGATTAGGCCCAAGGTGACGTGGGATGCTTTTAAGGGATGACACAAAACTTTTGTAATATATACGTGAGGGGGCACCTTCATTGGTTTTATGTTTAAGATTTGATATTAGTGAAGAGGGGGTCCCACTCTCCATGTGGCCCTTTTTTCCACATTATCTCATCTCCTTTTCCATACACAGTGATCCTTGAATACACGTTGAATCATGTCTCTTTTTTTAGGCTGATACTATATTATATATGATTACATTGTTTACTGAGGGAGGAATTGAACCTGGAACCTCGTGGAACCAATGTTAAACCATGTCTCATATATATGTCTCTTTGTAACTTTATGAAATATGTGTTTATATTTTGTTTTAGTTTTTATTTTTTATTATATTTTATTTGTTTTTTTATATATATTTTTGTATTTTTCTATATATTATTTAATTTTATTAATTTATTTTTATCTAGTTTCCCAATGGGCAAATTGATGCAACCTCACAATCTGATTATTGATGTAATCTGTTCTTTTTTTATGAATGAATGAAGAAGGCCTTGCCAAGCTTACAATATATATATATATATATATATATATATATATATATATATATATATATATATATATATATATATTTTTTTTTTTTAAAACTTAATAAAATAAGAACTTTAATAATTAAACTGCCCAAAATTTTAAATAAAATGACCAACACTTTTTATTTTCCAACATGCAACTAGTTTTGGAACCCAAACTTTGATTGGTAATATCTTGAGTTCTACTCTACAAAATTGAGAAAATGAGGGCTCGTTGGAAGGATTCTTACAAAGAGAAGAGTTTGGATGTGTTTTCATGATCATATTTGGTCATTAATTATGCCAAAAATACATCAAAAATTACAACTACGAAATTGCAACAAAAAAATAATTTCCTAAGTTTGAATTGGAAAAATTTCTTTGCCTAGAAAGAGTTGCAGAAACTAACTCATTCTAAAATTATTCGATTGCCAATATTATATTAAATAAAAGTAAAGGAAATATTAGATTTTGTTTTTTTAATTTATCAAATTAGATTTGGATTTATTAATTTGTTTTTCATAATTTTAGAAATCTGGATTTTTCTCTTGAATTTTGATTAGTTTTAATTTTTATTTTGGTTATTTTGCGGAGTTTTTGTTGGAAAAGAGGAGGTCGAGGAGTATTTTAACAATGGTGTTGCACCAAAAAGAAGAAGAAATGGAATTTTCGAGCTCTAAGAGGAGGGATCAAAACTGCCTTCAACACCTCTCTTTTGTGGAGATTTATTTTTGTAATAATAAATAACAATTTGGAGAGTTGAGAGTTGGTTCCTCTTTTATGCAAATAAGAGACTCTTAGCACTTCTATGAGGAGTATTTTTGTTGTAGGTTGAGAGGAATACTTAGATTTGAGTTTTGGGGGTTTTCTTTTCAAGACCCAATCTCTGTCTTTGAAGCAAACCGTGCAATATTACAACTCTTTTCTTTGCTAGTAGAGATGAAAGTCTTGGAAGGATTATTGAAGAGATCTATTGTAAAACAAAGCAATATGTTTAAGATTTTATTTGTATTCAAATATTAATTTTTATCGATACAAATATTATTATTTTAATGACAAATTTGTGCCAATTATTCCATGTTTTTCACTTATGTTAAATATGAGAATTTTTGTTTGCTCGATCAACTACCTGATATAATGATCACATAGATCTACTATTTATTAATTTTCTCAATTTTATTTTTCATTAAAATAATTTTTTGAATAACTATTTACTCAGAAATTTATCATCCTAAATGATTTAATTGTCCTTGAAATTGTGTGAAATTTTTTCACGTTTTAATGGTTCATTTTTCATTGTTTCAAATCTTCAAACATAACATGCCTTGTAGTATTAATATCAGTTGTTAGAACTTCTTCAACAGTTCGATATTCATCATTAATAGCATGTTAAATCCCCATTATCATTTAATCTTTGCACTTGGTATTTAGGAGCTACTTCCTATGTACAGAGTTAGATTAGTTATTTTTGTTTTTGTGCATTAGTAAGTAGGTCTACATTTATATTTATATTTATTTCTCATTTTTTAGAAGTCTCCTTATGCAGGAGCAACCTCATTGGTAGCTTAGATTAGCCCTTGTGTCAGCTTAAGGATTGGTTTCTTGTAAGCTAGCTGCAAGAGGGTAAATCTGATTTCCCTCTTCTTGTTGATGGTAATTAGAGTCATCACAATTCAAGAAGGAGAGTGAGGAGTAATTGGGCCCATTTGAACTAATCGAAATCATCATTCCAAATGGATAAGGGCTTAATTGGGGCACTAATTGGGTGATCTCTCTATTGTTGATTTCAATAATTTTTGGTCATCAACAATTTTGGCATTAGAAGGAGGGCCAAAAACAAGTTGCCTTTTTAGAGTTTTGTATTTGTAAAATTTTTATTTATTTGCAATAACTCTTTTTAAACTTCCCATTTGGTGTTGTATCTTTGAATTTGAATCTTCCACCACTCCAATGAAACTTGTAAGAATCTTTTTGAAGTTAAAGTTTTATGGTAAGAGAAATACTTCCGCATATGATAATGTTTTACAATTCATTCAAAAAAATTTACAAATTTTACTTTTTCAATATTGATGAAGATATTTCGTGCAAAATATTTACTATTACTTTCACAGGTAAAGTCAAAATATGGTGTGAATCTCTTCAAGTTGCCTCTATTTACAATTGGGACTAATTTATCACAAAGTTCCTTCACAAATTCGACGACTGCGATTATGAACAAGTATGCATTGAACATGAAAATTTACAAAATTCTGAAAACGAATATTCTATAGATTTTACTATTAGATTCTAATTAATTTGTTTAACATTTAAATCGGAAGATAGACCTTCAAATATTGAATTGATGGAATGATTTGAATATGTTTGTTTCCTTCCTTGTATTCCAAACAATTGCCAATAATTGTAAGATGTTCATTTTTTAAGTGTATTTTCCATTGTTGAAGAGCCATTTATTAACGATAGCATGGTTAAGTCTATTAAGAAATAAAATGCAAATATTTCTAATCAACCTTCTCAAGAAATCATAATCACATTCAAAATAAATAACGTTGATCCTGAGAATGCTTTAAATCATGTTGCTATTGAAGAATCAATTGCTAATAAATATGAAAATCAGCAAGCAACAAAATCAACTAATGATTTTCAACAAGCAAATCAACAAAATTTCAACAATGTGAAATTTGCCGCAAAATTTTCTAAATTTTCCCATGCCAAAATTCATGACCAACCACAAAGTTTGAGGACGCCAAGCATTAATCTTCAAGAAATTCTGGTCATCTAAATACACGACAAAGAATATGAAATTTTTATTTTGGAAAATGAGCAAGAATCTACAAGAAGAGAAATTTTCAAGTTCATATATTCAAATAGCTATTTCTCTCTTTATCTTGATCTTTTTGTTGATAGTAATTCATTTGATTATCATTCAATGATTCCTATTTACAAAAATTCTATTTTAGACAACAAAGGGTCTTCCATAAATTTAACAAATAATGAATTTCCAATTAATTTCGATCAGGGTAAAGAGTCATTTAATGATTTCCTTTTCAATAGTGATGAAAATTCATTCAATCATTCTTCTTGTTCTAATGCGTCTTATGAAAGTAAACATAATGCTAATGAAAGTTGTCAAGTTATTTATGATGATGATTCTGATTTTGAGAATATTGAGTTATCCAACCAATTGTTAAATTCTCATGTTCTTGATATTAAAAATAAATCCATGTTTCAAGTTGAGGGATCTTATTCTATTGACGTCACTACAAAATATTCTTGTATTGAATTCTCAAAATGTCACAGTTGTTACAATTTTCAAGAAGATCAGTCCATTCCAATTTTTGGCTCGGGCATTATTCAAGTTCCCATTATTGCTCATAGTCTTAAACCTATTTCACTGTCACAAGTAGATGTTAGTATCAATTCCAATTATATTATCACGAATAATACTTGTGAACAGGAAATTATTTGAAATATGTTCCAACTATCTTGTAACACTACCTTTAGCACTACTATAAATAATGATGTAATTTAATTGTTTTTTCTTAATTTATTATGGTTATAATCAGATTTGTATACTTAAATTATTTTTTCAATTTTTTGATATCCTGTGTTGGCATATTGAGCAATCAAGCATTGAACACTCACAAAGTACATCATTGGGCAAACATGAAAAATAATTTCAATACCTAGATCATGACCAACAAGAGCTTATAATATTTCATTTCTAGTTGATGTTCATGTCATACCAATTGATTTTATCCGCTGAAATAAATCTTCCACAAGCCCCGGTAGAAAATTCAACATTTCAATTTTTCAAGCTTAGTCATATCTATATAAAATTCTTCTGACAGATTCATTAAATTCCCATCCATATTTCCATGATCCATTTGAAAGTTATTTGGAAATTTCAATTCCACAAAATATTTCTAGCACTCTTCCTTTTGTACATACTACCAACTTGTATCTACAGGTAAAAATTCATGACATTGCTCAACAAAATGCTATTCCAACCATGATTTCATTTCAACAGTTACATACTTGTCTTCATGACAAGATTGAAGTGTGGCTGGAAATTCATTTCTAACAAGATTTCTTATAGACAATAATTTATTTTATTGATATTATTATATTTTCATATAGATAATCGGTTTACATTTTCTTTTAATGGTTTAATTATAATTTTATTTATTTTACTAATTTTTTTATGTGCATTTTCTTTCAGAGCTAGAGCTAATGGAACAACTCCATTTGAAATACAATATTACTTAGTTTTAGTCTGCTCTTTAAATTAGGATGGAGTAGGATTAGTTTAATGTAGATTGATTTTTTGTTTCTTTTAATAATGCACGTAGAAAAATAAGCGAGCATTGAGTCTTTACTTCTTATTGGCAAAATAAATCATTCAAAGCTATTCCAACAAATTTTTTTCATGCACATGTTCAAGGAATTATTCATCCATTCATTATAATTTTTAATTTTGACATGATATTCCTTTGTACAAGTTAATTTCTTCACATTTACTTTTCTTCACGGATTTATGAGATGAATTTCAATGATAACTTGTTTATTCTATTGATACAGTTGAATTTGAGCATCACTGGAAGAGAATTGAACACATAAATAAAATCTTTGACTTTTTCCTTTTCGGTTAAATCTCAAGCCTATGGTTTTTAAAGTATTAAATGGCTAATTAAACAAGGGTTCCTATGGAAAAAATAAGGTATAAGAGAATCAACTAGTAAAATCATATCCTTATGCATTCTAAAACTCCTCAATTGCAAAAGGAAGTGTGGGTCAAACCTTTTCACTGCAGTTCTTGTCTGGTCCAGGATTTTATCATACCATACCTTTTCTTTTGGTTGCACTCTTTTTGTAAGCCCCAAGGCAACTCAACAATTAATCAATGATCCAATCCGAACATCGTATTCACATGGGATCCTCCTATGGTTACACTCATTGTGTTTTTATTGGGATTCATTTCTCGCCTTCCACGTGATCCTGGATCCATGTCACTCGGACTATTTCTTGGAGTGCATCATTTATTTCTTCCTAGATTTCCCTTCTAGGATGGCATAGTCATCCATAGAAGCTTGTGGGTCCTCCCTTATGCGATGCACATTGCTCCACTCCTTTCTTCTCCTTCCATGTCCTCCTGGGAAATGTTCCTTTGGATTTTATTCGATATTTAAATATCGAGGTTATTTAACCAACCAATGTGTAATTCCTCATGTTTTCAACTTCCCCCATTCATAATTTTTTACATTATCCTACCACATCCCCCCCGCTTTCTCTTCCTTGAAAGTATATTTCGTATCCTTCTTCTATTTTTATGGGATATTTCCCTTTTGGGATGACATGGGTAAGTGGGTCCCTTTCCTCCACACTTTCCTCCTTAAGTGTGTTACAGGTAGCCTAACTCAGATATAACCATAGCCTTACTCCGCCATGTAGCTCAGAGGTTATTCCGCAGAGCTTTCACAAGTTTCTCCTTTCCATCCAGGGTGACATAAGCATCCTTTGTCATGCTAGGTCCCCCTTTTGCCACGTTATTCACAACATTTATTTTCCCTTCATGCCACTCCAAATCCATGAACTCCCTTAGATGTTTCAAACGACTCTCCTTTCGAATTACTCAAGGAGAAAATTCTGGGATAACTCATCATCACATGTTTTCTTGTGGACCCTTTACCCACCTGTGCACTGCTACTTCGTTTGTCCTTTAGTCCCCCTCCTTCCACGTAATCTCAAATTCCACTTCCACGAAGCCTCTAACATGAACTCCTCATGTTGTTTTTGGGCTCCCATTGTTGGGATGACTAAACCATCCCACCTGACATTTCAATTCACTCACAGTATTTTCTATTGGCCCAACATGTGCTTGTCATCCCTGCCACCCTGAAAAATTTAAACGACGGGAGTTTCTAAAGTAGTGCCTTTTGTTTTTACTGGGACACATGGAATGCAAGTCAGGAAACCTAAACACAATAGCATATGAATGATTTGATTAACAACAGATTAAGTGGGTGATAGAAATAAAAAGGTGACAACAAAATTTATCATCAATTTTAGCCCTTAGTTACATTGCCCCGATCTGTAAATGTTAATGCAGAGGTAATTTTGTTGTTGATTGACTTATTTTGATTTGGGAATACATTTGAATTTTTATTTTATTCTTTTCCCTATTTTGATGTCAAATGGATACATAGGTTGGGACTTTGGCATCATTCAATTGGATTTAAAAGAAAGTTTTTTGGGCTGAAATATAATCAACAACCTTTCATTCTTGCCTACAACATACAAGGAATATGCACAATTGAACATTAAAAAATGCACATTTTGGTGTATTTTCTTGTTTTTTTAGCACAAATATGAAATTTTCTAATGATTCTATTCATTGTCAATGACTTGAGCATGAAACCGTTTATTTCCTGATAAGTATTTTTCTTTGGCTTAATGCTCGCTCTAGTTTAGATTCAATAAATTCGATGATCATAGCATATGAAATTTGACATAGTTGTAACTTATTTTTTTCTATTTGATCTTTAATCATAAAAGAAAGTTTCTTCTTCAAAAAATAAATTTGGAGGAAATTGAGATCTCTAAGGTAAATCCTAACAAAATCCTTCGAGGTAAAATTCATATGCTTATTTTGATCCTCTGTTATCTTTCATTTTGATTTTGATTTTAGTATTTTATAATTTTATCTTTGTTTTTACAAGTCCTCACTAGTTACATTGAAGGTTTGATGTTGTTGGAAAAATTGATTAAAAATCCTTCAATTTACTTTGCGTCCCTTCTAGCGCAAATAAGTAGTTATGATGATGATTAAATGGTAAACAAGTGACATGAGGAAGTCTCTTTATTTTACCTTGTTTTTTTTTAGTATATTGTTCTTGGTTTTTCAAGGCTTATTTTCAAACAAGATATTTTCAAAAAAAATGATGTCTTGGTGCGACTTTATTCATAACTCCTACTCCCCAATTTTAGGATTTTTTTCAATAAAAATCCTAATCAAGTACAACTTTGCAAGAAAATTTAACAAGACCTCAACTTAAGTAAGTGACGTATGCTTTCCTCATATTCACTCTTTTGTTGAGACATATTTGCATAAGTGGACTTGTTGAAATTTTATTTCAATCATGACTTTTCATTTGTCTTTTCTTTGAGTTTTCATTTTCTTTCTTAATTTTCAATATTTAAAGTGTGTTGATTTCAGTTTTATTTTGGATTGAATTTTGTGATATTCCCAAAATGTATATGGAGGAAATATTTCCTACATAATTCCAGTTGGTATATATGGGGAAATGTTTACTCTATTTCTTCAATAGCATTTCATTTATCTTAATTTTATCCATACTATGTTTTCACTTTCTCATGCATCCACTGTTATCGCTCCTTAGTTTCCCAAGGTTGAGAAAGGAGACCGAAGGAGGTAACCTTAGACCAACATTGGATTTGGAAGTTAGCCATACCAAATCAGAGAGGGATATCTCTTCAATATCATAGCCAATAAAGTGACTGGAGAGAAAAATTGATCTTAGGCCAAATATTTAGCTCACTAGGGTTTGATTTTAGCATTTTTCTAGAGAAGGACCATAGGTCTAGGAACTAGGTCAGGGTTTCAAATGATCAGTTGCAGGGACAATATGGGGCAAGGTAGGTATGATTAGTGACACAATTGGGTTGTAATTGTGTCATAGGGTTGAGTAAGAAAGATCAAAATGAGAATAATACCATGAATTCATTTATCAGAAGATATGGAACACAAACATGAAAATCTCATCTAAAAAGAGCATAAAACTATGAATTCTGCTTAAAATATAATGAGATTATCATATGAAAGCATGATAATGGTAGTAAGAAGAAGTAAATATTCAATTTGATAATAAAACATAGGAAAAAAATTGTTAACAAACATACCATAGGAATCCCAAGATAATAGTTGCAACTGCATGTTATATTACCGCAAAAATGGTGTACACTAGATCCAAACTTCTGACTCTCAAGTATCCAACCTTTGATTTGACTTCAATTAGGCTACATATAGATGAGAAACCACATTCCCACTCTCAGGGTCGAATCCATCATCATAGGAACTGATTACAAGATTCTCTCTAACCATGCCAAAACCTAGGGAGGTTATAAACCAATTCCCTTTTACACTAACTGATTGAGTTTGACTTTGAAAGCATTAAATTACAAGGAAATCATGTGAAATGACTCTTAACATCACTAGGACACTTAATTAAGTCATTTAAACTCTTTGGAAGACAAATTACATTGAGGAAAGTTTAATTTGATCAAGAAAAACTCGAAATCTGGCTTTCCCACAGAAGTGCAACATGGTCCAACAAAAGCGCAACATGGTCTAGCAGAAGCATAGCATGGTCTTTGAGGAGTTATTTTGGTGACCTTTATTGATATCTGAGCTGAATTGATGGTTGGTGAATATAGCTGAGGATGTGTAGAATAACATTGAATCTTCAAGCCTGCAAAAATCCACCTCCAAGGCACCTAAAAATCCAATCTCCCAGGACTAATCCAGAAGTGCATTGTGGGGTCCAAACTAGTGGTAGAAACATGAAAAATCGCTAGTTTTTTCCTTTTTCTTCACAAATTAGAGCTGGCATGAATGAAAAAGCAAATATATGTAATATAGAGGTAAAAAGAAACCTAGATACGTATGCCATTTTCCATTTGGATGCTTTGATAAGATGTGTAGCGTGGCCACAATGCGCTTCTGTGCAAAAAAATTGCCAGAATTGGCATAAAAATTCAGGAATGACCAAAACTTGTCAAAATTTTATGCTTCTTCATTTTTTATTCATGGCCTAGACAACTAGAGATGAATCAACAAAAAAATCAAGATTATCTCTCTTTTTAAGCTTGATTAGGGTTTTTGTAAGCCTTTTTTTCATGTTCCTAACCCTAATTTTGCAAATCAATTTTCTGGTGTAATAATATCTTGTCATGTGTCTATGCATATTTGTATCTCTGTTTTCCTTCTTTAGTAGCTTCTATAGGTGTTCATTGATTATCCAAAGCCAAAACTCTTTGTCCTTCTCAATCTCAGCTACTATAATGTCATCTAGGTTTTGGTGCACTTGAGGAGGAGATGAATGATTTTCCTGTCCTTCCTATCTAGCTACTGCTATTGTCTTTAGCCTCCTTGGATTTACCTAAACCTCTAGTTTTTCCACATCTATGAAGCCTTTCCCTTATTCTTCTCAACCACACAAACTTCATTGCTGGATGAGGGATGATACCCCTTAGGTTTGCTTAGCAACAATTGATTCACTTGAGTTTCTTATTTTCTTGTTGCAAGAAGGATACTATGAAGTTTCCCTTGGCAAGGTCATCTCTAAGCTCTTTGATCTCTGCTACTTTTTCTTTGATTATTTCTTCAGTTGATTTGTCTTCATTGTGCTCTGCTATGTCAGCCATGTCAAAATATTAATGTGCTTTCTCTTCACTATGCAATGGTACAACATCTTTACCTTTTGATATCTCTTGTCTCATAGTGCTAGGCTGAACTCTTTCTTCACTGATGGTCTACCTGGGAAGCATCTTAACTTGAGTCCTAGTTCTAGGTCTAGGCATCTCAGCTATCTCAGGGGAAAACACCAGTATTTTACCTCTGTTATAAGTCTTTGTAATCTCTACCCTAGGTATCTTTGTCACTGATGGCCTACTTGATGAGCCAACCTCATGTGGCTTAGATGGTGCTAATGGAGTGCTTTGATTTCCAGGATGAATAGTGGCAGGAATAAGAGCAGATGATTGCATGAATGTCTCCCATGGTATATTAATCTGTGAAATCTAATGAAGAAATATGATTTTGACCAAACCATGATGAAATAAAATTTCTTGGTGATCTCTCCCTTTGCTTTGCACTTTCACAGTCATCTTGACTAAGCTCCTGAATAAGTAACGGGGTAGGTTTCAAGGTTTTGTGGCAGTACAATGCATCAGCAACCTGATGTGATACTGATACAACCTAGAAAACCTCCCTTCACAAGTAAAATAATTCATTATCATTTTCATTAAAGGATCATATCTATCTAACAATTGAATGAAAGGAAAGATACGAGAGGGAGCATATTTGTAGTGTGGTTTCAATAATACTTTGTAGTTTTCAATATCCAAATCCATCCCCTTAAACCAAATTACTCCTTGGTTAGGGATACCTATAGATGAAGCTATGAAATCTGCTAATATTATGAAGTCCATCCATACTATTGTGGTTTTATACCTCTTGAAACTGGTGGAAAATTGACTGGTCAATTTAGCATGGCAGCCCATCTCTTGTATCTTCTCACAAAACCCCAGGCAACCCACATCTTCAAATGAATTCTTGATGAATTATGAGGCATTGATCTCCTCCATATGAATTGGCTCATATCTAGAGATATTCCTTTTTTTTTATACTTTTTCTTTTCATTGGCCATGGTGTTGGTTTGCTTAATAAAAATTGTAGTTTGATAGGAGGGAAGGGTAGGGTAGGATTGAGAAAATAGGGGAACAAGAGTAGATATTTTAGGGAAGGGAATGGAGGGGATAGGGATTAGGGAAATTTGTAGGAAAATTCTAGGGGTAGGCGTAGATGTTAGGGACAAATGGGAAGTGGAATATCTTGAAATGAGTGAGGTAAAGTGGGAAAAAAAAAGCACAGTCCTAACCCAAAAATTTAGCAAAAGCATAACATGGGCTAGGGTTTTTTGGGAAAATGAGGGAAATGAAGGAGATGAGTATGGGAAATGGTTGGGGGAGGTGTATTAAGTGTGTACAAGGGTGTTAGGGAAGGAAAAATAGGGTATTTCTCTATGAACTGAAGCAAACACCAAGAAAACTAAAAGCACAATGAAAAAACCCTAGGAGAGGGATTTCATCATTTGTTGAAGGAAAATCACTGCATGAGTATTGATGAGAGGCTATACTTACTTGTTAAGAGACTGTGGAACATGCAGATTTCTGAATTAACCCTGTTGTGGCTTCCGTTAAGCTTCGAACTAAAAAACGCAGTGTGCCGGACAGAAGCACAATGTGCTAGGAAAAACACAACGTTCTTGTTGGAAAGGGCTTGATGATGGAAAAATCATAGTTTTGAAGGCTAAGGTGAAACCAAATGGTGGAGGATAGCTATAGGAAGGTGAAATGAAATGTTTGAATGCTTGGATGGTCTGTTTATAGCTTTCAAGTCAACTTTTTCTTTTGATGATGGTATGACATCACATGTCCTTTTTGAGAAATTATGTGATTAGGTAGTATACTGTAGATTTATAACTTTAGCTTGTAAGGTTACATCTCCATGAATGGTAAATGTACCTTTGGAATATTTTTGAACAATTTTTCCCTAATTACTAACTCCCATGATGGTGACTAAGGTGATGGCTCAACTCCTTACATGACTTATGATGACCTGACCTAATGATGACACCAAATCACTACAAGGAAAAGACCCTCTAGTGGAGGTTATAACAGAGGTTTTTAGTGTTATAAAATTGGCCAAAATTGTCAAAAAAACATTTTCTACAACATCTGTTTTCGGTAACGGAGGTTTTTGTGGAGCTTCTAACGAAATTTCAACACAACTAAAGAAACTGGGCGATCAAAGGTTATTACTTATGTTTTTCTCATCGGTTCTTATTTAGGTGTCAACGCACCAGTGCATTTTAGAGTAAACACATCGGTCCTACAAACCTATGAAGCACCGGGATAGAAAACAAATAAAGGATGCCCTGGGACGTTTAGAAACGTCCTGGTATGTGTCATCCAGATGGTCGCCCCAGGGCGGTTGAAGGTGCATGCACCAGGCCGTAAAGGTCTAAAACCGCACTAGGTGCATTATGGGTGATACAACGCACATGGTCGTTCTAATTGGTATTGGGATTTATGCAGTGCCAATAGGTTGTATCAATGCACCGGTTCGTAGTATTATAGAAACACGCTGGTGCGTATTATCACAGAAATGCACTGATTGTTCTAATTCGTATTGGTATTTGTGCGGTGCTGATAGGTCGTAGAAACGCACTGGTGAGCAGTCTCACATAAACGCACTGGTGCACAGTATCGCACAAACGCACCGAGAATTATAATTGGTATTGGTATTTGTGTGGTGCCCATAGGTCGTAGAAACACACCGGTGCGCTTTATCATACAAACACACTAGTGTATAGTAACTGATATGCACCGATGTTCATTTTGTATTTTTAGAAACATCGACCCGTGACAGTGTAATTATTGTGATTTTTTAAAATTCATTATTCATCAAAAGTCGACACATATCTTATAACAATATTAATATCAATTAAATTTTTATTAGTGCATTTCAATGTGATGTTTGGATTAATTTGTTATATCATATCATAATTATTGTGATTTTTTTAATTCATTATTCATCAAAAGACGACACATATCTTATAACAGTATTCATATCAATTAAATTTTTATTAGTGCATTTGAATGTGATGTTTGGATTAATTTTTTATATCATATCATTAGATTTCACATCTCTTCATTATAATATTTAATCATCCATATATTTAAGCAGTAGTGTTACATTTTACAATGACGATGGAGAATGCAATAGAATAAATTAAAACATATTTTATTATATATATATGAATAAGATACTTTTTGTCATACAAAATGGGACAGTTATTGGTATCCCTTTGTCTTTCAATTGGGACACTATGTACATTACATTAAACAAAATGTCTGATTTCAGAGACAAATATTTCAAAAAATACAACGCCTTGCTTTGATATCCAAACACAATGATCATCATTCTTCGCTTGAACTGTTGTCACTGCTCAAGCTACTTCCATGATTTGGGTTATTTTGAGGAATTTTTGTTCACGGTGTTGATTTTTTTCTTCTTCTTCACCTCCCATCTACAAACATAAAAATAAACTGTAATGCGTGTATATACATTGGTGAGAATAACGAAAATTTCAATATTAAATAATATACATCAATGCAAATTGAAAATAAATGATGTACCATAGCAACAATTGACTCATGAACTATACACATTCTTTCAAAACCAAATTTCATGCTATCTTTCATGATTTCATCTGTTGGCGCAGTTCCATACTTTGTTTCTTGCAAGTTTTATACCCCATAACAAATCATATATTTAATATAAAATATATATATTTTTTTCTATTAATTATAGACGGATCTAAGTAAAACAAGATCGATAGATGCTTACAAATTCCACAATTAATTTCTGATATTCCAACATATACTCACAACCCATATTTAACCCAATGTCAATCAATTCGTCTGATGGTTCTTCTTTGTATGTTAGAACCTGTTTGAAGACATTCAATGATGATTGTTGTAAAACAACTTAAAATATGCAAAAATGAAATCTAGTTAAGTTGTTAGAAGGAAGTAAAAATTACTCACAAAATTAGATATCAACCCTTTTCTTCCTTGTCGTCCTATTATATGTGTTGAATGGGTTCCATTTTCTTTTCTTTTCTGCAAGAAAATATTTGAAAATTAATATTTAATGCTAAATTTTTTATTTATTGTACCTAATCGAAAAATTCAATGATTACATATTACATTTGAAGAAAGTTGTTGTTGAGATTGCTCCATGTGTGATGCAATTATGTCCATTTCTTTGACCATCTCCTTGTACACATTTTTGGACATTCCTACTGGCATATTTCTGATATCAGCTGGTTCATCTTTGGAGATTTTCATAATCTTCCTGAAAATGTAACATGACAATAAAATATTTAATTTTATATTGATATATGAAAGTAAATATAACAAAAGTGATATTTATAGATGACATTTATAAATTATTTTAGAAAAACATTTAAAGGAATATTACTTTTTCATTCCTTCTTTTTTGTTGTTGTACGTTTTTTCTATTAAAAGTCTGACATGTCTCATTGACCAATTCTCTAGAAAATCTTCCTGCAGTTTAGATAAATTTTGGTTCTTGAAATCATTGGATTGATTTTTGTATTGTAAGTGGAAATAACGTCTATACATTCGTTCCACTAGATACCTAAAAATTTTGTAAAAGTTTTTCCCCTTTTGTTAACCTCCAACACCACTCCAGATGGGCTAAGGAGCAATTCATTTTCATTTGCATGTTCTATTTTTTTTCTTTTCTTAGAACAACATTCCTTTTCTGAGTTGTTGGTACCTGTAGAACATTAAACATATGTGAATTAATAGATTGTTTGAAACATGTTATTAAATAATTTTAAGTATGTTAGTAATGAAAATTAAAAAAAAAGAAACTCGTATTGGATCGATAGTATTTTTTCATTCACCTGATTCATCCTTTTGCAAATTTTCCATCAAGCTTTTATGATATTTTGGTCCTAGATCAGAAATAATATTATTGAGCTTCGTTATTTTGTGGCTCTGCATGATACAAAATAAACAATACATATTAGTTAAACTTACATATAGTTCAAAAATAATATTTTTTGTAAACAATTTACAAAGAAATTTCCCTTTTTTCTTTTCTTGATGTGCTATCAGTATTTTTGTTACTTGATCTCTTGTCGGTCATTTCTTTATCAATATGAAACCTGTACCATATCATTCAATAATATATTTTATAAATAAATCATCAAATTTCTAGGTAAAAAAATATATCAAGAAACCGGTGTACCTTTAATTTTGTACATACTGACGTCGGTGCATCATGTTCTTATAAACACACCGCAAAAACAGTATAAAACACCGTACGGTGCTCTATGTAAACAAGGAGCACTGGCATGTTATATGTTAACCAACGCACTAATTAACACAAAAAAATTAATAAAAATCCTCTAGTGTTAGTTTTTGTAGCATATGGTGTCGTGGAGGGGGCGGTGCGACCTATTCTTATAAACGCACTGCGAAAACAGGGGATCACCTTATGGTTCTCTTTGTCAACAAGGAGACCCGGTGCGTTATATGTTAAATGATGCACTGTGTTAGTGCTAGAATCAGCACTTGGACTGCATCAAGCGCCTGACCAGACACATCTTAAGCTCGAGGGCTATTTCTTATGATTTGATTAAGTTTTTTTGAAAGTGGTTGGATCTCAAGTACTCTGAAAGGAACGTTGAATAGATAAAAAATCTCTGACACATATGAAGGCACTCATATATATGATGTGGTAGCAAAATTTGTAGTTCAATGATTAGAAGAATGGGAGAAAGACAGTGGGTCTATAGGACAGAAATCCACTATTGGGAGGAAAAAATGACACAAATTTCAAACCTATAATGTATAGTGAAAGAATTATTTTAAAAGACTTACACGAATCTCACTTTACAGTTAAATAATCCCATTACAAGGAATGCTTCTGACTAACATGACCTCATGAATCAGGAATTCTTGGTGAATCAAGGCTGACAAAAATAGATTAACATGTATGCTAGGTCAAAAGGCTTATAAAAACATGAAACAAGGTTTAATTCCACCTCAAGGAATGCTTATGAACAATATTCAATTCATACTACATCAGGAAAGCTTGGAACAAGACTTACAAAAACAGATCCATATGATTTGAAGGTTCACACAAATTATAAAAAAAAAAGATAGATTTTTTATGATAAATCTGGAAAGGCAGATAAAGTACGTAAAAAAATAAGGGAAAACAATACACACACCATATGATTTTTTGAATCCTCAAGAGTGTAACTATAATATATTATGTTTTCAAAAATACACAGCTTCAGGAGTGACATGAGAATCAACAACATGGCACTCGGCCCTGTGCCACAAACCATCTCCCCTCCACTACATCTATAAAATGTGTATTTATAGATTTAAAATGGTCTTCCAGAAAGGCTATACTCTCGAATATCTCCATATACATGGATTTTATTACAATCCAAAGGAATAGGGAGTTTCTATTTCTAATTTATTACAATAACAAGAAAAATTTACAAAATACTCGCCTGATATTTATTGATTCTAACAACATTGTGATCGTGGTAGTTTTTAATCTTGAACTATAGGTGAAGAAGTATAGGGTTTGCTAATATTATCTTAACTACCTGAGTAACTGCTGCCGAGGTTCCTGTAATGCTTCCAACTGTCCCTTGAATGATGTCTAGTGCCTTGTTGAAATGTGCTAGTACTGAGAGTAATGGTGGCACATGTTTAATGGAAATATGTTTTGGAGGAGTTATGGCTCTATTTTACTTATATATGGTGGAAACCCAAAATTTTTTGGATAAAATGGCGGAGAAAAAGGTTGGGTTGGTGTCATTAACACAAAGTGGAGAATGGTTTTCGGGGGGGGTATGTAAGGGGTAAGTAGTTTGAATGAAGGGGGGTGCGAAATAATGAGAGGAAGACATGTTGCAGTGGGTTTGGATCATAATAATACCTATTTTTAACCCCCCAGCTATATTAAAGCCAGAATGGGAGAAGGGGGCTGAAATAAAACAAGAGTCGTTGATTAAAGAAGTGGGGAAGATCTCGAGGCGGAATAGGCTGCGGGATATATTGCAATTAGGGAATTAGAGGAGTTAATCATAAAACACAAAAGTTAAGTTTTGCAGATTGCGTATTGCAATGGGAGGTTAGATGATGTGGCAGGGAGGGGTGATCCCACTTTATATCAAAATCGGGGAAAGGAGGTGGAAGTAAGTAGAAAAGGTAATTAATGTTGCGATCTTGCGATGCGATGGATATCACACATCGCATGTGATAAGATATTGCGGGGATCACAAGGATTAAAGGTTGGCGAAGTGCGATATGTTATAATCACCAATGTTTCGAAGTGTGAAATGATATATTCATCGATCTGCGAAGTAGAATTTTTTGTGATGTGCACTGAAGCACTAAAAGAAAGAGTTTGATTTTGCAAAAGGTGAAAGGTAAGGTTAATTGTTAATCACGCCTAAATCATAATAAAAAGGGTTTATAACGTACTCAAGGCGTATCAAAGGGCAATATGGGTCCCACCATTATTGCATCAAGAAATTTATGAAGTGGCAAGTGACATACGAAACAGTAAAAAATGCGTTCAAGTTGTGCAAATGCAAACGGAGGTGACATGGAAAAGAGAGGTGGTCCCACCAGTCACGCAAATTTCATTTCAGGGGTTTGGAAGAGGTAATCAAAGGATTTTTAAATATTTCGATGCGAAAAGTAATATGGGTGTGCAGTAATGATATTACATATATCATATGTAATATGATATATGGAAAGGTTTGTGGGATACGACAATTGTTTTGTAAATGAAATTTGGATCTGCGAATTGCCGATTGCGATGAAAGGTAAGGGTTTCCATATGTTTGAGTGTAGAATATATATATGATATCGTATATTTAATATATGATATATATTAAAGGTTGGATGTAGGGGACAATGCTAATTTTGCATTGGAATTTAGCATTTGGAAAAATAAAGCATAAGGAGCTAGAGGCCAAATAAAATGACGAAGAGGGAAACTTTCAAAGGAATAAAAACTAGTGCTAATAGCGGCTCTAATTGGGGATGATATACCCCATATGGCTATCAAGAATTGTAGTTACAACGCCTTATCCAGCTCTTATTTCTCCAACCAGTGATCCTGCTCATTAACTCAAAAAACTAGCATGCCTAGCCATTGGGCCGTAATGAAGTCAAAAGCATCATTTTAGTTCTGCAACATATTTCTCCAAACTAAAACTAAATTAAAACTGATAACTAAACTCTAACATTATGTAAAAATGCTCAAAACAACGAGCTTATTCATTTCTCTACTTCTAATCTGATTTGAATGAAAATCTTCATGCAATATGGAACTTGTCGTACAATCATTCAAATAGCTAAAAAAACCTCATATGGATTATGAATCTTAAGAGTAAAACTGAAAGAATCCATATCATAATATAGTGCAACTCATGATGAAAATAATCACAATGCTGGATACTCATAAAGAATTGAATGTCTGCACTATAAGAAGACTCCAAATCATCAGCTACTAAATGAGGAAAAAAATTAAATGTTACCTCTGCAATGATGTCCCTTTCAGAATTCTGAAAGGTGTAGCTGTTTATCCAAAAATTCCACTGAAAATATGATCTCTGCATCCCTGTGAAGTCGCCACTGGATTCGGAACAATGGAGTTGCCAGGTGAAAAACTGCAGTCCTTTTTAAGTTATCAATTCCTGTTCATCTTTAAGAATCAATCTTCAGTAATTAAAATAAGAGACTTAGGAGAATACTTCGTTTCAAGGCCTTTGTCTCCCGACAGACGTAACAAATATGTTAGCACTGGAATCAACACTTGGACTGCATCAAGCATCTGACCAGACACATCTTAAGCTCAAGGGATATTTCTTATGATTTGATTGAGTTTTTTATAAATTGGTTAGATCTCAAGTACTCTGAAAGGACCATTGAACAACTAAAAATTCTTTGACACACATGAGGGCACTAGTATATATGATGTGGTAGAAAAATTTGTAGTTCAATGATTAGAAGAATGGGAGAAAGACAGTGGGTCTGTAGGACATAAATCCACTGTTGGGAGGAAAAAACGACACAAATTTCAGACCTATAATGTATAGTGAAAGAATGCTTTTAAAATACTTACAAGAATCTCAATTTACATTTAAAGAATCCCATTACAAGGAATGCTTTTGATTAACATGACCTCATGAATTAGGAATGCTTGGTGAATTAAGACTGACAAAACCGGATTAACATGTATGCTAGATCAAAATACTTATAAAAACATGAAACATGGTGTAATTCCACCTCAAGAAATGCTTATGAACAATCTTCATTTCATACTGCATCAGGAAAGCTTGGAACAAGACTTACAAAAACATATCCATATGACTTGGAGGTTCACACGACTTATAAAAACATAAGATAGATTTTTTATGATAAATCTGGAAAGAAAGATAAAGTATGTAAAAATAGAATGGAAAACAATACACAAACCATATGATTTTGTGAATCCTCAAGAGTGTAACTCGAATATATTATGTGTTCAACAACACAGCTTCAGGAATTACATGAGAATTAGCAATAAGGCACTCGGCCCTGTGCCACCACCCATCTCCCCTCCACTACATCTATAAACTGTGTATTTATAGATTTACAATGGTCTTCTAGAAAGGCTAGACTCTCAAAAATCTCCATAGACAGGGATTTTATTACAATCCAAAGGAATAGGGAGTTTCTGTTTCTAATTTATTACAATAACAAGAAAAATTTACAGAATAATCGACTGATATTTATTGATTCTAACAGCATTGTGATCATGGTAGTTTTTAATCCTGAACTATAGGTGAAGTATTATAGGGTCTACTGATATTATCTTAACTTCCTGAGTAACTGCTGCCGAGGTTCCTGTAATGCTTCCAACTATCTCTTGAATTTTGTCTGGTGCCTTGTTGAAACGTGCTAGTACTGAGAGTAATAGTGGCATAGGTTTAATGGAAATATGTTATGGAGGATTTATGCCACTATTTTCCATCTAAATGGTGGAAACCAAAAACCTTTTGGATAAAATGGTAGAGAAAAAGGTGGGGTTGGCGTCATTAACACAAAGCAAAGAATGGTTTTTCGGGGGTATGTAAGTGACAAGTAGTTTGAATGAAGGGGGGTGCAAAATGATGAGAGGAAGACACGTTGCAGTGGGGTCGGATCATAATACTACCTATTTAGGACCCCCCAACTATGTTAAAGCCATAATGGGAGAACGGGGCGAAATAAAACAAGAGTCATTGATTAAAGAAGTGGTGAAGTTCTTGAGGCGGAATAGGCTGGGGGATATATCGCAATTTGGGAATTGGAGGAGTTAATCATAAAATACAAAAGGTGAATTTTATGGATTGTGAATTGCAATGGGAGGTGAGATGATGTGGCAAGGAGGGGTGGTCCCACTTTATATCACAATCGAGGAAAGGAGGCAGATGTAAGTATAAAAGGTATGTAATGTTGCGATCTTGCGATGCGATAGATATCGCACATCGCATGTGATAAGATATTGTGGCGATCACAAGGATTAAAGGTTGGCGAAGTGCGATATGTTATAATCACCGAACTTGCGATGTGCGAAATGATATATTCACCGATCTGCGAAGTAGAATGTTTTTCGATGCGCGCTGAACTGCTAAAAGAAAAAGTTTGATTTTGCGAAAGGCGAAAGGTAAGGTTAAGTGTTAATTGCGCCAAAATCATAATAAAAAGGCTTTATAACATATTCGAGGCGTATCAAAGAGAAATATGGATCCCACCATTATCACATCGGGAAAATTATGAAGTGGAAAGTGAGATGCGAAATTGTAAAGAATGCGAAGTTGTGCAAATACGAATGGAGGTGACGTGGAAAAGAGAGGTGGTCCCAGCAATCTCGCAAATCGCATTTCGGGGGTTTGGAAGAGGTAATAAAAGGACTTTGCGATATGATGATGTGAAAAGTAATATGGGTGTGCAGTAATGATATTACATATATCATATGTAATATGATATATGGAAAGGTTTGGGGGATACGACAATTGTTTTAGAAATGAAATTTGGATCTGTGAAACGTTGATTGCGATGAAAGGTAAGGGTTTCCATATGTTTGACTGCAGAAAATATATATGATATAATATATGTAATATATGATATATATTAAAGGTTGGATGTGGGGGGTGAAGCTTCTTTTGCGTTGGAATTTAGTATTTGGAAAAATGAAGCATAAGGAGCTAGAGGCCAAATAAAATTACTAAGAGGGAAAATTTCAAAGGAATCAAAACCAGTGCTAACACACCAATTAACACATAAAATAAAAAATTGTTTTTGCCAAACAGTACATGCGCAGTGCGCTATAATGAAATAGTGCACCGGTGCCCATTTTACATATGGTGCACAGATTAAAAACAATATGTTTTTAATTTTTTTTATCAAACAGTATGTGCACAATGCACTGTGATAAGACAATGCACCGGTGCACTAGTTTACGCAAGGCACATAGATTAAAAAAATTAGGTTTTTAAAAAATTCATGCAAGGGTTGACATGGATTGAGATCCGACTATGCAAGTCGTCTCGTGGGACGTTAGATGTCGTAGGCCTATATATCTAGCAATAAAAACCCTATAAATCTAAAATGAAAAGCCCTAATTATGAAATCACAAAAACAGGAAGAAGCAAGGGCATAAATAAAAAGAAAGAAGGGTTTAGGGTAAAATATTTTTGTTTTTATTTTTTGTTGCATAAAAAATACTGCAGAAAATGTAAAAAGAACAATAAAATTTAATCATGATATTGTTTGAAATTCTATGCTACAGGGTTTGAATCACTAGAGGTTTGGAATTCTAATTGTCTGAATAGTTCTGTTCAAAAGTATTTTACTACTCCACAGTGCTCTCGCGCTCTCTTGCTCCAGGTATGTCTCATGCAAATATTTGGCTGAAATTTTTTGCAAATAGTGAAATAATGAAAAGTGTTTGGTATTTAAATAATTGTTTTATGAAATTAGATTTTCAAAAAGTTTTTGCCACCCATTTTTCAATTTACCATTTTCTTTTTCATTGAAAAAAAATAAAGTTGTATTTTTTTTATTTGCGGCTATTTGTCACCGGTGCATCAATTAATAACACCGCACCGATTCGTCAGTTAATAACAAGATGCCAATGTGCAGTAACTAAATCGCATCGGTGCGGCTTTCTGTACATTAGCACCGATAACAATAAGTCCATTTTTAAGGCACCAATGTCATAGGCCTATATATATAGCAATACAAACCCTATAAATCTAAAATGAAAAGCCCTAATTTTGAAATCACAGAAACGGGAAGAATCAATGGTAGAAACAAAAATAATGAAGGGTTTAGGGTAAAATGTTTTTATTTTTGTATTTTGTTGCATAAAAAATACTGCAAAAAATGTAAAACGAACAATAAAATTTAATCACGATATTGTTTGAAATTCTATGCTACAGGGTTTGAATCACTAGAGGTTTGGAATTCTAATTGTATGAATAGTTCTATTCAAAAGTATTTTGTTGCTCCACAGTGCTCTCTTGCTCCAGGTATGTCTCATGCAAATATTTCGCTGAATTTTTTTGCAAAAATAGTGAAATAATGAAAAGTGTTTAGTTTTTAAAGAATTGTTTTATGAAATTAGATTTTCGAAAATATTTTGCTGCCCATTTTTCAATATACCATTTTTTTTTCACTGAAAAAATAAAGGTGCACTTTTTTTAATTTGCAACTATTTGTCACCGGTGCGTCAATTAATAACACCGCACCGGTGCGTCAGTTAATAACAAGGCACTAATGTGCAGTCTCTACAACGCACTGGTGCAACTATCTGTACATTAACAACGACAACAATAAGTCCATTTTTAAGGCACCGAAATTACTTGTAGGTGTGTACATAAAAATTTATTGTTGATTTTGCTCAAATGCAGGGAGAAAATATCATAATTATATCGAATGGACAATTATTCAAAATCCAGCTCGTTCCATAATATTTCTTAAAGTCCATCGCAAATTTCTCCCTATCCATCTCGAGACGTAGTATTTACTTCATATTTTATTTATATTTTCATTATCTAATTTGTTACACCAATTTTTGGTCATCTAACCTGTTACTATTAGATGGACCAAAGTACACCATGTAAGACCAATTTTACCCTAAGTAGAATTGCTTTCACTATGAAAAATAACTTGGTAATCCTTATTTATTAAGTTGTTTATGGTCCAAACAGGAAACCGCATGAAGAAATATTAAATAAATCCACATTTTTTTTATTTTCCTCAAGAAATAATTAGTTAAACATCAGTTTAATTAATATTCCTGGTCATATTTAACCCAAAATAGGAAAATTAATTAGATAAATTATTTTTTATCTTATTATTTTCTAGGAATAATTATTTGAACCTTATTTAAATAATATTCCTTGTTAAATTTGACTAAATCATTTATAAATAATTGAATAAATCATTAGTTATTTAATTATTACTCAACCACATCCTTAAACTAATAAATAAATCATTTATTTATTTATTATTTACAAATGAAGGGATTTGACCAAATTCAAATTCTTTTTCCCTCCAAAAAATATAATAAAATATTCCATAAATGTTGGATCTAGATTTGGTTAATAATATTTTAATTATGCACCAATATCTAGACTAACTCAATATTTTGTTATAAATAGAAGGGTTTTTCCATTCACTCACTACCTTTTGTTGCCTAAAGATCACTTTGGATCTATACTTTTGGTATGACTTTGATTCTCCATCATTGTCATATTTTGCTACCATTTTTCTTGTGAGCTCCCTTTGCGTTCCATTTTTTGTCTGGGTTTTCTACACCATCAAGAGAGAGAGATCTTAGATTTGAAGTGTTGAGGACATACAAGAACCCATCCCATTGAGGGGGACTCATAACATCTTTCTATGTTCCCTTCCCAGGTGTCAAAAATACAAAAAAATATTTAAAAATATTCTTGTCTTGTCTATTGGATGCATGGAGCAACTCTTTCTTTTATTTACTGCTTAATGTCTTTTACTGCATAGATCTAGATTTTATAGCATTTATCTTGGTCATCTAAATGCAGATCTAAAGAAATTAGCAGCCATCTTTGATGTTAGGGTTGTTTTTTATGCACAGCTAAAGTGGGCTTTTTTCATATGCTTGCGATTAGAATTCATTCTAACAACTGGCTACTCCACAAGGGTTTACGATTACGACCTCTGTCGTTTTTCAGATCCCTGCATGACCAACTGCTTCAAACCTTAGGATTTTTCTTCAGCTTCTTGTTTTTCTTTTCTTGATGTTTTTTTTACCTATAAAACCCTAAAACAATAAAAATTATAACTTCTGTGTGTTTCCTAACCTATTGTGCAGTTGACAGGTATCAGTCGCAGCTGAGACGACAAATTTTTCTAAAACCTTCTACTGAGAGCGCTGGAAGTGCAGGTCGCACTTTTTGGGCCAAAACCTGTGACCTGGACCTTTAGGGCACAAAAAAAAACCCCCAAACCTATGACCTCTGCAGAAATCAGGTTAGAAACTGCGACCTGAAATTTTTGCCGGATTTTTTTTGAGATTTTTCTGGGTTTTTCTGGGCCTCTGTTCAGGGTTTTCTGACCTCTGTCTCCACTCGTTTTGGACTTGTAATTGCTCTGTTTTACTCATTGAAGTGGGAAAATAGCCCCCTAGGGATTTAGTACTCTTCCACCTTTATAAGAGGAGTTTACCTGAAGCTAGTCGTCTGAAATTTTAGTGTGTTCAACCATTTTTCAGATTTGATCTTGTACTTTCAGATCCATATCAGATTGGTTATTCATCCATCCAAAACACCTATTTTAAGTTTTATTTGGGTCTTCCTCTAGGGTCCCCTCTGTTTCCCTCCAGGTTGTAGCCTTTCGCCACCTCATTTGCAGCAGTTTTCCCTCTGTTTTTTTGCTATTTTCTGCACCTATTTCTAGCAGATCTAACCTTTCAATCATTGTCCCTCTCGAATTTAGATGCATTGGCTATTTTGGTGTGTTTTGACTAGATTTTGGCCCACCCACAGACTAGTTGTTGAGAGGCCCACCTCCTTGGGTTTATATTAATGCATATTTAGCTATTTATTTTATGTTATATTCAGTTTCATTTATTGTTCTCTGTAGATTTATTTACAGTTATACGACACACTTTTTTATTTTTCTCTACAAACATCTGGGTTTAAAAATTAAAATTTACACACTTAACACACACACCCTAAGTGAAGAAGCACCTGGTTACCACCGCTAGGCAAAGACTATAACATTGTAATCAATTGATCTTGCACCTCTCTTCCCTTGTTTCGACATTGTAATCATTTGATCCTACACCTCCTTGCCCTTATTGGTCTCTCTTCCTTTTGTGATCCGTGTCATCATTGCGCCCCCAAGGTGTTTATCCTGGCAACTTCTTGGCCTTCATCCTCAGTTTCCATTAGGAAGAATCACTCCTTCACATAGGATCTGAGTTAGTCCTCCACCGAGTCCGCATTCTGACTCCTCTTCTGGTTCATTGGGTTCCCCTTCAGGTTCCATCCCTGGTTCTCCCCGTGTCACCTTCACCATGTCTAGTTCAAGACCTAACGCTGGTGGTAGCCCCGACCCTAATGTTGGGAATACTACTAGTGGGACTGCAACAGGAAGTATCCCAACTGCTCCCTTGCTCCCCTATATGGCATGCCTCAGTCTTCCCAATTTTAACTAGTTGATCAATGACCCCATACGCCATGATGCTGGTTGGCCTGCTATGCCAACCAAGCTCTCTTCTGACATCCCCAAGTTTGAAGGTCTTGCTGGAGAAGATCCTACAAACCATGTTTGATCTTTCCACATGTGGTGTTATTCTAACTCCATTACCGATGACTCTTTCCATCTTCGATTTTTCCAACGTACGCTTACTGGAGAAGCTTCTAAGTGGTATGTTGTGCAGGCCTCCTCCTCTCATACCACATTTGTGACTCTTGCCCATGATTTTTTTGTCTTATTTCCAGCTTCCCCTTCATTATGACACTGGTACTGAAATTTTAACTTCTTTCCGTCAATTGTCTACGACCTACCTATCCGATCATGTCCAGGAATGGTGGAGAAGAAAGAGCCTATGTCGAGCCCCTACCTTTGAAAATTGTGTCTACATTGACTGGTTCCTTAGATCCATTTTTACTGCTATAGGCAAAGATGTCGCATCGCATTTCCCTCAAACCAAAGAGGCCACTATCCATATTGCATTAAAATATGACTTGATCTATGTTCAGTCTACTTATTTTTATATCGTCTTACCTGATCTCCCTAGACCCGGTGGTGCTAACGCACCAAGGGAATCCCATGCCGCTGACGGTATCATTGGAGCCCTTTCTCATCCATACGCTCAGCCTCCCATGGGCTATGGTTTGCCTCAGGGAGGGGCCAGCTCCTCCAGCACTTTCCCCCCTCCCAGTAGCATGTATCCAGGATACGACATGCCTCCTCCTTTTTCCCAACCTGTTTACCACAATGTTACCCAACCTCCTTATTATTTGTATCCGCAACTTGGTGCTCCAGCACCTCTAGCATTAGCATCCCCACCTCCCTTGCCTTCTCAACCCTTGCAACAATAGCCACCACCCCGTCAAGGGCAGTATGCACATCAGGGTGCGACTAATCCTCCTACTTCCAAAAAGAAGAGGAAAGGCACCCAAAATCAATCTTCCATCGGTAACCCTAGACCTAATCCCCAAGGTAATGCACTTAACACTGCTAACTAGCAACAAGGCACTTAACCCAAGCAGGACAAGCCTGTTCGCACGAACAAGCCTTGTTCTTGTTGCGGTATTTATGGTCATTACACCCATGATTGTCCTCTTTTAACACAAATGTGGTAGGTGTGGGAGACTTAAGCAGCATCGCGAGGACATCAAGCCTCCCCTTCTGTTCCTCCTAGTGCTGCTTCTAGTCAGACGACTGTGTTTACTAATCCTTTCCCTCAGTAAGGATTTGTGGCTACCCAACCTCCTGAAGGTCAGGCGGCCTCTTAACCTCCTCCATCTGGTACCTCTGATTACCAAATTCTCATGATGAAATCTGACCAACCCATTACTGTTGACCTCAACCTTCAGACTTGGTCTCGTTAGTACAACAAGCCTCCCGCTACGTCTGCCCCTGAGCCCACTTCTTCAGGTTCTACATAGCCTCTTTCGACAACCAATGATCCTTTACATATCCCTCCACCTAAGGCAGAGGTTCATGCCAAGATCCCCAAGGGACCATTACGCCGAAATGCTGCTTTTGGAAAAGTTTCCCATTTGTATAGTATAGTAGATGATTTGGTGTAATCTCCTGCTGCCATCTCAATGCTGGAACTCCTCCAGTCGTGCCCTTCACAACGAAAAGATCTATTAATTGCCATGGGCACTGTAGATCCTTCAGATGATCGTTTGATAGTCTTCAATTTTGACCGGTTAAAACATCCTCCTCTTCCTGTTTCTGTCGCCTTCCAAATCTCCGTCAAGATCTGGAACACCAACGTTTCTAGTTGTATTATTGATGAGGGGGCATCCACCTATGTGATGTCCGCTTTGGTTTGGAAGCAACTCGGATCACTTGAGTTAGAACCTTCCACTATCACCCTCGGAGCATGGGATGGCCACTCCTCTAAGCCCATTGACATGTTCCGCAATTGTCCTATCACTCTTGCGGTCAAGACTATTTGCGTTGACGTAGAAGTCATTGATGCCCCCTTAGATTACAACATTCTATTATGTCGTAGCTACACCTATGAAATGTATGCTGTGCCATGTGTGGTTCACCGCAAGATTTCCTTCCCTCATAATGGAAATATAGTCACCATTGACCAATTGACACATTACGAACCGAAGTCTCACACCTCCCCTGAGTCCATCATATCTTCGGTGGCCAATAAGCAAACTGTCGACCCCTTTACTAGTGTCTCACTCGGATTCTACAAAGACTCCTCTTTGCTTGGTTCATTCTCTGGTCTTCCCCCTCCTGTCTCTGATCCCAACTCATCGAATGTTTGCATGATGCAATCGTCTTGGGCTTCCCTCAAGCGGCCCGATTCGGATAGTCAGTAGCCCCGCCCTCTGCAACCTGCTCCTAGCACTTCGACTTAGCCTTCTGGACCCCCTCCTCCTGGCCCTTCACCTGCAGCTAGTATCCATGAGCCTCTCTACCCTCCTGGCACAGTTCCTCCTGGCCTTAACCACCTTAGTGCTATCCCACCTGGCCATTACCTCTTTGGTCGAATACTATTTATAGCTCCCCCTCCTGGAGTGTTCTCGGTACCTGTTATGGCTACATTTTCCCTTCCTAACCTGACCCTAGGGATCCTCGTCTGGTACATTGATCCCCCGAACGCTACCCTACCTGGTCAGCCCAAACCTTATCTTGCTTTGACCCCGATTCAACCGGTCCCCATGACCCCTGCCTCTGCTACCGTGCCTCAGCCACCTCAACAGGAACCTTCTCCTGTTGTGAAAACTTTGAGTAAAGGGGGGAAATATTGCAAGAAGGCACCTAAAGACAAGGCTTCCTCGACAAACCCTGCTCCTCCTCAGCCTCCAAAGCGTACCCCCCGGTGTGTTTTGTGTGATGTCATCAGTCATGCCACCCATAATTATCCTGAATTGCCTTGTCTCAATCCCATGGTAAACGAAACGTTTCCGGAGTCTGACATCCCCGAGGTATATGTCACTATACCCGATTCAATCCCGAAACTCAAGTCTTTGCGCACAAATCATCCTTGTGCTTTGTGTGATTTCAATGGCCACTAAACTCACCTCTTTCCCTGCCTCGATGAGTACCTCTCCTCTTTGGAAGCAGTTTGCCAATTCAAGGCCAAGCACAATGAGTCCACTGCTCCCTTATTTGTGCATTTTACTTTATCAGAACTAGAGGACACATCCACTCCCATAGACATTCCTCCTCCGGATTTCAAAATGACAGAGTCTTCAACCACTGTCCACTACCTGTCATCATCTATGAGATCCACAGTGAAAGATCCCCCTGGGACTTCTCCTTCTATTTCGCCTGACCTCCCTTCAGGGAGCACCTTGGGCTTAACATCGGTGGATCCTTCATCTAATTTTTTTTCTGTCACCCCTTGTGACAATGCGCATGTGAACCTCTCTTCTCATGATGATGAGTTAGGTAGATTCGCCGCGCCAAGTGGTATTTCTTCCACTAGTCACCCCATCTTCTATTATGATGATGACATTATGGAAGTAATCACCGTCCCTGAATTTATCTATCCCCCCTTACATTAAACCCATGCATCCAAACCACATACACCTTGTGGCCATTACATTGACACCCAATGTTTGGGTAAGGAGGCACCCATATTTGAGAGACCAGGAGAAGCAATTCTCCACAACTCTCCTAGTGTATCTGGTCGTTTTGACTCTAATACCCTTATTCTTCCCCATTTTGAAGAACCTCTAGAGTCCATTATCACTTCAGATCACTCTAGGGATGATACCCCTCATCATTCCTTCATCTTACATCAGCAACCTAGTCCCCTAGACATTGTTGTTGACCAACTTATGGGTTTTCTAGGAGAGCACCAGTTCATTATCTCCAAATCCTCTCTTTGGGATAGAGACACAATGTATGCCAACCCAAAAACTTAAGTCCATTGCTTCATATATGCATTACCAAAAGAGATTGGTAATCCTCCATTCCCTTTCTCTAACTACATAACCATAATGCAAACAAATGACACACCGCATCATAAAAATGTGTTTATATTCCCCCTTTCTAAATAAATTTTGGCATGACCATAACATGCTTGGGGGAATCTATGCCCTTCAACCATAAAAGTACTAGCTCTCAGCCAAAAACAACACTGAAACCCCCTTTCTCTAACAGGTCGCACTTTTCAGGTCATTTCTTGGGACAAGTCGCAGTTTTCTGCCCAATACCTTCTACCCAGGTTGCAGAACAGACCCCAAAAAGTGTGACCTGGATTTTTCATGAGCTCTGGGTACCTAAACTGAAATTTTGATCCCCTTAATTGAAAGAGTAGGGTTAGGCCTTGTTAGCGCTCAAATCTGCCTCAGGCTGAAGGAAGGCGAGGTTCGAGGCAACATCAAACCAAGCTTAGCCTCGTAGCTAGCCCTACGAGGACAGGAGAGGGCTCTCTCCAGTCAATCTCGATAAAATGAGAAATAGGGTGCGAGATGACTTCAAACTGGAACTGATCTTAGGCTAGTAAATAGATAAGAAAGGGGTATTTGATAAATGATTGGGTTTTCTGGTGACTGGGAACAAAGGACAGCATGAGCAGAGAAGTTAAATCCGAAACACAGATAATATCAGGAGGCAAGACAAGCAATAAATTTAGCATTCAATTTTGAAATTATATGGAGTGAAAGACCGCTGCGAGGTTGACAAGGGAAATAGTTGAATCCTTATCAAACTGAAGAAAACACAGAAAATGATTACCTCCCAAGGCAGAGCAGTAAACTGGATTCTGCCCTTCTCACTTAAAAGTATTCAACAGAAAATGATTATGAAATGAAATGTAAAACATTACAAGCTACATATGAAACATAAGAAAAGACAAAATGCTAAATCCACACCACAAGAATCTCAGGAGTCAGAGCTGTATTTTTTCATTAAATCCCTGTCAAAAACTGTACAGTGAAGTTTTCCTTCACACCTCTCCCAATGTTTTCCCAGAAATTTTTCCACCCTTTACAAATGATTTTTCATACAATAAATAAGCTCAAGAGAAAACAGATCGATCCAAAATGAGGAGCTGTTTCAACTGAAGTTAAAAATAGAAAAGAGAACAGCCTTCTCCTTGAAATTCTCTAATGACTAACTAAAAGACTAAAAACTGGATCGCAGACCCATTTGTATTACTAACTGAAGTCATAAATAGGAATACACATCCTATTCTTCTGCTGTAGTCGATATCTTTGTTTAATTTTGGCTTTTTACTTTACCTTTACCATTTGAATAAAACCAATTTTTTTTTATAATTAACATCCTTTGTAACTTTGGGGCGCTTTCATCCATGTTACCATAAATGATTACACGTTGCAAAGAGTCCTCGCTTAAAATTCTCCTCTGGCATAATCATTCTGGAAAAAGCACCGTCCTCATCAAATTTAACCCTGCTGACATCTATTTGCAACCATTGATGGTGTTCCAGAAAATTGGCCGAGAGAACTGCAGCTACTACTGCTGCTTGAACGTTGTACGCAACCCAGATTCATACCAATAACTCTGTCTTGTGTGTATTCATCTTTAAGTTGATGGATGTGCATAGCTTTTGCACTTGGAACGCTTCCAGGGAAAGGAGCTCTTGCCTCTTGAACTTCTTTAAAATCCTGAATATGATAAAAAACAAGCACCAAATCTTGTGTCCTCACTTCAACAATACGAGTTGGAATTCTTTAAATTTCAATTTCCCCAGATGATGTATCTTTATTTGAATGTTCCGTGCTCGCACCATCAGGCATCATAACTCGGAAATACATCTCGAATTTTGCCCATATTGGGGTCCTTGCTCGATACATCTGCACTTCAGCATTTGAAAGATACCAGTGGCGCTTCTCTTCAGAATTATTCCCTTCTTTTCCTGTTTGGAATTTGAAAAACATCCCACTTTTGAAGTGTCTCAACCACAGCTCTTAAATCTTGTTCTTGGCTCAGCTCACAAGGGCCAACACCCATTCCGGAAGCAACATTACCAGAGTACACAGTGTCCGCTTCATTATATACATGGAAAGAATATTGTACCAAATGTACAGAAGGAAAGAAAACCCATAACTGGTTTTTTGAATTGAAATTTCCAAGATCAGATTGCATGGTATGGCCACCCTCATTATGGAAAAAGAGCAGCAATGGCACCAACAGAAGAATTTTGTCCTGCCTGTTGCAGCAGCTGCAGCACCACTAATAGTACCCCGCCAACCAACATTACCATTCTTTATCCTGCTTACCGGGAAATCTCCTTACAGTCCATCCGCTCAGATTCAATATCTTCAGCCCACAGGTAAAATACTTGCATAGCCATGTCTAGTAATATAATCGAAGGACTCAAGGGCCTCTGAAGCACTCCGATAGATATTGGGTGACATGTACCAGATTTTCATCAACCCACCTGCGCCATTTTCTTCCTTTGCAAGCCGATTTGAGGCGTTTTGGCATGAAACTGGACACAAGGGCAAAAATTTTTGGTTCTGAGACTATATGTGTAGCACGCTTACCCAGTGTGTAGCGCGCTGCATATGCGTAGCGCGCTTGTAAATTTACACAGGCTGGTGAGGCCCAACGCGTAGCGCGCCCTCTCTATGGGTAGCGCGCACCTTCACCTCCGGTCCACAGCTTTGTAAAACACGTTTTTGGCCCTCAACTTCACCAATTCGAACTCTGCCTTGAGAATTTATGCAAATGAGTTGTCTCCAATGCTTTATATGGATTGTAAAATATCTCATAAAAATCAACTTTGATTTAAATCTGCTTCATAACCCACTTTAATAATGTTTGGCGCTTTGTAATTTGATCACTTAATACAATGTTGTCTTTTGGATTTTTCATTATTTTTCTGAGTCTTGGACTGATGACACTTGGTTGTTTTTGCAGGGATTGGAGCTGCTAAAATTGCTGCCATTGAAGAACTGTAAAATTTGAAATATTTTGACAACTTACCTATTTATTGCAAAGACACATCTGATGATTTCTTCTTCAAAACAGGGTTTTGAAGAAGAATCAATCTTGCATTATTGACAATGACATAAAAATAAAAACTTACTGAACCTTCCTCTAGCCTGCAGACATTATTCGACATGTTTGAAGACCAATGACGAAGGACTGACAGGACTGTGTCTAACATTGGCTCCAATGGGGATGGCAGCTGCCGCTTCTTGGAGGTGCCAAGAATCTGCAGATCTTTGGGAGAGCCTCCATCCATTGGGCGATGGAATCATTATTGCAAGAAATCAACACGATTAATTTATTAACTGAAAACTGACTGAAATGACTGAAAACTAACTCGACGAATAACTCATGACTGACTTAACTAGAACAAGTATTTACAAAGATTTTTGAAAAAGGCAGCAGTCCATCAAGATTTCAAATCATGATGACAACCACCTGCATACTGATGTGATATGTACAATCATGTGTAGTGGGCCTTCCAATGTAACCAATCCAGTAGATGGCTACACCCCAAATTTCTGCTCTTACTCTCCTTGAGCAGGCGGAATGATGAACCTGTAGGCAACTCAAAATAACCACTGAAACCAAAGCTTATGATAATGAACCAGGAAATATTTATCCTTTCTAATGTTTGCAGAAGAATGCTGAAGGGGTCTTGAAAATCCTGAAGCACTGGCTTATCTGGAGATCCAGCTGCAAAAATACTAGTAATCACCTCACTCTGATCTGAAAGGACAATTGATTTCTGAGGGATAGAAATGCACAGATCTGCCATCTGAGTGTTAGCTGTAGGTTCCTTGACCATGAGCAATTCTGGCATATACTCTTCAATTTCATGATCTAGATCATTTTTAAACGAAAAACAATCTTCAAGATTATCAAACATGACAGCCTTATCATCTTTGTGAAGGAAAAAATTATCTGTTTGCTGATCTACACAACTGATTACAAGACAATCATCTTTTTCAAAAGAGGAAGAGGTTTCACCAACACTTTCTGTGTACTGCAAATCTGTTGTAGCTTCGGCTGAAACAAGACCTTTCAAAAGTAGATCTATCTCATCTTCAGACAAAGGAGACAATTCTTTTTGTTTTCTTCTGCTTAAACAGTAATTATCTTCATATGACAGGGCATTCAAACTATCATTTCTTACTGAGTTATGGAAAGGAGATTTATCACTTACTTGCACAAAGATCTCATTTTGGTTTTCTGGAAATCAATCCAAAACTCGGCTTATGATCTCAATAGCAGAGCACTCCTTTTAGATTCAAAGACAAGGTATGCTTGGTCATTACGATCTGAATCTGAAGTAGCTGACTGGACATTATCACAATCTGCAATCTGCATGTTGTCTTCTTCTGTGGGCAGATCTGAAATGACATTCTCTCTTTCATCATTTTCAGCCATATGGCACTCTTCAACCTGTTGATCTTGATTCTGCTACGAAATTTCCTGAGCATTTTGATGGGTATCCTCTAGGTTCTCTTCATTTTGCTGAAATGGATTCTCGTACAGAGCCTCCATGATCTCATCATCCATGAAATTATCATCTTCATAATATTTCTCAAGGCTTTCAATAAAAGTAGAAGCATGTTGGCAACAGTCATGAACTAAATTTAATGATGGATAAGATGTTGATATCTTTCAATGAACAAGGCATGAAAACCCTTTAAACAGTAAATACAGGCCAGCAGCAGATTTTCATACCAGGATTGGGCTTCACCTTCCAGAGTGGCCAGGAATATCTTCATCAAGCAATCTTCAGGAAAATCCACCTTCAACTTGCGAATATGCATGTGAAATCTAACCAAATGTAAAGCAGCATCTTTCTTACCATCATCGTTAAACGTAGGCAGATTCCTCGACCAATCTACCTTGGGCATCTTATTCGGAAAACCTGGAATGTGATCTCGGCTCATGGGAGCATATCTTCTCGTGATTCGGTCCATCTTGAAAATCTCACAGCTACTGATCTCCCTGCAGTGAAGTCACCATGAAGCATTGATTTCTGGATTTTTTCAGTGAATGAAGTCGCCAGGTGAATGATTTCAGCCTTGCGATGTCTGACCGTTGTTCACCATCAACCATCAGATCTGAACTTGATACACGTACTGGGGGAATTCGCAAATCAAGGGGCACATTCACAAGCTAAACCGGAGATCGACTGAAGCAGCTTTTATCTACTATGCACTCGCAGAGCAAGAGCAGTTCGAAGGCTACCTGACTTCAGACTCCGTCTATAGCAAATGACAATAATAAGCAAATTTCTGCCCCAGTATGGTCGCCACTATGTTAGCGCTCAAATCTACCTTAGGCTGAAATAAGGTAAAACTCAAGGCTACATCAAACCACGCTCAGCCTCGTAGCTAGCCCTACGAGGACAGGAGAGGGCTCTCTCCAGTCAATCTCGATAAAATGAGCAATAGGGTGCGAGATGACTCTAGAATGGGAACTGATTTTAGGCTAGTAAATAGATATGAATGAGGTTTTTAATAAATGACGGGGTTTTCTGGACTGTATGGGATCAAGAACAGCGTGAGCAGAGATTTAATCAAAGGCACAGATTATTCCATAAGGCGAGGTAGGAGTGAATTTTAACAATTAATTTGAAATTAAATGGAATGTAAAGACTGCTTAAGAAAGCTGAAAAGGGCATTTAACAATGAATCCCTTTCAGGCAGAAGAAAATACACAAATCCTGAACGCTCCTTCAAGGCAGAGCAAATAAATTGGATTCTACCTATCTTACTGCAAAAGCATCCAGTGAACTGATTATGAATGAAATGTAAACATTACGAGATTACATATGAAACAGTAGAAGAAACATATGCTAAAATTTACGCCACAAGAATCTGATGAAACAGAGCTGCACCACTCAATTACTCCTCTGTCAAACTGTACAATGATAGTGCTGGGTTATTTCCTCCCACAGCTTTTCCAGAACTCTCCCCCCATTACAAATGATTTTCAATAAAATAAATAGACTCCTTTCTGAGAAAACAAATCGACCAAAACAAGGGATTTGTTTTATCATCACTAAACAAACAAGACTAAAAATCCAATCAGCTTTTCTGAAGATAGAATAGTGCTTCATTTTCTACTCGAATCTGTTGATGACCGATGAAGAGGCGGCATCTGTAGGTGTAAATCCCATTACTGAAGACAAACATAGGCAATCTAATCTTGTTCTCTGTTGTGGTAGGTATTCTTCATTTAATTTTAGGCGTGTTTTGATTTGGCATTTTACATTTGCTATTTTAAATAAAAACCAATTTTAATAAAAATATCCTTTAAACTAAAATTCCGCCAATTTCAGCTCATTATGACAACTGTGCTTCGGAGAGGATTGCATGGTCGCACTCAATGTTCAATTTAAATTTATCTGCAAGTCCATATCCCTGCAGGAAAACCATTTTTTGTTGCAGTGACACGCGCAAACGGAGAACATCGGTCAGATAGCTTCCCGTCCACAACCTTCAGCTAAACATCTGAATGAGGATGGTGCATTCATTTTGCTGTAGATATGTTTCTTCGCTCATATATAGTGGAACATCGTGAAAATCCACGCGGAAAGCCTTTTCACTTGCCTCTCGAAACTTACTTTCAAACTGCCTTGCAAGAATTCTCTCGTTCTTTCAGAGAAATGACTATACCAAGTTTAAAAAACAGTACTGTAAAACTCTATATCTGGCCCACAGATACTTTAAACCTCTATTTGAAAGAAAAAAAACATTAACATTACAATCGGTTTTCCACTCGGTTGAACTCCATGTTTCCCTTTGCCGCACTTACTGCAATAGGTGCATAATTACGTGTCTTCCATGTAAGTGGATATACTGTTGGCAACAGGGACACTGAACAGGTGTAACATATCCACAAGAACGTTATGAGGCATCTAGGGCAGCTAGCACGACCCAGGTAGAAAGGCCCTGGCTTAAAATTCTCCTTTGGCATAATCATTCTGGAAAAAGCACTCTCCTCATCAAATTTAACCCTGCTGACATTCATTTGCAACCATTGATGGTGTTCCAGAAAGTTGGCCGAGAGAACTGCAGCTACTACTGCTGCTTGAACTTTGTATTTGTACGCAACCCAGATTCATACCAATAACTCCGTATTGTGTGCATTCATCTTTAAGTTGATGGATGTGCATAGCTTTTGCACTTGGAACGCTTCCAGGGAAAGGAGCTCTTGCCTCTTCAACTTCTTTAAAATCCTCAATATGATCAAAAACAGGCACCAAATCTTGTGTCCTCACTTCAGCAATACGAGTTGGAATTCTTTCAATTTCAATTTCCCCAGATGATGTATCAATTTCTCCAGATGATGTATCTTTATTTGAATGTTCCGTGCTCGCACCATCAGGCATCATAACTTGGAAATACATCTCGGATTTTGCCCATATTGGGGTCCTTGCTCGATACATCTGCGCTTCAGCATTTGAGAGATACCAACGACACTTCTCTTCAGAATTATTCCCTTCTTTTCCTGTTTGGAATTTGACAAGCATCCCACTTTTGAAATGTCTCAACCACAGCTCTTAAATATTGTTCTTGGCTCAGCTCACAAGGGCCAACACCCATTCCGGAAGCAACATTACCAGAGTACATAGTGTCTGCTCCATTATATACATGGAAAGAATATTGTACCAAATGTCCAGAAGGAAAGAAAACCCATAGCTGGTTTTTTGAATTGAAATTTCCAAGATCAGATTGCATGGTCTGGCCGCCCCCATTACGGAAAAGAGCAGCAATGGCACCAGCAGAAGAATTTTGTCCTGCCTGTTGCAGCATCTCACCTTACATATTGGAGAAGATTTGAGCTAAAAAAAATTGAATTTCTGTGGAGCGCAAATGATTTTGGCCCGGGAGGCTCTGAGTTTATACGCGTAGCGTGCTCACCCAGTGCGCTGCGCTCAGCATGTGCGTAGCGCGCGTGCTATTTTGCACAGGCCGGTGAGGCTATATGTGTAGCATGCCTCTTGTGAGTAGTGCACCTCCTCTGTGAGTAGCGCGCACTTCCACCTCCAGTCTACAGTTCTGAAAACAAGTTTGCGCCCCTCAACTCACCAATTCGGTGTTTTCTTTGGAAACTTGTGAAAATAACTTGTCTTCCATGGTTTATATATCTTGGGAGATCGCAGTGAGAGGGCTGCCATCGTCATTTCAAGTAATCACTATCAGGCCTGCCATTCTCCTGGCATCGAAATCCTCCATCATGGCAGCAGACCTAGTTCTAGATTTACTTGACTGCTCAACTTTCATCTTCACATTTTCAACACTATGATTTGTTTTCCTTTGCATTTAACAACATGTACCAATGTTCACCTTGATGGTTCTCCCCCACTGCGCTGGGAAACTTCTTGTGATATTTTATGCCTGATTTCTCTATTTTCTTCCTTCGAAATCCGAAGTTTGTTTTCATAAATGATCCACTGTTGATCTGGAAATGACCTTACTCTGTTTTGTGCTTGTAGAAAAAATCCTCGGATAATATTGACATGACTTCACCCTTTCAAAATAAACATTATAAACTAGAGTGTATTATGATAAAAACTAGACAAATTGTGAACCTTCTTCTGACATGTTTCAGCTGATGGATAGGCACATGGAGGACATATTTGAGGGAAATGATGAAACTCTTTGTCTGTTTGCAGGGATGATTGGTGGATCAGGAAAGTTGTACGTGAATACTTTCAACCCAAAAAATTTGAATAATTACATACTTTGAAAACCAATTTAATGATTTCTTCTTCAAAACAGGGTTTTGAAGAAGAATCAATCTCGCATTATTAACGATGACATTCCTGAAAAAACTTACTGAACCTTCCTCTGGCCTGCAGACATTATTCGACATGTTTGAAGACCAATGATGAAGGA